>OW203733.1:11411139-11858639 GCA_934045075.1 Yponomeuta sedellus | reverse complement strand
AACCTCCACCAACCCACGACCTGCCGATTGAAAAGCCGGCGTTCTCCCACTGGGCCAAAACTGCTCTCTGCTTTGACAAAGAGTTAACAAAGAGTTAACAAACCTCGTTGCAAGTGATGCAAATTACTTCAGCCAGATGTCGCTGCCTGTACGTAAAACAGAGAGTATTGTAAAGAGGTTCGAAAATTTACTGATGCCGGTGAGTCGCCCATTAGCTCAATTGGAAAGAGCGCTGGCACGGATAGCCAGAGGTCGCGGGTTCAAATCCCGGCATGGGTGGAATTTTTTGCCTCTACATAGGTTTTTAAAATTGTCCTTAGTACGCGTTAGTGCATTGAAAAAGAATATAAATCAGTTCGTTTCGCCGCCCTTGCAAGTAACCCTAAATTGGCTAAGTGGTCCATTGTACCTAGCAGAGGGCATGTTAGGCATTTTAACATTTCAGGCACTGGGGTTTCCTCACAAAATTTTCCTTCACAGGTAGCGAGTGGTACGGCTACTATAATTTCGAAGACAAATATATTCGTAAATGCCTGGATTCCAACCCACGACCTGCCGATTGAAAAGCCGGCGTTCTCCCACTGGGCCACCACTGCTCTCCGCTTTACAAAGAGTTAACAAACCTCGTTACCTAAATCAGTTCGTTTCGCCGCCCTTGCAAGCAACCCTAATTCGGGCCGGGGTAACGAATGGGCGATAACTTTATGTTCCACATCACGTCCCCTGTCACTTAGGTGTGCGCACGCCCTTAGACCTTTGCCAAAATGTCTTACGATGCAAAGTGTAGTCTGTTCAGTTTAACGAGGTGAAGCGTTTCAGTTTTTGTAAACAGTCCATAAGGTATATTGTGTATCACGATAAAATGTATTTGATATATTTTTCACAAATGGAATATTGAAAGGTTTTCACACAGGGTATATTTTTCAGGTGCATAATTACGAGAAACAAAATTACTTTTTTTTAGGATGAGCTTATTATACCTCCAATTCATAGCTTTAATAACATGAATATTTTTTAAAAGAACGGTTTCTTATGTAGCCTAAATACGACACGTGCTACTGCAGGGCACAGAATTTCTCTCAGAAATTGAGAGTTTGGGCTTAATTGCCACACGTGCCTCACTACAGATCAGGTTTCCTCACGATGTTTTCCTTCACGGTTAGCGAGTGGTATTGCTATTAAAACTTATCGATGTACTTACCTTAGAAACAAAATCAATGCCGGGATTCAAACCCACTAAGCCCCGATTCAGAAGCCGGTGTTGTACAGCTCCACTACCACCTCTGTCAGGGAAGTATGCTAGGCCGTAAAAGAAAGTTATGCAAAATGAAAATGTTAAATAATTAGACGTAATAATAATAAGAATAATAATATAAATAATAATAATTAATTCAATAAGTCGGTGACCTAAGTTATTCACCTTAAAACTGCCACTTGAGACAGACCAGACCTTAAATTGAAAACGAATGGCGTCAACTATAACTTCGCGCGAAGCGCTCGTGGCCTAGCCGAACCGAGTGATTGGAATCAATCACATGAAAACCTATTAAGAGGCTAAAAAATCCACACATGCCGGGATTCGAAACCGCGACCTCTGGCTATCCGTGCCAGCACTCTTCCAACTGAGCGACTCACCGGCATCAGTAAAATTTCGAACCTTTTTACAATATTCTCTGTATTACGTACGTTTTTTAAATTGTCCTTAGCACGGGTTAGTGCATTAAAAAGAATATAATCGTCAGAGGCCTTATGGGCAGCTTAACCACTTCTTTGCAGTGGAAATCAATGTTCTCAAAGCGGACTTGACCCCCGTGATGAAGTATTGTTCTAACTTTACTGCAATGCAGGAAGAGACCTGTGCCCCAGCAGTGGGGGCATACAAGGGTTGATATCGATATCTTCAGGATTTTTATTCATGTTCAATCTACACCGACCATAGAGCTACATAGTGTAGCTATAGCTACAAAATCTACGAGCAGACAACCCTATAAAAAAGCAAGATTAGCGTGTAGGGTTGTGAAACACGCGACGAGACATAAAATAAAGTTTTTTTCCCCGAGCAGTACATCACCTGAGAAAAGTGTAGCTAACTGGGACACAAAATAACTACAACAGAGGAATTAGAAGCTAGTTCTTGACTATTTCAGATTAACGGCTTTACACTGAGCTGAAAATGAAGTAATAAGGTCTTTCAGCAAGTGCGCCGATGTAAAAACGGAGTTACTATCAAATAACATAACATTTACATACATGCGCACACATTACTTCTGGCCCAACACTAGGATACCCTGTGTCGTGTGAACCAGAAACAGATAGATAGAGAGATAGATAGAATATTCTTTATTGTACACAGAAATTACAGTAACAGAAATTATATAAAAATACAGTACAATTGGCGGCCTTACAAACATGTCAACATTCAAGACCTGGGGCTTTTTGAGCCCAGTCCGGGGTTCGAACCCGGGACCTCTCGCATAGTAGGCAGATGCACTACCACTGCGCCACCGAGGCCGTCCAATATGCAATCCCTGAGGGCCGTTTTAAATACTTAAGTAACGTTTTGTCACGCTCTAATCTGATAAATTCGAAAAGACACCCCTATTAATAGGTAACTATTTTCTTAGTGAAATTCTCAATTCAGAAAATGGCACTGAGATACCGAATATAATGTAGTAAATATTGTATATAATGTAAAAAATAGGATAGTCACTATCCTAGGATAGGATAGAAACTAAATTCCTATTGCAGCACTATCCGACAGTGCTGCAATAGGAATTTTCGTTGGTGTTCAAGAAGTGTTCTTAAAGTGAACATTTTTATATCTTTCGTATATTTACTAAATAAATAGCAAAGAAAATTCACTTTTAAAATAAGCCGCCAAAACGCTCTTAAGCAATATTACGTCGTACAGGAATTAGTGATGTCACTGGTTAGTAAACAAACAAACGTCAAGTCAACTCTCGGGTTCTCAGAACGCTATATTTACTGAGCTGTGACGTCATTAACGATACGACCAATCCTGACCGTTTTTGATGAAATTGCTACATATACAAAATTATCAAGTTTTAACTTGTTTTTGCAGAAATCATCTATTTCTTTTTAGTTAAAAGTTCTTAAATCGGTTTCAAAACTCATAATTGATACAAATTTATGTAATTAACTCTGTCAAATACCTATTACCACGCATGCCCACCGCTGATTAGCAAGTTTAATCGCTAAAATTCCACAAGCATCAAGATTCTACGTTACTTTTAATAACGAAACGCATACAGTTCCTGCTGTCAGCTAAGACGATTAGAACATGGTCTGAGTGCATTAACACTGACCATCTTATACGATACGAATAACTTATTAGTTCTGCCAGTTTTATGCAACACGAATAGCATCTTAGTACTGTCTGTTTTATACGATACGAATAGCATCTTAGTACTGCCCGTTTTATACGATTCGAATAGCATTTTAGTACTCTCCATTGTATACGATGCGAATAGCATCTTAGTACTGCCCGTTTTATACGATTCGAATAGCATTTTAGTTCTGTCCGTCTTATACGATGCGAATAGAATCTTAGTAGTGCCCGTTTTATACGATTCGAATAGCATCTTAGTACTGCCCGTTTTATACAATGCGAATAGCTTCTCAGTACTGCCCGTTTATACGATACAAATAACATCGTAGTACTGCTCGTTTTAAACAACATGAATGTTTAGAATAGAAGTGTGATTTTGGCAACACTGTATTTGACAGCTGTCACACTGGTCTGTGCTCACTTGGACAACTTGCCTTTTTGATTGAAAAACGTGGAGTGGTTTTTCTTGGCCCAAATTGGTGTGGCAATTAGATTGCCGGGCTTGTATCTTCGTGTGAAGTGTGAGATACGTTCCGGGACGGTTCCCGTAGTGTTAATACATTTTTTGTTAGGCGACGGATCGCCCAAAATAGTGGACATACAATTGTCGTGAAAGTGCACTGCAGGTACGTAGCTTTCTGGGGAAAGAGCTCTTGGGGGTAGACGGGGACGTCTAGGGATCCCCAAACCTCAGTGCACCCACCCCGGGCGGCGCCGGCTGCCAAGTCGAGAGGCGTCGACGCGGACAGAAGTTGTAAGTTATTTGCTTCATAATTAGTTTTAAGTATTATTAGTATTTAAGTGGGTCGTTTACCCAACATTCCTGGTAGCAGAGCAGTGGTTAATCCCTTAACCCTGTGGGAAACATACACTTTGTATGTTAACTTTGTTTTCCTATACAATTGTAGGTTACTTTGTAGGTTATCTTTTGGTCAACTTGTAACAGTAAAGTTATTGTTATTGTTTGCAAAGGATCTATGTGTTATTATTTGCAATTGTTGTATGTTAATAGCAAATAATTAGTAGTAATTAGTTATATTATAAGTAAATATTGTTGTTTGCATTGATAAGTAAATATTGTTGCATTGCTAGTTTGTAGTAATAGATAACTAGTTCTACACAACTAAAGTTGTATGTTGGTTGCCCGGCTAGTGTGAGCATTTGTCGAGGTTTATTCTCATCAGTGTATTTGGTTTGATTTTCGGTGATCCACGCAATGGCGAGGGCTACACTAGCCAATGAACTGCGGTGGTTTGTCGCTGTTCAGGGGCTGCTGTCTCGGACTGACAGGGATGATGCCATCCTTGAGCGAGCGCTGCAGTTGGGGCAACGCACGGCCACGGCTGAGGCAGCCGTGATAGCGCTGGCAGATGGTCATCCAGCGCCCAGCCCTGAGGTATACTCGGGATACGAGCGGGATCTGGCCCAAATAATGGAGATAGAGAACTCCGTGGTCCAGGCGGCCTGCGACATACGGAGACGACGGTCAGGTGGTACTGCACCGAATAAGCCGCTACCTATGGAAGGCTCCGCGGTCACAGGCAGGCTTCCCACTCTCCAGCTCACTCACTTCAGTGGAGCTGTTGAGGAGTGGGTTGCTTTTAAAAATATGTTTACCTCGCTGGTGGATTCCAGGCAGGATTTGACACCGGGACAGAAAATGGCATACCTTTTGTCGACTCTGGAGGGCGAATCGAGGGCCATCGTCCAGCATCTGAAGGTCATGGACGACCACTACGAAACAGCATGGGAGCTGCTCAACAAGCGTTACCAGAACGCTCGTCTGCTGGCAGACGCACATGCAGGGCAGTTGTTGGGCCTACCAAAGGTCACCAACAGGGCACATTTGCGGGGGCAGCTGTTGACACCGGTCACTGTTGCATGTAACGCGTTACGAACGCTAAATTTGCCCGTGGATGAGTGGTCCTTTCTATTAGTCCACATAATTTTAACTAAGTTACCGGCCGACATCCGCGTACGGTTTGAACGGGAGTCGGCAGAAAGGGGCGGCGATGGATTGCCCAAGTTCACGGATTTAATGAAGTTTTTGGAGTTTGAGGCCAGGGTCGTGGAGACTTCACAGCCGGACTTGGGTCAGTCAGCGGCGCCGACGTGTGGGTGTGGCGCCTCACAGGGGCGCAGGGCGTCCCAGCCACACGGACGCACTACGGCGCGCTTGGCGGCACTGGCGGCGGCTGGGAGAGACTCGGCATGTTTGCAATGTGGCCACATGGGGCATGCACTGCTGCAGTGCCATGACTGGCAAGGTTTGCCAGTAACTGATAGGCGGCGCATGGTAAAGCGCAATAGCCTGTGCTTTGGCTGTCTGGGGGACCATTTTCAACGGCATTGCCCCAGGCCCCAGCCTTGTCGTGCGTGCGGTGGGCCGCACCACTTATTGTTGTGTGCCAATAGGTCGGGGGTGAACTCTCCGACGGCACAACCGTGGCGCCCTACGGGCGGGGGTCCCTCAGGGCGAGGCCCCCCGTCTGACGAGAGGAGGTCGGGGGCGGACTCTCCGACGGAGCAGCAACGGCGCCCTACGGGCGGGGGCCCCTCAGGGCGAGGCCCCCCGTCTGACTGGAGGAGGAGTCCTCCACGAGGCATGCCGCCACACCGGGAGGAGCCGAATCAGGTACCTGCGCGGGGGCCCATGGGGGGCCCCGCGCCTGCCGGTTACCATGCAGCAGGTACGGGTGTGAGTTGGGCCCCTATGGGCGGGGGCCCGACGGTTGATTTGAGGAGAGGTTCTCCTTCCTGCGCACCGGTTCCTGCGCGCGCTAGCGTGGAGCGGAGCGGCTCAGAGGTGCCGCAGCGGTTCTCTCCGCCGTGCCACGAGTACCCACGGTTGGAGTACCACCCGCCGTACTATAGGTACGGTAGGGATGCAGGGTATACCCTGCCTAAGATGGCGATGTGCACTCGCCAGCCACATTATGAGCAGGGGCATCCCCATGGGAGGGGGAGTATGTAGCTAGTCTGCCCCTCTGCAAGCGCAGAACCGAGGACGGTTGTGCTGCCCACTGCGGCGGGCCCCCAGGGAGATTCTGTTACGGTCAGGGCCCTGCTGGACTCCGGGGCCCAGGGATGTCTATTATCAACACGAGTGGCCGAGCAATTGAGTTTAGGGCTGGGTGCCCCCTCGGTGCCCCTCTTGGGAGTTGGTGGTGTGAAAGTTCCGCGTCTGGCGGGGCAGACGTACTTTACCTTTTCGTCGGTACACTCTTCTACGCTGAGGATTTCGGCCATGGTAATGGATACCATTGTAAGATGGCAGCCATCTACAGATCTGCCCTCAGGTGTACGGTCGTGCACGTTGGATCTAGATCTAGCAGATCCACTTTTCTACCATCCCGCTCCAGTGGACCTGCTCCTGGGCGCGGATGTATTAGGATGGGTCATACTAGGCACCCAGAAGGTTCTGGGGCCCTCTTCATTGGTGGCAGTGTCGACAATTTTTGGATTTTCTGTATATGGGCCAGTCTTTGAGGACTCGACTCCCGACGAGTCGAAGGTCATCGCGTCTGCATCTCTTGCCAAGACGATGCAAAGATTTTGGGAAATTGAGTAGCCTCCCATGGTTCCAAGGGTGGATCCGGACCATGAGGAGTGTGAGGCGTTCTATCAAGCTAATACGTTGCGGCTGACGTCTGGTCGATTTGTAACTTGGTTACCGTTCATTGCGTTCAATCCAGGTCGCTGGCGGAGAAACGACTGCTCGCGATGGAGCGGCGCATGCGGCGTGACCCCGTTCTTCGCGAGAAGTATATCGAGTTTATGCGCGAGTACGAGGCATTGGGCCACATGTCTCCGGCTCGAGTTGATTGGAACTCAACTGAGCATTATTTCCTGCCTCACCATGCGGTGGTAAAGGCATCATCAGGTAAGCTGAGGACCGTGTTTGACGGCTCAGCCCCCACGTCGACAGGGGTGTCATTGAATCAGTGCTTGCATTCCGGTCCCAAGTTGCGCAGGGATGTCGTGGACATTATACTGAATTTTAGAAGACATCAGGTGGTGTTTGGAGCGGACATCCGGATGATGTTTCGGCAGACGGTTATCCACCCAGATGACAGGCGCTTCCAGCTGATTCTCTGGCGTGAACACCCGGAGGACCCAGTGACCGTCTACGAGCTCAACACCAACACATATGGGTTGAAGTCCAGCCCTTATATTGCTATTCGCTGCTTGTTGGAGCTGGCAGAGCGGGAGCGCGCGCGCTTTCCACGCGCGGCCGCTGTGTTGGCGCGCGACCTTTATGTCGACGATGTGTGCACCGGGGCCCAAAGTATCGAGGAGGCTCTCATACTGCGAGACGAATTAATTGCCATTCTAGCAGCAGGCGGCTACGAGCTGCGGAAATGGTTGTCTAACGAGCCTGGTCTGTTGGAGGCTATTCCTGAGGATCACCAACAGAACCCTAATCTGTTTCAGAATGTGGATGATCCCAACATGATAGCGGTGTTAGGAATGCGGTACCAACCCGTTAATGACATTTTCACGTTCCAGGTGGACCTGGAGCCCCAGAAGGTCTGGAGTAAACGGACAGTGCTGTCCACCATAGCCCGTATGTTTGATCCAAACGGGTGGATCAGTCCAGTGATCTTTCTGGCCAAGTGTCTGCTGCAGCAGCTCTGGATCATGGGCGTCTCGTGGGACGAGCCGCTCATCGGGCCACCCCTGGACACCTGGCTTGCGCTGATATCCTCGATGGAGGAGGTCAACCGGGTTGCCCTGCCTCGTCGGATTCTGCCACGGGGCAAATATCAGGCAAGTCTGCATGGATTTTGTGATGCATCCGAGCGGGGGTACGCTGCGGTGGTGTATCTGCGTACGGTTGACTCGGAGGACCGGGTCAACGTAGCTTTACTCTTGGCAAAGAGCAAGGTTGCTCCAATTAGGACTCGTCTGACCATACCCAAGCTAGAGTTGAGCGGAGCTCATCTGTTGTCCAGGTTGTTAAGCCACGTCTCTCGTGAGTTGGCTGCCACCGTTGACATCCGGGATGTCTTCGCATGGTCAGACAGTCAAGTCGCGCTGGCCTGGTTGCGCGCAGCGCCACATACCTTGGAGATCTTCGTGGGAAACCGGGTTTCCCAGATACAGAACATTGGTATCCCCATCATCTGGAGACACGTCCCAGGTGATTGGAACCCCGCGGACTGTGCATCCCGGGGCTGCACAGCTCCCGAATTGGTGTCTCATTCACTTTGGTGGGGACCGGCCTGGTTGGAGGAACCAGAGACTTCGTGGCCTGTCCAGCAGGTGGATAGGTCCATTCAAGTTTTACCTGGCGTGCGGGTGCACGCTCTAGCTGTGGAGACAGCCTTGGATCCCGACTGGCTGCCTGGGCGGTATAGCAGTCTGGATAAACTGCTGGCGGTTACCAGCTGGATTGAAAGATTTGTTCGCAACTGTCGAAATCCGAGTGAAAAACTTTTGTCCCCAGTTGTGAGTGCAGAGGAGCGTCGGAACGCGCTGCTGCACTGGATTCGCATCGTGCAGGCGGACCGCTTCGAGGCTGAACTTCGGATTCTGCGTGAGGGTCGCTTCAAGCTCAAGGGAGCGGTTGCCAGGTTAAATCCCTTTACGGATTCGGAGGGACTTTTGCGTGTTGGGGGTCGGCTTCGGAAAGCTGACCTGCTTACGGAAGTCGCCACCCTTTGCTGTTACCAAAGGATGGACCTTTGGTAAAGCTCTTGGTGTCTGATCGACACATTCGTAATGCCCACGCCGGATGTGGCGCATTATTAGCTATCCTACAGCGGGAGTTTTGGATATTGTCAGCTCGAAGAGTCATTCGAAGCGTCCTCTTCCAGTGTGTACCTTGTTACAGAGTGAAGGCTTCACTCATGCAGCTGCAGATGGGAGATCTGCCGCCGGACCGAGTTAATCAGTCTCGGCCATTTGAGGGAGTCGCAACGGACTTTGCGGGGCCGTTTTCCGCAAAAACGACCACCCTTCGCAACGCTCGGGTTGTGAAGGTTTACCTATGCGTGTTTGTATGCTTGGCCACCAAGGCTGTCCATCTGGAAGTAGTTTCAGCATTGTCTACTGAGGCCTTCGTCGCCGCGTTGGATCGTTTCGTGTCGCGCAGAGGCTTGCCCTCACTTATTCACTCCGACAATGGCTCAAACTACAAGGGTACCATAAACTATCTAAAGGATGTTAATGTATTTTTAGAAAATAATGGTGATAGTTTAAGTCAAATCCTCGCCCGGAAAGGGGTAACTTGGCAGTTTAGTCCCCCAAATTGCCCCCACTGGGGAGGTATCTTTGAAGCTGCCGTCAAGTCAGCGAAGACTCATATCCGCCGCGTGATCGGAGAGACTGTCCTGACGTTTGAGGAGCTTGCTACTGTGTTTTGTAAAATAGAGGCGGTCCTCAATTCTCGTCCTCTCTGTCCCCTGTCCCCTGATCCAAACGATCTAGAGGTCCTCACTCCTGGCCATTTTTTAATTGGGCAGCCACTTACTGCGCTGCCAGAATACCCATGGAGGGATGAACGTACGTCACGGTTGTCACGTTTTCAAATGTTGCAACAAATGGGCCAGGACTTTTGGAAGCGTTGGTCGGTTGAATACCTGCATCTGTTGCAGCAAAGAGTGAAGTGGGCAGACCGGACCGAGCCTCCTAGGGAAGGGGATTTGGTACTTTTGAAGGAGGCCAATTGGCCATCCTTGTTTTGGCGCCGGGGGCGCATTTTAAAGTTGCTCTTTGGGGAGGACGGAACTCCACGCGTCGCGGATGTGTTAGTCGATGGTTCGATTCTGCGACGAGCCATAGCAACTCTCTCTCGCCTCCCGGTTGATTAAGCTAGCGGCCTGAGCTGGTCAGCCCGGAGCGGGGGGATGTTTAGAATAGAAGTGTGATTTTGGCAACACTGTATTTGACAGCTGTCACACTGGTCTGTGCTCACTTGGACAACTTGCCTTTTTGATTGAAAAACGTGGAGTGGTTTTTCTTGGCCCAAATTGGTGTGGCAATTAGATTGCCGGGCTTGTATCTTCGTGTGAAGTGTGAGATACGTTCCGGGACGGTTCCCGTAGTGTTAATACATTTTTTGTTAGGCGACGGATCGCCCAAAATAGTGGACATACAATTGTCGTGAAAGTGCACTGCAGGTACGTAGCTTTCTGGGGAAAGAGCTCTTGGGGGTAGACGGGGACGTCTAGGGATCCCCAAACCTCAGTGCACCCACCCCGGGCGGCGCCGGCTGCCAAGTCGAGAGGCGTCGACGCGGACAGAAGTTGTAAGTTATTTGCTTCATAATTAGTTTTAAGTATTATTAGTATTTAAGTGGGTCGTTTACCCAACAATGAATAGCATCTCAGTACTGCCCGTTTTATACAATGCGAATAGCAACTTAGTACTCTTAGTGGATGTTTACATGTTTGTGATGTCGTTGTTTCTGGTTCCCACGACACAGGGTATCCTAGTGTGGGGCCAAAAGCAATGTATGTGCTTGTATGTAAATGTTATGTTACTGCCCGTTTTATACAATGCGAATAGCATCTCAGTACTGCCCGTTTTATACGATTCGAATAGCATCTTAGTAGGTACTGTCCGTCTTATACGATACGAATAACATCTAAGTAGCTAAAATAGATAACCCGTCCGAGTGTAGATACTAAGATCACGAAAACGCGGCTTAAGGCGCTACGTGGTGCTAACTAGCCCCACCAATGGAATAAAATCGTAACATGTTTTTAAAGACCATTTTCTATTTTCAAAAAGTGAACACCATAAATTTTAACAACTGTGACATATAATTTTAGAACTTACAGTCTAGAACCTCAGATCAACAACCTAGGCCTTTAATCGATTTCCGTTAAAAACCAAGGTTCTTGTCAGTAGGTCCTAAAAAGACCTGGTATATTTATTAAGTTTTATGATGTTCACTTTTCCCATTAAAAAAGGAGATATGTTTTTTTCCATCGGTGATGCAAGTTAAGGCCTTAAGGCGCTTCGCGGTTCTAACTTGTTTTATAATCCGTTTTTTTTGTCAAAATGTAAACATCATAAATGTTAACTATTCCGACAACCATTTTTAGCCCCTACAGTCTATAACCTAGGACTTTTATCGATTTGAGCCAAAAACGGCCATTGTTAGCGGAAATCAATTAAAGTCCTAGAATGTTGCCACTACGTTTTAAGCTGTGTAATCTAAAAATAGTTATCACAGATACTAAGATTTTTTTGTTTACTTTTTAAAATGTATTATAAAAAAAGTTATGATATTTATTCCATTAGTGGCGCTAGTTAACATCTTAAACCGTAGCGCCTCAAACCTTATCTTCTACAGAGTTTTATTCTGGCTTGGCAAGGGGCAGCAAGCACTCAGGTCGGCATTAAATATTTAATTTTAGACAAGTTTTTATTGCAGTCGGCGAACGTGCCCGCGATAAACGGATGGGACGTGACTAGAGCTTAGATCGACGTATATTGGCCTGGTAGCTGCCACTGAGGGTAGTCTGAACTTCAGACCATGTAAAGTCTGTTAACTTTTAGAATATGCCTCGGCTATATCGGCTAAAGCCGATTATATTGCTATAAGAAGGTTTCTTATATGCATTCTGTG
Source organism: Yponomeuta sedellus (assembly GCA_934045075.1). Taxonomy (NCBI): domain Eukaryota; kingdom Metazoa; phylum Arthropoda; class Insecta; order Lepidoptera; family Yponomeutidae; genus Yponomeuta; species Yponomeuta sedellus. Next base: position 11,846,709 of record OW203733.1, on the reverse strand, counting down.
TGGTGTCGGCCTAAAGAATAGCACCAACCCAAATTCTTCCCGCGGGCGTCGTAAAAGGTGACTAAGGGACACAAACCGGGGGGTGGCGCCCCCTACAGTACAATTCCACCAAACTGCTATCCTCAACCCGCATGCCCAGCGTGCGGATTATGGGCATTACCCCCCAATGATGGCACAACCTTGCGCTCATTAGGGGAGGGCTATGTCCAGCAGTGGACTAATATAGCCTGAAGAAGAAGAAGGATTATTTTGTATTGTTATTTATAACTTTTCATAATTTTACAAAGTAGTGAAGAACAGTTTTATACAGAGCAGGAAGGAGTATTACACTCGTGTGATTTCGGCGAAAACCGAAGCCTACTCTAGAGCCCGAGGTATATTCTAAAAGCTACAGACTGTAGTTGAGTATACATGGTGTACAACTCTTTTAGCATGTTTGTAATGTGGCGGCGCGGTAGCCCCGTGGGTAGAAAGATGGACTTTCAAGCGAGTGACCCCGGTTTGATTCCCGGTGCGGGCATGTACCAATAACTTTCTTTTGTAAGTCGTGTACATTTGTGAAGTTATAGTGGTAATACTACTCGCTAACCGTAAAGGAAAACATCGTGAGGTTATCTAAGTGTCTAAGGTGTTCAAATACCTCAGCAAACTTCGCAGACACCAATCCGCGGTGGGCACACGTGGCAATAAATCCCATACTCTCTCTTTATTAAGAGAAGGCCTGTGGCCAGCAAGGGGCCTTATTTATGTACTTAAAAGTGTTTAAAAGATTTGTGGTGCAGAAGTGAATTCGCTGGGACGCCACGGTCTTCATTGCGTTCGGAGTGCGGGTAGGATCTCACGGCATCACTCCATCAACGACATCGTCCGGAGGGCTCTTATTACGGCTGACATTCCTGCGATTCTCGAACCACCAGGGTTGTGTCGCAATGTTGGGAAACGTCCGGACGGTCTCACTATGATTCCGTGGGAGAGAGGTCGGTCCCTGCTGGGGATGCCACATATGTCTGTACATTTGCACCGTCTCATGTAAGCTCAACGGCCATTTCTGCTGGGGCTGCTGCGGAGGCGGCTGCAAGACACAAATGTCTGTGATAAAAGTCTGTGAGTAAAATATAGCACATTTATGTGTAGTTACTTCTTTGTGCCTTTGGCCATTGAAACTACGGGTGTTTGGAGAGTCCAGGGACGAGCCTTTATAAAGGAATAAGGGCGTCACCTGAGGAACCGCGGCATGGACTGTCGCTCCGGGGCATACTTGATGCAGAGGATCTCCCTCGCTGTGCAGCGGGGTAACGCTGCAAGCGTTATGGGAACCTTTGGCTTGGATATGTCTCGGGGCGGTTTGCTCGACAGTTAATTTTAGTTTGTGTTTTTGCGTTATATAATTTTTCTGACATATTTTTGTGCTTATGTATATTTTTTATTTTTTTTATTTTATTACTTTGGACGAAACGTTTGTGGATGTATATTTCTATGCTCGTGTAAGATTGCGCTCCGTATATTACAAAAATAAAATATTTCCTTGTAATCAATTCATAAATACATGGACATTTTTCTACGTAGGAAGATGACTTACCAAAGACGACGGTGGTAGACCTTATAAATGGCGAATTTGATACAATTGTCTACACTCTGATACTTAAAAAATCCTTATAATCATAATGTAAGAAATGTTGTGAAATGATATTACCAACACCACTAGCTAACTGAAGGAAAACATCGTGAGTAAACCTGTGTGTCTGTGATATTCAAACACCTTAGCGCTTGAAATTGCCAACGCGGTGGGCACGCGTGTTAATTTGGTAATCGAGCCCGAATTCTCTGAGAGAAGGCCTGTGCCCTGTAGTGGGACGTTTTTAGGCTACATAAAAAGTTACTGTAAAAATCAGGCCCTAATTGGAGTGTTCCAAGAATTGCTAATTATAGAAATAGCCCTATATACTCACAACAGAAGAGATGAGCTTATTTCCAGAGGTTTGTTCCGTCAGAGGCCTAAGGCACAGAAGAAGGACGTGGGACAAAGACACGGAAAAGACGTAACACGTTGCATAGAATTCGCGCACTCTCGCCCCGTCCTTTCTGTGCGTCCTAGGCCTCTGAGAGAACTGTGGAGTTAAGCTCACTTCTGCATTAGTGAGTATAGGGTATAAATTCTTAGTTCCGCCCTTCAGTACCTAAGAGGACGCAAATCAGAGATTTGTGGCAACGGCCTCTGTGGCGCAGCGGTAGCGCATCTGACTACCATGCAAGAGGTCCCGGGTTCGATCCCCGGCAGGGGACATAAAAAAAACAGGTCTTGGATGTTTACATGTTTGTGATGTCGTTGTTTCTTGTTCCCACGACACAGTATATCCTAGTGTGGGGCCAGAATCAATGTACGTGCCTGTATGTAAATGTTAAATTGGAGATAAAATAATCAAAAAGAATCTTGTGTAGTTCTCATGAAAATCCTTGTGAATAGTTTCCATGAAAAAACATACGAAAAGTATTTAAATTTTTTGGAAATACCTTAAAAGTTAATCCACCCGTGTGCGCTTGGAATTACATACTCTCTGCAAGAAAAAGAAGTCATAGGCTTAAGTAGTTTTAAAATGTTATTTCTAGATAAAACGTCGGAGAAATAGTTGGTACGATTAAAGTAAACGTTTATACCATGCCAATAATTATAACGAGGAGCTCAACCTGCATAATCTTCTTCGTTAATTATTTTCAAATCCCGTTATTTTGCTAACGGAATCTGGCAGTTTAATTAAAAAATAATTAAAATGGTAATTCGTTTTTAATTATCTTGATAATTTTAGATTACCGATTGCTACTAATTGGTTTAGCGATAATTTCAGGAACCTTTCTGATATCGCGAGCCGAGAATTGATTACGTTCAGCTTTTCGTAATTTCATAGCGATTATGGATAATTGAAAACCAATATTTATATTGCGGGGAGCTTTTGTAGGGTCTTTTTCGATGTATTGTGGCGAGAAGAGGATGGCCAAGAACAGTAAATAAGGGCGTAGGGTAGGCACATTATGGTAGGCACCATTTTTTATATTTATTACAAAATAAATATAAAAAACGGTGTAACTGTGCGTTTGCACAGTTACACCGTTTTTTATATTTATTTTTCTATCTTTAATTTTCAAATTTTTTTAATTATGTCACACATTTTCGAGATTACCCTCATTTTCATCATTACTACTCTACATCTTGACTAGATCTGACTATTTTTAGCTGCTTATTCCGTTTTTATCCAGTTTTCTGTTTTTATTATAAATAAAGAATAAAGTTGAAGTCGTTCCAGTTTTATTATTATTCAAACAATTTGACCACCAGTAGACGAATATGGACCGATGAATTGGGTTATTGATTTTTTTCTCGTAGTTTTTTTGTAGGTTGTTTGTAGTTTGAACTCATAGAAAGTGCTCGATGTATTCGAAACGCAGCGTTGAAATTGACTAGCCCTTTTGACCCTTTTGATTTACTTACTGCGTAGAAATTAGCCACTAATGAAACGAATTTGTAATTCTGTATTCTACCCACATACTGTACAAGTAATCTAACTCTTAAATACAGATAGTATTACTTAACTTAAACCCTAGGAATGTGCAGTGAAACAAAGCTTCTAAGCCGCAGACTATGTATGGTTTATGTTGGCGTATGTACCTATTAATAGTGTCAAATTAATACTTTTCATGCCACAAATTTCCAAATAGTTATAAATAGTGGTGAAATCTAGGCGGGTAGTTAGATTAAGGAATAATTAACATTTACTGTGTAAAATTTACACAGTAAATGTTAATTATTCCTTTGATTTGCACCTAAGGTGCAAATTTCAAATTTCTTTATTTAATCATAAACATTGTATGTTTAGGGTTAAATAAAGAAAATTAGATTAGAAATGGCAAAAGACTTTCTGTTTCCAGTGATTACTTTCTTGGCACTTACGCCAGAAGCTCGTTATTACGATCGTAGCTTTTATCCAGGTATATTTTGGTCGTCAATAAAACTAGGCTGCAGAATATTTCCAAACTTCAGCCGCGGGTAGCTCAGTTTACTTTTACAGCTTAATATCCAATAGGAAGTGAGTAAACACACACCATTCTGCCATAATAAAGTATATCGTCAGCATTTCGCCACTTGCCTACTGACTTAGGTTCCGATTACACTGCTACCGCCCCCATCTAACGCTCTCTGTACACAGCCACGTTTCGGGGTTTTCAAACATATTATGGTACGACAGTGAAGGGTACCGACTGTTATAAAAAATAATTATTATTTAAATTTAACCGTTTGACGTCATAGTTTGAGCCCGACTTGTATGGCGCGTTTCTTTACCACGTGACTAGACAGGTCTTTTGACAAGTTACATTATTAAATTATACCACGTTTATTTATTTTTAACATGGGTCCTCGATTATATGAGAACATTACTTATTTTATTTTATTCTATTTATTAAATAGAAATTCACAGCGATACAATTAAAATAAATTAAGTAGTTTACAAAAAAATAATTGCAGTCTAGTTCTTAAACCCTTATTCTAATTAATAATAATCTAAGTACATCAATATCATTACAGCGTCGATGCCTATCAGTGGACGATCACGGGCTAATTGATGGAGAAGTAAACATTTTTTTTATATCGAACACAACACAACAAAGCAAAATAATTCAAGTAATCATTTAAATAGTAATCTTTCATAACAAGTCCTTTCTTAGCAACGTCTATACGCGTTATGACTTGCATTCAAGCTGATAATAATTTTGATTATTTTTCAGGTCGCAGTGTAAGCGTCATGTTACATAACAAAAGACATTTACAGCCGTCACCTCAATGCTAGCTCCCAGTGCGGGCATAAACCGGCAACTTGTGCGTTCCAATTCCGCCGTAGCAATTTTGTACACGACAGTACACAAATTTGCCTCAAGTAAGTGGCTCGGGTCGCGTTTATCCAAAATTCTCTGGTTATATGCAAGTTTGTTACAGTTAGCTCAATAAACAGAAGCGCTAGTGGCCTAGTGGAACCAGCACTTGGGTTAAGCAACAGGAAGTGCGGTTATTTGCTGGATGGGTGACCACCCCGTGACTAACGCTAGTGGAATTTTTACCGAGAGCTTCCGTGCTTCGCAAGGCACGCTAAGCCGTTGGTGCCGGCTGTCATGTAACGTCAGTGGATAAGCCATGTCAGAGGCCTTATGGGCGGCTTGATGACTTTCCTGCGATGCAGGAAGAGTCCCGTGCCCCAGCAGTGAGGCCATACAAAGCGATGGTATCTTGATAATACACAGTCTTCGTTTTTGTCACTGCATGCTTACATCTATTTTTAGGGAGTTAAACAAAAATGTAAATACCGGCCAGCAAAAGTAGTACGACGACGCTAATTACGGGTTCTTCTTCTTCTTCAGGCTATATGTTAGTCCACTGCTGGATATAGCCCTCTCCTAATGAGTGCCATAGCGCCCTGCCTTCAGCGTGCCGCATCCAGCATCTGCCTGCAGTTTTTCGCAGATCGTCATCCCACCTAGTCGGAGGGCGTCCTACACTACGTTTGCCGAGTCGCGGTCTCCACTCAAGAACACGTTTATTCCAACGGTTGTCGGTTCTTCGCGAGATATGGCCAGCCCACTGCCAATTACGGGTTGACAGTAACATCCAGTCCGCAGTTGTTAATTAAAGTTTTGATGAAAAAACGCACTAAAAAGATGTAAGTACCAACATTACTTGTGAAATTCTGACATTTTAGCACTCGTACTATCAATCTATCGAATGCTTGGTCGCGTTTTATACAAATACAAATATATTTATTTTCTCCAGTACCTACACAACACTTAAAATTAGTAACCCATTATTATTAGCATGTTACATTATGTAGTATGAGACAGGAGTCCAAAATAGGTAATATGTTTTAAATTTGTTACTGTGGCGTGTGCACTGTTTCTATAATAAATGTTTTCTTCTTCTTCTTCTTCATGTATACAGTTAAAGTGTGCAATGGATATTTATATAACACTACAATTCGGTGTTTATAACGGCAATTCGATGTACATTGCGTAGACAAGTCTACCTACTTGTCAATCAGTGGGTTGGTCGACTTAGCAACGCACATCAAACTTTCATAGTAAACCGTGATTTGTAGTTTGAAAGTCTTGACTTTGACGAATTTCTAGTAATACTGGCAAGATGTGAGATCTTTCATAGATAGACGAATATTAAAAATCATATTGAAGATAACAAAGTAATATTGCACTATGCACTATTTGTGTGTCCTATAATTTACAATGCCTGTAAAAGAGAACTAAGTATGGGAGCGCTAATTTATACTGAACTCCGTTTATTTATATGCTAAGGATAACAGTTTGTACTGTACAAACTGTTATACTTAGTCGCAAATAAATTTTTAGGTTAGTTTACATAAATTAACAAATTCTTAGAATTTCACAAAATCATGCCGACTTTGCACATTAATTGTATATTACCTATTATTGTAATATATGCACTTTATATATTATGTAATTCTCGCGTACTTACACTCTCGCAATCTTTCGCTACATTTTTGCTCATGCAATCCACTCAATCCAAAGGTTGTTGAAAAGACCGCCAATTGTATAGCATTACTTAAATATAAGAAATCTTATTTGTAATTCTTTTTTTCTAGTTGTGCAATAAAGTGTTTTGTATCTATCTATCCTAATTGTTCAAAAATGTGTTTTTTTTTTGCTACTTGTTTACTTGTATACCTGTATTGTATTGTAGACACGTACAATTGAAGCTTTTGCTAGCTATTCCATGTAAGTGCTGATCCGAGCACAGTTCACATTTCCATTCGGACCATCAGCCTTGCGTAGGGAAATTTGATCGGGTTTCCCCTATAAAGGGTTTACAGTGTACTGGGTTTTCAAAGGATTTCCCGCCGACATCACTTGGTAAATGTTTGTCCCTCAATTCGTGCACTGTTTTCAAAGCCAAAGACCACTCTACTTTGGGTGACGTATGTGCAGAAAAGGTATGTTTCTCAATATAATCTCTCTTGCCTCGAGCAGACTACAGAATAGAGCAACTTAGAAAATTCTGTCGAAATCGATACGAGATTAATAATCTTATTAGAGTTCTCAAGAGGCTACTCTAGCTCAGGGTATTTGGAAACTTATAAGAGAGCTAAGCGGGACGCTCACTAACAGCCAGATGGCAAACCACATGTAAACGCTATAGCCAATGGTAGTGGAGATTTACTATTGACCTTTACCTATTATTTTATGATTGTACAACTGTTATGGCGTTGTTTCTAACAGGCGTTCCTAACAGAAATAAATCAACAAAATTAAAATAATCTTGATTCAACGTGTGAAAGAGAACAGGAACTCCGAAAACCATTTCACCTTACAAGGGTGTTTCATTGAATAGTACCTATGTGGCCATTTCATTCGCTTTTGTTCAGGCTTTTGTTCGCTCTCTTTCAATTAGTGCTTCCCCTGTAAAACATCCACCCGGGCACGGGTAGGATTGAATGATTGAATCGGATCGAATGAGTCTACGTACGCCTTTAAGTGAAAGCGTCAGTTCATCGTGATTTCCTTCTATCTTATACCACGTTATGTTTTTCCCGAGCGCTGGAATAAAAAAAGGTTTTAGCCCTGGAACACACTGTTATTACACACATTAGGTAGCTGGAGTATGATGGTAACTTACGCGATAAGTTAACGCATTATTGCGTTCACCCGTTTCCTTTTGGCGTTAAGTCCCAAATCTATTTATCAATGTTTCCTTCGTTTCTCTCTTTTGTTAGGACGAAAAATATTCACTTATCCAAGGTACGTAGTATTTTGTATAAAATAATACCAAGTACTATGCCATTCATGTATATATTTTTCGTTACCGTGAATCGAATGATCGGAGAAACAAAATTTGGAAAAAGGTGTTTTGTATATCAAAAGATCAGCTCAACGATACCCCAGTATCTTATTAACACATTTGTTAAAAGATAACGCTTTAGTTTTAAGTTCAATAACAAATAAGAACATAAAAAACAGTTTTCCACTTTCTGTTTCATCTGTTTTACAGAACCTGCTTACATAGCCGTGAAGGTCATTGAGCGTAACCAAGAAAGTAATTATTTTTTTTGTAGCTTAAATATACCTAATTGTAAACATAAACGTCCCCCTGCAGGGCACACGCTTTCTCTCAGAGAGAGAGAACGGGCTTATTACTACGCGTGCCCACCGCGGATTAACAATTTCAAGCACTGCGGTATTTAAACAGCTCAGACACTAAGTTTTCCTCACGATGCACGTTTTCCTTCACAGTTAGCGAGTGGTATTGCTTCACTCGCTAACGAACTTCACTACAACCATGAAATCACTGCACAAATATTGCAGTTCAAAATTATCTCAATTAAGGTATGAAAATAGTATAATTCGTCGATGCTGTTTCACAGTAAAATATGTTACTGTTAAATAGGAAAGAAAATAATGTGGAGCCTTTTGACGCATCACAAAATACGCATCGATCCGTCGTGAAACAAGAGCATCCGCGGGGGTCTCATTTGAGGCCAGCCTACAATAGCCGAAATCCTCCTTTGTCTGGGGTCGGAAAATCAAGGAAGCCCGCGAATAAAGGCCCGCGGTGCCCTTTCAAGTCGGACAAATAACCACCTGACCCAGAGGCGAATGAGGGCAATTATAGATGCCTAAGTACCTACCACCCACTTTGTTGTGAGGTAGGGAAATTGAAATCGACATTTCGTACGTGGCATTTGGCTTTGTTTTTTGCTGACCTTAAGGGGCTCCATAAAGCAACATTAGTGCAACGGAGAGAAAAATATATATATCTTTCTCTACTGATCGTATTAAACAAACAGTATCCGTACAATCAATAGTTATTTTGACAACCCAAGACCAAGAGGTCACATCCTAAGTTCTCACCTATGATCACGGACCTCGGACCGTTTTGGCGGTAATGCTGGTAATAGTCGTAGATTATTTGCTTTAGGTTATAAATTTAATAAAGTCGCAAGACCAATAACAGTTGTAGTAGACTGGCTCTGGAGTCACGAATTTGGGAGTCCTAAATCGCGCCAATCGTTCCTGAGCATTAATGTTGACTATAAAGAAACGAAAAAGAAGAAAATTTGTTATCTAGAGCATGTATTTCGACACGATAAATGACGACTTCTTCAGGTTATTATGATGAGAAAGATTGAAAAAGGAAGTGTGTTGGAAGAAACATGTCGGGCTCAGAAACATACGGGAATGGACGTTTGTAACCCACGTCCAACACCTGTTTCGCTCGGCAAGAAATGCGGAGCTGACGGCCAACCTTCATTAGTGGGGAGTGACAAGAAAAAAAAGAAGGTTCTGGAGTGGAGACCGAGAATCGGCAAACGTAGCGTAGGACGCCCTGTGACCGGTGAAGAGACGGCATTCGCAAAGCGGTGGGCAGTGACTGGGAGGGAAGAGCCGAATATCGGGCTCTGTGGCGTGTCTTGGGAGAGGCCTAAGTTCAACAGCGTATTAACACCAGCTGATTATGATGATGATGAGGAATATAATTGACAAATTGTGCAAACACTTTTTCCAAACACGATCTGTGAAAATAATATGTTTTTTTCGACGATGAATTCAAATATTTGCACTATGGAGCGCCACCTTATTTGTTACTGCTACTGGTAGCATACCACAAAAATTGATTTTTGTACGAAACTACTCGTATAGTTCGTTTGAAATCAAAGTAACAATGTGGAGCGCAGTCACAAAAGTAAAGTTCCTTAGTGAATATGTGTTTATGGGTGTTGGCACCACGACTTCCTATAAAGTTTGCACAATTGTCATGCTCGGTAGCGGAAGCATCGTCCTCGGTCCTCGTCTATTGGTGGACATAGTCCTTCCCCAAGGCCACTGGTCCACATCGTACGCTGCGTTTGCCTATTCGTGATTAGCTGCTCAGATGTTCTCAGATATTTGTTTGCAAAATCATTAATCAGTGTAAAATGCATCACAGCGCGGTCGGTAAAACACTTGACTTACTTTCTTAGATCCGAACCCTGGCACTTATTGTTATTATTAAAATTCCTTTTTGCACAAAAGCAATCGAACTTGGTACAAAATCGTACTTAATGCTAAATATTATTTACTTCCAGTCAACAAAGTAATTGCTATGTGGGGCATTTCCGCACAGCAATTACATTGTTTTCTAAGTTACGTACATTTGTGAATTTGTGCTACTAAACGTAAATGTCTAAGTTTTTCACATAGTACTTATATCGCCAATCCGCGATGGGCATGTGTGGTGATAAAGCCCAAACTGACTCTTGAGAAAAGGCCTGTGTCTTACAGTGGGGCGTTTATATGCTGCATTATTAGGGTAACAATAATCCTGGTTCGTATAATTTTAAAGAGCTGTGAGTATCTATATCATTGCAGTGTTACCTATTATTAATAAATGTTTTAATAGTACCTTTGGTTTTGAGTATATTATATCGTGACTTATGAAAGGTTTCTCGATCACGTTACGAAGCAGCCCCTTTACCTCTGACAGGCTTGCTTAATTTGAATCATATCACGAGAGCTATTGAGGGCTCTTCACAAAAGCACCTCTCGAAGATCTGCTTCCACGTGCCTTTTTGCCCAAAAATCAATATGTTACTCTGCATTACATTTAAGTTCATTGTATGTAAACAATTAATTTCTTCAAAAATGATAAAAATAACACAAAATTTTAACTATAAATATTTTTTAGTTTAAATTTTTGTATCGGGCGTAAGAGGGGTGACCGTCCCGTGACTACCGCTAGTGGCATTTTTCTGAGCGCTTTCGTGGTTCGCAAGGCACGTTAAGCCGTTGGTACCGGCTGTCGTTAAGCCATGTCAGAGGCTTTATGGGCGGCTGATAACTTCTGACGGTAAGGCCCGCCACTGTCTTACAATCCTCCACCAACCCGGACTTCGCCCCCCTGGTGGAGTATGGCCTAACCTTCCCGTGAAGCGATCCGTGATCTGCGAAGGAACCTTAGCAGTAGGGACATACAAGGGTTGATATTGAAGCGATATAAACGTATGATCTCGGCCACTTGCACAGCAAGTGGGTAACTAATGAGCGGTCCTGATTTAAGAAATTCACTGACTTAATTATCGTCCCAACTCGTTATTTTTTTACATACATACATACATAACCTCACGCCTGTATCCCAGAGGGGTAGGCAGAGGCCAGGGACTGCCACTTGTCACGATCCTGACAGATCACCTTCGCTCCATCAACGTTCCTAAGTCGTTGCATGCACGTACGCCGGTTCCGGGTACTTTTTATCTTTTCCGTAACAAGAAGATGTTATCTGTGCCATGCAGTAGGTGTTTGATAATGGTTTCGGCGAGTTCATTTATTTTCATTACAATAATTTAATTATTTGACAATTAAATAATTAATTAACGTTGTAGAAATTAAATGTAAAACCGAGGAAAAGGATTCAAAATTGTATACAATTTTTTCAAAAAATTTTCAAATATACCTACTGTCAAATATTTGCTTACATATTGGAAGTATTCATCTGAAACAGAGTGCACTATTGTTAGGAGTTAATAACTTCGAGTGGGATGGCTTTTTTTAATTCAGCGTGTTACAAAGGAGTTTTCAAGCCTTTCCCTGAATTGAGGAAAATGTTTGTCAATTTTCCGTTTCCGCCCACGCAGCATTCAAGCTTATGATCAACTACGATATAAATTAATATTCAACTCTGAAATCTATTCTGCTTATCGTAAAAAATTGGACAGACTATTTGTGAAACCTCGAAATCTAATTTGCCGACCAATACACGTGTTATTGAAAAAAAAACGCGACACACTTGAAAACCAGTATACTTTACTTTAACTTTATTGCACACATAAAAATCATACAGAAAGCACAAAATTATAAAATAACTAGCGGCCCGTCCCGGCTTCGCACGGGGGCACTTAAGATTTTTTACATAGTTCTACGTTTTATTTTATTTATATTTTATATTACATAGTTCTACGTTTTATTTTATTAATATTCTGTTTTTTTTTTATTTAAGAAGAATTTACCTCTTGAAAATTTAAATTGTTTTATTACATTTATTAAAAAATATTTACATTTTTTTTTGTTGTTTTAAGGTTTTTAACATTTTTTTTTTTGTTTTTTTTTTTTGTCGTTTTAAGGTTTTTTTGTTTAATTGTTTTTTTAAAAACCTACTTAGAGGCTAAAAATTTCACCCATGCCGGGGTTCGAACCCGCAACCTCTGGCTATCCGTACCAGCGCTCTACCAATTGAGCCAATGGGTGACTCACGGCATCAGTGAAATTTCGAACCTCTTTACAATATTCTCTGTATTACGTACAGGCAGCGACATCTGACTTAAGCAAATTGCATTACTTACAGCCCCGACTACCTACTTTGCAGTTAGGTTTAACATCGGAACGATATCACTGTACCCACATGATTACACTATTTTTATTTTTAATGCACTAACCCGTGCTAAGGAACAAATTTAAAAAACCTATTTAGAGGCTAAAAATTTCACCCATGCCGGGATTCGAACCCGCAACCTCTGGCTATCCGTACCAGCGCTCTACCAATTGAGCCAATGGGCGACTCACGGCATCAGTGAAATTTCGAACCTGTTTACAATATTCTCTGTATTACGTACAGGCAGCGACATCTGACTTAAGCAAATTGCATTACTTACAGCCCCGACTACCTACTTTGCAGTTAGGTTTAACATCGGAACGATATCACTGTACCCACATGATTACACTATTTTTATTTTTAATGCACTAACCCGTGCTAAGGAACAAATTTAAAAAACCTATTTAGAGGCTAAAAATTTCACCCATGCCGGGATTCGAACCCGCAACCTCTGGCTATCCGTACCAGCGCTCTACCAATTGAGCCAATGGGCGACTCACGGCATCAGTGAAATTTCGAACCTGTTTACAATATTCTCTGTATTACGTACAGGCAGCGACATCTGACTTAAGCAAATTGCATTACTTACAGCCCCGACTACCTACTTTGCAGTTAGGTTTAACATCGGAACGATATCACTGTACCCACATGATTACACTATTTTTATTTTTAATGCACTAACCCGTGCTAAGGAACAAATTTAAAAAACCTATTTAGAGGCTAAAAATTTCACCCATGCCGGGATTCGAACCCGCAACCTCTGGCTATCCGTACCAGCGCTCTACCAATTGAGTCAATGGGCGACTCACGGCATCAGTGAAATTTCGAACCTCTTTACAATATTCTCTGTATTACGTACAGGCAGCCATTGAGCCATTGGCTCAATTGGTAGAGCGCTGGTACGGATAGCCAGAGGTTGCGGGTTCGAATCCCGGCATGGGTGAAATTTTTAGCCTCTAAATAGGTTTTTAAATTTGTTCCTTAGCACGGGTTAGTGCATTAAAAATAAAAATAGTGTTATTGTTTTTTTACATTTATTAAAAAAAAATTTTTTTTTTTTTATTGTTTTAAGGTTTTTTTTGTTTTTTAAAGGTTTTTTTTGTTGTTTTAAGGTTTTTAACATTTTTTTTTTTGTTTTTTTTTTTTGTCGTTTTAAGGTTTTTTTGTTTAATTGTTTTTTTAAAAACCTACTTAGAGGCTAAAAATTTCACCCATGCCGGGGTTCGAACCCGCAACCTCTGGCTATCCGTACCAGCGCTCTACCAATTGAGCCAATGGGTGACTCACGGCATCAGTGAAATTTCGAACCTCTTTACAATATTCTCTGTATTACGTACAGGCAGCGACATCTGACTTAAGCAAATTGCATTACTTACAGCCCCGACTACCTACTTTGCAGTTAGGTTTAACATCGGAACGATATCACTGTACCCACATGATTACACTATTTTTATTTTTAATGCACTAACCCGTGCTAAGGAACAAATTTAAAAAACCTATTTAGAGGCTAAAAATTTCACCCATGCCGGGATTCGAACCCGCAACCTCTGGCTATCCGTACCAGCGCTCTACCAATTGAGCCAATGGGCGACTCACGGCATCAGTGAAATTTCGAACCTGTTTACAATATTCTCTGTATTACGTACAGGCAGCGACATCTGACTTAAGCAAATTGCATTACTTACAGCCCCGACTACCTACTTTGCAGTTAGGTTTAACATCGGAACGATATCACTGTACCCACATGATTACACTATTTTTATTTTTAATGCACTAACCCGTGCTAAGGAACAAATTTAAAAAACCTATTTAGAGGCTAAAAATTTCACCCATGCCGGGATTCGAACCCGCAACCTCTGGCTATCCGTACCAGCGCTCTACCAATTGAGCCAATGGGCGACTCACGGCATCAGTGAAATTTCGAACCTGTTTACAATATTCTCTGTATTACGTACAGGCAGCGACATCTGACTTAAGCAAATTGCATTACTTACAGCCCCGACTACCTACTTTGCAGTTAGGTTTAACATCGGAACGATATCACTGTACCCACATGATTACACTATTTTTATTTTTAATGCACTAACCCGTGCTAAGGAACAAATTTAAAAAACCTATTTAGAGGCTAAAAATTTCACCCATGCCGGGATTCGAACCCGCAACCTCTGGCTATCCGTACCAGCGCTCTACCAATTGAGTCAATGGGCGACTCACGGCATCAGTGAAATTTCGAACCTCTTTACAATATTCTCTGTATTACGTACAGGCAGCCATTGAGCCATTGGCTCAATTGGTAGAGCGCTGGTACGGATAGCCAGAGGTTGCGGGTTCGAATCCCGGCATGGGTGAAATTTTTAGCCTCTAAATAGGTTTTTAAATTTGTTCCTTAGCACGGGTTAGTGCATTAAAAATAAAAATAGTGTAATTGTTTTTTTACATTTATTAAAAAAAAATTTTTTTTTTTTTATTGTTTTAAGGTTTTTTTTGTTTTTTTAAGGTTTTTTTTGTTGTTTTAAGGTTTTTTTTGTTGTTTTAAGGTTTTTTTTTGTTAAATTTTTTTGTTAAAGTTCTTTGTTTTATGTGTTTGATTAAAACTGTTTTTATACGGATTTATGCTCGTTTATTACATTTTTACAATTTTCCAACGTTTCGGCACTTTTTCAGGTGCCGTGGTCCCGGATGACTGAGGTGACAGGTGTCTTTTAGAAATCATTAACGGTTAGTTTACTACCCTCGGCAAAAATTACAAAAGTTAATTATGAAGTTACGTTCCAAAATAGACAAACCAATTATTTTTATATAAAGTCAACAATATTGATTATTAGTAATTGAAGTTAAAATTAAATTTATAAACTAATTACTTTATATGAACTTAAAGATACCGATTATTAATTGAAATTAAATTGATTTTTTATTATTTATTCTACAGTCACACTTCTAGCAAGGGGGTCTCATGCACTTAAGCACTGGTTCCCATGCAAACGGTATGTTCCAACCACGATCTCTATTAAAATTTGGATGCCGGCGGATCTCTATTGCCTCACGTATCATTCTAGGGAAGAAACGGTCTTCTCGGGCTAGAACTTTAACTTTATCGAAATGTATAAAGTGGTTGGTACCGCTAAGTGTATGCTCGCTGACTGCAGATCTACCAGAGCGTTTATGTTTCACATCAGCGATATGTTCCTTCACCCGCTCAGCTATGGTACGCTTCGTTTGACCAATGTACGAGGAACCACATTCACAGTCAAGCTTGTATACTCCTGCCTCTTGTAAGGGAATCCTGTGCTTGACACTTCGCATGAATTGGTGTATCTTTCTTGGCGGCTGGTATATGGTTCTGATTGAGGCGCGTTTCAAAATACTCCCAATTTTGTCAGTCACTCCTCTCACGAAAGGCAGGTAGGCTGGAACTCGCTCGACTGTGTCCGGTTTGACACGTCCTCCGCGACGGACACGCGGAACTTGCAGCTTGTTTGCACGAAGTACTCGTTTGACATGCTGGAGTTCCGCAGGTAGATGGTCCTTGTCGCAGATTCGGTGTGCCCTCTGTAACAGAGATTTTCCAACGGTAGACAACTGACACGGGTGATGGTGAGACTCACCGTTTAGGTACCTATCAGTGTGGGTCTTTTTCCTATAAACTGTATGTCCTAAGGTTCCATTTGGATTCCTGATGACTAAAACATCTAAGAAAGCTAAAGAACAATCTGCTTCTAACTCCATTGTAAACTGGATCTTGTTGTTTATAGAGTTAAGGTGGTCTAAGAAAGCCGTTATTCCACTAGTAGGTAATATAGCAAAAGTGTCATCGACATATCGCTTATAGAACCTTGGTGGGACGGGAGCAGTTCGCAGGGCTCGCTCCTCGAAGTCTTCCATGAAAATATCGGCTACAACGGGAGAAACAGGGGAACCCATGGCTACCCCGTCTACCTGCATGTAAAACTCACCATTCCATACCAAGTAGCCAGTTGTTAGGCAGTGATCTAACAGCTCTGCATATTCCACAGGCAAATCATGTTCATTGAGCCTTCTCTTAACAATCTCAATGCAATCCTGTATTGGAAGACAAGTAAACAAGGATTTAACATCGAAACTCACCATTGTTTCTTCACTAGTCAAATGTAGGTCATCAATTTGACTAGTGAAGTGGTAGGAATCCTTGACGTGGGCTTCAGTGTTCCCCCTCAGCGGTGACAGGACTTGCGTCAGGTGTTGGGCTAGTTTGTAGGTAGGAGCACCAATTTGGCTGACAATAGGACGCAGTGGAGCCCCCGTCTTGTGAATTTTCGGTAGTCCATACAGTTTATGTGTTTGATCAAATTATCGTAATATATTACATTTTACTTTAAGGCTTCACTGTAAACTATGTTTGCAGTGGTATTTGTAGGTGCTAACAAAACATATTGATTTTTAGAACATCCTACTCGAGAAAGGGCAACATATAACTGCCCATGAGAAAAGCACTCTTTTCTTAGGTCGACGCCAACAATCGAAAAATTTTGTCCCTGTGATTTATTTATCGTAAGGGCAAACGATGTCTTCACAGGAAACTGTAACCTTTTAAAAGATATAGGTAAATCCGTCGGAATCATCGGGATTCGCGGTATGTGAGCGAGCTGTCCGGCCGCGGGCCCAGTGATGAATGTTGCTACAATCACATTGTCTCGTAATTCCCTTATCAAAAGTCTTGTGCCATTGCACATATTGGGAGGACTTAAATTTCTCAAAAGCATGATAGGAGTACCTCCTTTTAATTTTAGTTCGTGGGGTGGCAAGCCGGCAGGGTTGAGGGAATTTAAAAATTCTTGTGGATAGTGTAACATCTTCGATGTTGCACACAGTGTCAATAGATTTGTAACATTTGAAATCACCTGGTACTTTTTCCATAATCATTCTGTTTATATCATTTACGGAGTCGTTTCTTGGCGACACTATCGCCCTCGAACAGAGCCAATTGAAATTTCGTTCTGTGAGATTTTCAATGTACATCTAGACTGTTAACAGTTTGAGCCAATTCATTGTCCAACGATACTTGGGAGCTATTTGCAACTGGCGATGATAGTTTTCCATCTCCAAGTTGAAGTATTTTTTGTGAGAAATTTCCATTGTTGTCGTTACTTAAATGTGCTCTCATATTTGTGCGCAAATTTAGAGTTTTAATTGATTGCCACAAAGGTGATGATTTGAGGCACGCTTTAATAACGCCGGCGCGTGTACCTTTAGTTATAACCGGTAGTGTTTGGCGAAAGTCTCCAGCCAACACAAAGGTTACGCCTCCCATCACATTGCCTGAGTTCCTGAGGTCTTTTAATGTGCGGTTCACAGCTTCCACATGAGCTCTATGGCTCATGGTACACTCATCCCAAATAATCAGTGAAGTGTCCTGTAAGAGCTTCCCAAGTGGACCATTTTTGCGGATTGAGCATACCGATTGTTGTTCTAACGACACAGACAACGGTAATTTAAAGGTCGAGTGAGCAGTCTTCCCACCATTTAATAGAGTTGCAGCAATGCCAGAAGACGCGACCGCCAGTGCTTTTCTTCCAGATTGTCGTACTTTGGCTAATATTAAGTTGGCAAGAAATGTTTTACCTGTTCCGCCATTATAATTAGTTCTGTAAAGAACTTTTTTACTCGAACAAAAAATGCAAGTTAAATAGTCTACAAAATGTTTAAGATCGGTTACGTGACACGTCTGCTGCGTAGGGAGCCGACCGCGCGAATGAGCCGCGCGGCTGCGCGAATGAGCCGCGCGGCTACCTATCTCACTGATCTGACCTCCCCTCCCCCGCACCGCTGCGTTGCCCGCCTGGCTAGTCACTTCACGCCGCGCGCCGCCCCGCGCCTTTTTTATGTATTTTTAAAATAGTAGGTAAGTACTTACCTAATAGGTATCTTTTGGATGAATTAATAGTCTAAAGGTAACCGATTGAACAATTCAAAAGTTATCTAGAGCAAACTTGTATAAGGATTAAACCATTTACTTCGAAATCCCGTCGCCAAAATGACATTACTTTGGAGCAAACATCTAAATCATTAAAACGATTGTTATGGGTGAACTATAAAAGGTAGACATATGCTCTCGCGGATTTTTTTAAGGATAATGTTAAGTTGAACAATTCATCTATAGAGCATTTTTGTATAACTTTAACTATATGCTCAGCGCACGCCACGGAAGGCCTCAGAAACGATACTTTTCCCCCGCTTTTGAAACATTTTCGGTTACTGCTCCACAACTATAGGACCTAGCGTGATATTATATAGCCTATGTTATTTCTGAATAATGCAGCTTTCTAATGGTGAAAAAATTATTGCAATCGGTCCAGTAGTTTTTGAGTTTATTCATTACAAACATACAAAAATACAAATCTTTCCTCTTTATAATATTAGTGTAGAAAAATGTCCACGACGAGCTTATTTCATTGGAAATCTCTTCCAGCCAACCCTTGATGTGGTTATATCGACTTTATAAACGGGGGGGGGGAGTGTACAATCGATATCAACCCTAGAATGTCCCCACTGCTGGGGCACGGGTCTCTTCCTGCATCGCACGAAGGTTAGGCCATACTCCACCACGGGGTCAAGTCGGCTAGCCTTACTGTCAGAAGTTATCAAGCCGCCCATAAGGCCTCTGACATGGCTTAGCGACAAAGTGTACAATAATGATTATTTTATTATTATATTAATCTAACACAATCAATCGCACGCGCTATAAATATTTAGGGCTAAATGCTGAAAGTTCGTGAAGATTTTGGATGTTTGTTACTCTATCACAGATAGATAGGGCCAGTTTCCGAATTGAGAGTTTCGGTAAATCAATAGCTAGCTAACTGTAGTTGCTGTCTCTTCGAATTTCTCAGCAAAGAGCGGGACAGACCGTCACTTACGTATTTACTTAGTGAAATTCTCAACTGAAAAACTGGCCCACTGAATTGAGAATAAGGTGGCGGTTGCGGGATTATCTAGTATTTTATGTATAATATGAAGTTTGTTCAGGAGATCCGATCAGCAACGTATTCGGGAACGCAATGGCTCCCCGCCGCTAGCGTGCAACGTGAAGCCACTTTAAAACCCCACTCGGTTTCCCTTTTCTTTTTTAAAACTACCCTTCAATATTTTTAGAATGTTTTTGATTGTCAATTTAGTACCAATGACTTTGTTTTCTAAGTTATGTCCATTTGTGAATTTATAGTAGCAATACTACTCGCCGACAGTGAAGGAAAACATCATAAAGAAACCCTAGTGTCTGAGGTGTTAGCGTACCCCAGCGCTTGCTACGTACAATGGCCCAACTATGAGGCTAAGTGCGCAGTGGAAATCTCAAGTCTAACTGATTGTCAACTTAATGTATATGTGGGCGCATTTCATTTAATCTTACTTCAAAGACGACTTATGTGTTATCAATTTGTCATATTTTAATCATAATTGTATTCGCCTGGATTATAAAAATAGCGATGTTTACTTTTATAGCCGATACTGAAAATAATGTAACATTTGGGTAGCCACGCTATATTTTAATTCCTATTATTATTTAGCTTAAGTATCTATGAATAAAAGCCACTTTCTTAGAAGCATAAAGAACAAAATAGCTTTATGAAACTTTGTTCTTACTTCCTTCCGATTCATTACATAAAATGTGTTTATTTTACCAATTACTGTGTAAATATTGTTACATAAACTGTAATATGCAATAAACATAGTTTTTAAATAGATTATAATTGAAATAATTACAAAACTCGTATTGTGTGTGAATTTCCATTTATTTCCTAGACACGTTGCTAATCAAAACATTGTTTGACAATATATTAATTATTAAAGTGTAGCATAATGAGGTTTCCATCACATCTATTATGTTTGTAAAATCATACAAGTTTTGTTTGAGTTATTGGTTTTGACAAAATGTAATGATTGCAACTAATCTCAAAAATAGAATAGCTTTATTGACGCTGTGCTATAAATAGGAGTGACGCCACTGTACTGTCTATTTTACCTCTGTGAATTTTGAAGAAATTATTACACCGTTTTGTTGCTGATCGTATCCTGATTTTCTCTTCATGGAACCCTACAACCACGACCCTGGCCTTGCGCCGACATATACATACCCACAATCAATAATTCTTCAATGACGTGGTGGCTGATGCAATTGTCATTATGATGTTACCTACTTTGTTCGATAATATTTACGTATTAATTAGATATATCATGCAAAATCATGACATGTATATAATAGCATTAAAAAGTTAAAATTACTTTGCTAAATTCCGCCAAAAAACCCACAAGCACCATGCGTAATTTTAACTTTTTAATGCTATTATGGATTTCCGCAAAGTAACGCCTGATTCTATACAACATGTATATAATATTATAAATATGAAAGAATATGTTTGGATGTTTGTTACTTAATTACGCAAAAACAGCTGAACGAATTTACATAAAACTTGGTGTTCAGATAGATAAAAATCTGAATTAAAACATGGTATATTTGATATTCCGATACGCTATACCGCGTTCCTGTGGGATAATTTCTCACGAGGGCGGAGCCACGGAATAGAACTGTAATTTATATTTGTTTAGAAATGAAGCTTTACAGTCACTCCACTATTCTTTCAGACTAAACTCCATAGAGTCGACCAAGCGGCGCTTCCGAAAAGGGTGATAATAGTAAATCTCAGCCCCCAAATCTTGCCAACGGCCATCTAGTGACCGCCGCCAAACTCCACGGTAAAGCTTCACTGTCGAACATCATACAAAAGGACTGATTGAAACCCGTCCTGTGTCTTTGCCAAATTACTGACTATCTATCATCTAGACGTTATGGTGTGAACTAATTAATAATGCGCCCTATATACGTCGCCTTGCAGGTCACAGGCCTTCGACGCGTGCCTTCCGCGGATTGGCAATTTCAAGCGCTGGGGTATGTGAACACCTCAGACTTTCAGGTCTCCTCTCGATGTGGGGAGTCTACTATAAATTTACAAATGTACGTAACTTAGAAATTAAAGTTATCTCTAAACAAATATTTCCTGAAAGTAAATATATTCTTTTTAATGTACTAACCCGTGCTAAGGACAATTTTAAAAACCTATTTAGAGGCAAAAAATTCCACACATGCCGGGACTCGAACCCACGACCTCTGGCTAACCGTGCCAGCTTTAAAAAAAAAATCCCATTAGACTAAGTACATATTAATTTAAGTTTTATTTTTTTTAACATTGACATCCCCATTGCGTAATGAAATATTGTAATCTTATTGTAACTTAACTTTATAATTTTATCATAATTTACTGACATAATCCATTTTATACAAACTCATGACTTAAAGGTTGGTGTACAGTGTACATTGTAAATAGTGGCAGAACCTCGCACAAATAAAAAAAAAAACCGTGCCAGCGTTTTATGTTTTAATTAAATTGACTTAAAGGTTGCCACAAAATGAATGGTGGCAGAACCTTATTAAAAAAAACCGTGCCAGCGCTCTCCCAACTGAGCCAATGGCATACTACCGGCATCAGTGAAATTTCGAACCTCTTTACAACACTCTCTGTATTACGCTCAGTTGGGAGAGCGCTGGCACGGTTAGCCAGAGGTCGCGGTTTCGAGTCCCGGCATGGGTGGAATTTTTAGCCTCTAAATTGTTTTTTTCCTGAATTTAAGTCAAGTGTTCTACCACCGCTTTTATTGTTACTGCGATGGACTCAGGGCTCCTAACGACATTCTTCTTTACATTTAGTGAGTAGTATTACTACTACAACTAAAATTAGGCCGATATTCAGAAACGATTATGAGCGTGAGCTCAATGTGAGACCGGGTCTTCCAACTGTCAAAATGAAAGTCTCAGGGATATTTTGTATTCACAGTTGAGTTTGGGATGCCAAAAATTGAGCGCAAGCTAAGCTGAGAATGAATAGTGGATTTCGGCGACTTAGCTCAGACTCAAGGTGGCAATGACGAAGAAAGTGGCGACACCTGTAGGCAATTTGAGAAATCTAATTATCTTGTTGTGAAGTAAGTAACCTTTTTTTATTCACAATCAGTGTTACCATATTAGGCGATTTATCGCCATTTGGGCTATCTCTGAGGATGAAATAGAGACCTGAATTGGCAATTGGCAACCGGTAACGTCAAAAACTATACCACAGATTACACGCTCGAGTAAGTTTAGCTTGGGCTGTGGCTTAGCTGAGTTCGAGTCGAGATATTGACTGTGAATACAAAATTCTTGAGTCTCTGTTGAGATTGCCCAACCGATGCTCAGCTTAGTTCACGTTAAGTGTAGCTCAACGCTGTGTTTCTGAATATCAGCCTTAGACATAACAAAGTCCGATGACCTTCAGAATGAGCAGCCGGCGTTCAGCCACTTTTTTAACTAATTGGCTGGAAGAAAATACGGCTATTACTGCGTATTATTATGTCATGCCAATGGTCTGATAACAATAACTTGACGATAATCTTTCAATAGTAAATTGTCTATTAGGTTCATGATCTTCTTAAAAAGTATTTAGAATTGCATTCAATAATTTTGACACTGGCCCTCTTCTTGATTTGGCACAACGATGTTCTAGGCGTCGATGTATCGTTCAAGCAAATTTTGTTATATTAAACGTAATTTTTCAAGGACATGTTTTGAAAAATATTTCTGTACTGCATGACAAATACATTGATCAAGAATCTGCGCAGTCGGTATGAGTTTGCCATTCACAAAAAGAGAGAGAGAGAAAAGCAAAAACAAAATTTACTGACGTCTTAAAAATTGTGAGTCACAGCTAAAGTTATATTTTTTTATTTATTTAATAGATACATCCAAAAGATGTTTGGTCAGGCTTTATAGATAGAAGATAGAATATTCTTTATTGTACACAGAAATTACAGTAACAGAAATTATATATAGTACAAATGGCGGCCTTATTACTAAAAGCAATTTCTTCCAGGCAACTGGCAAATTAGAGACGGGTAGTCGGTGCAATTTAGAAATATTATATTACACCTCTAGGCTTGACTGAGAAACTAAAAAAGCAGACAATTCGGCCTTTTGCCTCTTCTCACCTCATGCGCTCTGCCGACTATCCGAAATGATCGCCAAATTGCTAGGAGAGGCTTCCGTCATTTCGGCCGCGTCATTTCCTTCGCTAGACATTCACGATGCCCTGCGCCCCGTTGGGGACCCACCCCGTCAGACTAAGGGACTTGACCCTACGGAAGAAAATCAACCGAAGAGCAATAACCTTCGGTAACTTTTTCTGCACGATTATTTTTCCCGCTAAATAATTTGAACTCGAGAGCTATACTTCGCGAGTTTATCAGGAAGTGAGTTAGTATACCAGTGTAAGCTGATTCGATGTTCCTTTACTCATAGGATCACCTAAAATCTTGGCACCTTATTTATAAAAAGTAGATTGCACTTAAACACTCTTACGACGGAGTTAAAGCTGGCTTATAGCTGGTTTTGCTCTTGTAAACCGGTGATTTGAGTGCGTTTTAAAATTGTTTTAGTGGTCGACTTTTTATCAACAAAACTGTTAGTATAAAGATTATTATATTGGATCATGTCATGTGTTGAGAGCACGTAAGGGTATTAAAAAAAGATATCTGATTACAGTTTTTATTTTGCGACAGAAAATACATAGGTTTTGATTACATATTTTTATAAATTATAACACGGCATAGTTATATACAAACCGTAGCAATCGCAGCTCGCATCGCGAGTCAATAAGAAATACCAAAACGTGATGTTTAACACAAATTTATGTTACTTTTATAATAAGAAATTTTCGTCATATTTCACATTTTATTCCATTTTAAGCTAGTTTAGTTCGTAGTTTAATTTTTAATCGTTGAGGTATCAAGGATTTTGTAACTTGTAGTGAATACGGGTTCATTCCTCCCGAGTGTATTTGGGATTAATATTGCAAGAATCGCGAGTTCATTGACACTAAGATGAGAATTTCCCAGCTCCTGATACAAGGTTGGGGAGTTCAAAACGCAAAGTTTAGTCGGACTCAAGCGCACCACAAGACCAATATCAAATGATTCGCTTCCGCGCTTTGATCGGAGTTGGATGGCGAATAGAGGGTGTGAACGATTTGCGTTGCTTTAAATTTTAGACTGCACGGCTTAGATCAGTCTGCAATTTACGGGTACCTAGCCAGACTGCCTTATATCTAGTAAGAACTAAGATTTCCACACTTATAGTTGGACCTCATAATTGGGCCATAGTGCGCGAAGCGAGGCTCTCGTGGCCTAGTGGAACAGTGATTGAAATCAATTACTTGGGTAAGGCAACCACAGGCGCGGTCAGGTGCTGAATGGGTGGCCATCCTGTGACTACCGCTGGTGGCAGTTTTTCCGAGCGCTACCGTCCTTCGCAAGGTACGCCGTTGGTGCCGGATGTAATAGGCCGTCATGGGCGGCTTGATAGCTTCTGACAGTAAGGCCCGCCGCTGTCTTACAATCCTCCACCAACCTGGACTTGGTCCCCGTGGTGGAGTAAAGCTTAACCTTCCCGCAATGCAGGAAAAGACCCATGCCTCAGTAGTGGCGACATACAAAGGGTTGATATCACGTAGTAAGAGCTGAAGTAAGGTAAAACTTCAGACACAAGGATTTCCTTCCGATTTCGAATGCGCTGCCGAAGGTATAACTACTACTCATATTATAACTTCACAATTGTAGACTTTTAGTCCGGATTTACTTACGGGTGTTGTTATATCGGAAAAGTCCGACCAGGTTTCGCTCCGATTCGCAGAGCTTAATCATGGTGAGCAGAGACGGAGCTCGCATCGTCGGTTGCTTGTCTCACACTACGGGCAAGCGCGCGGCGCGCCCGCGCCGAGATAGGTGGGGCGGGTGCCGACACTGGCTGCGGGGGATTCCCGCTGGCTTGCGCCGCAGCGCCTACTGCTTTCCCGTCGTCAATGCCACAAGTGTCGAAAGTAAATCCGGACTAAAAGTCTACAATGTGTTGTGCTTACGAAAGTTTTAGTTCAAAAACTTCACAATTGTACATAATTTAAATAACATAGTCATTGTTACATGAATTCGAACCTACGACCTCCCGATTAAGAAGCCTGCGTTCTACCACTCTGCTATCACCATTTCTGCGTTATAGCTAACAAGATTTACTATAGTAATCTATGGCTATCCAATATTTCTTGAGCTCAGGCTCGAATGATTAACTCATACAGCACGCGCTTTATTAGTCTTACTTACGGGAAAAGGCGTTTTGTGTTATTTTCTACGTTGTCAGGTGAGTGACTATTTTGGTTTTTAAATCTACTGATTTATACTACGTACAGTGGCATCTCGTAATACTAGAAGGGACCACTGGGACGCTGCAGTGCCCGCGACATTATTACTAGGAGTCACTACTGTAAACTGCTAGTATATAAAGCTCCAGATACAGTTAGCAACATTGATCTCTGTAGCATGAAGATGTTATAATATACACATAGGTATATATATATATATATATATATATATATATATATATATATATATATATATATATATATATATATATATATATATATGTATATTATAACCTCTTCATGCTACAGAGATCAATGTTGCTTACTGTATCTGGAGCTTATATAAATTAAATTAAAATGGCGATTAAGTCTAAAAGAGTTATAGAAATGCCTTTACAAAACTGAATTATCGTTTTAAAGAAATTAGGGTACCTTTATATACCGTATTTATGTTTTAAAACATTAAGAACTTTTTTTAAAACACTGTGGTGTAAAAAAGGACTATAATAGTAAATAAAAAACAATTTATATATATATATATATATATATATATATATAAATTGTTTTTTATTTACTATTATATATATATATATATATATACATTATATAATTCAAAGTCCTGACTGACTGACTCACTCATCAACGCCCAGCCCAAGCCGTTGGACCTGTGAAATTGAATTCCACATTCTTCTTCTTCTTCTTTGGTCTCTTTACTCCTACGTGGAGTCTGACATTAGGGCTTTATCTCTATTCATGGCTAGGGATGGTAGGTCCAGTCAAGTCACTACCTTCTCCTTAGTCTCTGAGAGAACGGATCTCTTCCACGTCTGAAACGGTCATCCGTGTCATCACGATCCTCCGGCGGTTTTCCAGTCGAGAGTCACCTTCGGGATGTGGTGAGTTCCACATTAACAGTGCTTATACAGTCTGTTAGCTTTTAGAATATACTTCCGCTACTATCGGAAAAACCGATTATATTGCAATAAGGTAAGGTTTATTTTGCATTGTTATTTATAACTTTTCATAACTTTTCAAAATAGTGAAGAAAAGTTTTACACGGAGCAGGAAGTAGTATTACGCTCGTGTGCTTTCGGCGAAAACCGAAGCCTACTCTAGAGCCCGAGGTATATTCTAAAAGCTAAGAGACTGCACGTTCCTTAACAGGGCACAGACTTTTCTCAGAAAGATCACTTGGATATCCTGTATCATGCAAGTACGTCTTGAACGCTTAAATGCATCTAGACTGAGGCCATTTGTATAATTCGAGTACCATTTGTATATTTCAATAGTCAAACGTGATAACCGCTACACCGACGATGCACTCAATGAAGTTTTCAAAGTAAAATATAAAATACAAAATACAAAACATTTATTTCGGATTACGGAAAACAACGATTAGCATTGAGCCCTGCACTAGGAAATCCTGTATCTCAGGCGCTCGACTACGTTTAGCTTACATAAAAGTTTCAGAGAGTCTCTATTGCTACTGACAAAACAGATAAAATGAAAAAAGAAAAAATGTGTTACCGGAAAATTTAATAACAATAAATTTGTGTTACTAAGCATGCAAATTAGTAACACGAGAATCTTTAAGTACTAAAACAAAAACTTAGCTGTAGGAGTTTGTGTGTGTGTGAGTGTATGTATGTATGTAAGGGTGTATGTATGTATGTATGTATGTATGTGTGTGTGCGTTATCGTGCAAAACGTTTTCTAGTGGTGTAAAATGTAATCTACCCAGGGTGGAGGCAGGGTTTCATAAAGCACGCGATTGAAATTTCTGACATTCTCTCGTTCACCCGCTACCTATTTATTCATTTTAGTTTTTAATTAATCTACTGTAGAGAGCTGAAGTTTTCACTGAATTCCATGTAAGGTAAGCATCACATTGAATACTAATGAAATTATGGCATCTGTCGATTCAATGTTTCTAAACATCGCCTGATACAGGGTAAGTCTCAGTAGTCTCTGTAGATTTCACTTCCGTACATTTGGGAAGGTGATGGTTCTATTCGTAAATAAGAACAACGTTTACTCAGAGAAAATCTTACAAACCTGCCCTTTTGCAAAGAGAACAATTTCGTAGCCATGAAGTAACATAGCTTTTTGTGACAAGAAAAAGAAAGAAACGTTATTATTTCTGCGACATATAAAATATGGGGAACAGTTACTTCAAAGAACTGTTCCATCTTTTTTATTTGTTGCTGGTGTAAAGATATGTATCCATACATATCTTTACATTGTTAATTTTGCAGATATTTTCACCGCTTTATTCCTTCTTATACATTTCAAAGATTTCCCCGTTTTAAAAATGTTTTGTAGTAACAAGTATAACGACCTATTTTCGGTTGCACATAATTACACACTATATTATAATTATAGATTCATGTGACCAACACATGATCAACTCAAATGACTTACACAAAGTTTGGTCGAAGAGAAACCTCATTGAAGAAAAGCCTCCTCAGAACGTCGCACTACTCATTCAGGTGTCACTGACTATGTATCACATGACTTCAAAATCGCAACGACGTTAACCTGATAAAAACCTATAGAAGCAAACTTGGGTGGCGTGCAACCGCCCACCCCACAGGGTCTACTCTGTAATCATTCACAACAGGGATAACGTTGCGGACTTTTTTATTCATATCGTTTTTTACTGTCACATATGTCAACGGCATTTTTGCATACCATTTTCTCGGCTACATTTTTTATTATACATAATATTACCCTTTTCCTTAGTTTTTCTTCCGTTTTCTATGCAGTCCACCGTAGTCAATATTTGGGAATAACGGCGTTTTGTACAAATCATGTACCGCGACCTACAGCGGGAGTCGAATCCACGACCTCTTTTTGTTAGCCAAGCGTAACTAGCTTTGACTTCCTCGCTGAATTGAGACATAAGATACTTCATTTCCCGGTAGTGTGTTCCCGCCAAACACTAAAATACTCGTATTTGTTTATTGCGTTGCCATGGCATGGTGTGAAGAACTATATAAACGGATTCTGTGGCGGTACACAGTTCGCCGGGACCGCTTTTGATGAATAAAAATCTTACTAATATCGTAAACGCGAAAGTTTGTAAGTATGTACGGATGGATGTGTGTTACTCTTTCACGTAACACCTACTGTATGTATTATAACGAAAATTTACAATAATATAGCTTATACATTAGAATAACACGTAGGCTACAATTTATGAGGATATTGTGTGAATTGTCCCAAATATAGCGATAAGTGTCAAGTAAGTACGAAAAGGATCTAACATCTGCGAGCTATTCTGGCGTTTGCTGCCATAACTGCGCTGCCAAAACCTTTTGTACGCCACGCTAATATAAGCTTCTCAAAATACTATAGGTAATTATGCGCAGACAAAGTCGCGGGCACCAGCTGCTAGTATTTGAATATTTGAATTTGGGTTCAAATATTCAATTTAGGAGGTTCAGAGGTTTTTGAGTGAAGGCTGGGCCGACGATCTGGGGCAGATTGCTGTCAGTGGCTGCATGAGGATGGCCGAGGACATAGGGAAGTGGCGAGCCTTGCGGGAGGCCTATGTCCAGCAGAGGGACACAATATAGGCTACATAAAAAAGGTACATTTGTGAATTTATAGTAGTAATACCACTCGCTAACTGTGAGGGAAATCGTGAGAAAGTACAGCCCGTACAACAGTAAAAGAGTACAGGCTGATCTTTTTGAATTGAATTGAATTAAAATTAGTAGGAGCCGTGGCGATCCAGAGTAGCCGTGCGCCCAGGGTGAGTGAGGTGGTGGCGTCCGGCGGTTGATCCGATCGCGGCGCACGCGGCTGATTGATGACACCCGATTAGTGATGCCCGGACCGCCCGTGAATAATTGTCGACGGTTTTTGCTTTATAAAGCCACAGAGCTTTTTTTTCAGTCTAGAAGAGGTCCGATGTTTTCGCTCAGAGTTTTCCGGAGGATTTTTTTTGCTGCAAATTAGCGCTTGTTAGATTCTCGTCGGGTGCATAATTTATCCTCGGCTGGAGCTTTAACAAGTGAAAGATGTGGAGTATGAAAGAAAAAAGTGATGAGTTCTGAATGTATGTGTTAGTTACGAGTAGTTAGTTAGACCTGAGATTTCCGCACTTAGCCTCATAGTTGGGCCATTGTACGTAGCAAGCGCTGAGGTACGCTAACACCTCAGACACTAGGGTTTCCTTACAATGTTTTCCTTCACCGTCAGCGATTAGTATTGCTACTATAATTTCACAAATGTACATAACTTAGAAAACAAAGTCATTGGTACATGCCGCTCCGCTACCACCGCTCTAAGGTATGTGTTATTAAATACTAATTACTAAACACATAGAGTGGTCACATTTTTTTATGTAGCCTATAAACGTTCAACCGCAGGGCACAAGCCTTCTCTCAGAGAGATAATTACCACGCGTACCCGCTGCGGATTGGCAGTATCAAGCGCTGATTTATTTGAACACCTCAGATACTCAGGTGTCCTCACAATGTTTTCCTTCACGGTTAGCGAAAGATCACATACACCAACTAAATGTAACAACTACCTACATTAATTTATGTTACCGTATAGTAAGAATCCTCTAAACTCAAACCCCCTTATTCATAATAGTCTGCTAACTTAAAGAATTGCTAATTGTCACTCTGTCTTCTTCTATTGACCTAAGTCAAAATGAAAAATAACACTTTGTAGCAGCTGTTTTAAGTTAGTGGACCATTATGAATAAGGGGGCTAATGTTTAAATTAGATAATGTACAGTTTTTAACTAGTCTTAGCTACATACCTACTTTGTTAAATGTTGAAGAGCACTGTTGCCTGTGATATAGAACTAAAACCTAATTCAGAAGACAAATGTTTTTATGGGGCTTTGCCTAAAATATTGTAAAATGTAACAAACTACTACATTTTTGTTAAAAATTTGAAATAAAGTAATTTTATCATTATTACATAGATAACTATTTTAAAAAAGTACAGTCGAAATCAAGTCAATCGTATACGTGCATTTTACTCAGCGACGTTTCGAGTGACAACAAGAGAAAAAATATTGTTAGATGTACCATCGACTGACATAGGATACGACTATTACCATCACAATAAAATAACTCCTAACGACAATAATTGAAAAATATAAATCCAGTAAATCTAATTCAGCGATGTACCTACTTGCGTAACCATAATAACACTTCTGTCACCATGCCTACGACTGTGCGGTGACTCGCTTGCTCGATTAGTGCAATGTGTAATCTACCCACTACCCGCGACACAGGCTGCGCCTAGTGTGGGAGGGCTATGATCCAATGTCATGTCAAAATCCTTTTCTTATAATAAACAAATTTTTATTATTATTATTTATTTATTTACTAATGATAGGTGTCACCTATATGTGTTAGGAGATAGATATTAGGTTTTCTCTATCATTCTTTAATCGGTTTAATCCATTTTTATTTCTCGAATAGCTTCTAGAATATGAAGGTAAATGAAAAATTAGTTACTCATGCAACAATAGACCTAATCCACTTACATATAATAACGCAATGTTGTGTTATTAATCACCTCCATATATTGATATGAGTTTTTAAGCCAGTGTTTAAAATTTATTTTCGCGGACTAAACCGATTCTGTTCGTCAGCTCCTCTTTTGAAGTGGAAGCCCGTCAAAATTTCAATTTCATGGACAGCACCATTTTCTCATGCTTACAAAATTAATTATACGCTTGCACACCCGTGCATTGTACTTAAATAATGAGCTAACAATATTACCACGTAATTGTTTAATGTTATTAAATTTACATTTAATGGAGTTCAGAATTTAAGGATAGTTACATATACTCGTACACGCGACCTTTAATATAATCCGTGCCGAAAATATATTTTAAAATCAATAACCCAGAGGTGACTTGCATTTTGTTAGTTCCGCGAAAGGGGAGGTTAAAATAATAGCAACATGCGTCGGGTGACAGCGATCTAATTCGACTGGCTCAATCAAAATAATCTTAACCTACCTTACATACTATGTGTTAGTTCGATCTATAACAACCCTTTTATACTATTTTTATTTTTAATGCACTAACCCGTGCTAAGGACAAATTTAAAAACCTATTTAGAGGCTAAAAATTAAAACCCTTTTATGTCCCCAATGCTGGGGCACCCCTTCCTGCATCACAGAAAGGATAAGCCATACTCCACTACGGGGGCCAAGTCCCGTTTGGTAGAGGATTGTAAGACAGTGGCTAACATTACTGTCATAAGTTATCAAGCCGCCCATAAGGCCTCTGACATGTCTTAACAACTGCCATTATATGACAGCCGGCACCAACGGCTTAGTGCGCCTTGCGAAGCACGCTAGCGCTCGAAAAAATGTCACTAGATGGATGCCAAATGTACCCACGATACGGCCATCTATCCAGCACCTTACCGCGCCTGTGGTTGCTCAACTCAAGTGATTGATTCCAATCACTCGGTTCGACTCGGCCACGAGCTCATTGCCTCAATCAATAAAAAACACGATTAAACCATTTTAATAAACTATACTATGTACTTACTTATCAACAATCGAAAATTCTTGAACCGTCTAAGTTCGGAGGTAATCGAAATATTTTTCACGCTTTATTTACATTCCATAATAGGGAGTGACTAGGCGAAACCTCCCTTTGTAAACGAACAAAAACTAGTTTTATGCTGAAACGATTTATAAAACTATTCATAACGATTATACGTCAAAAACGGCTGAGTATCCCTCCAGCCCTCTCCATGGGGTTTCCACACAAACACCCATCATAATAACATGTTTTTGTATGAATTTCCCCTCTTTTCTCTGACAAAAACTGCATATTAATAATAAACGTTCAGGTACAGGTTTTATAAAAGCGAATCGTCATCGAGTTCTGCGGTCACACAACATGGGGTTCCCCATGGCGCACACCTTTGAAATGTTAAAAACCCATTTAGAGGCTAAAAAATCCACCCATGCCGGGATTCGAACCCGCGACCTCTGGCTATCCGTGCCAGCGCTCTCCCAACTGAGTGTAATACAGAGAGTGTTGTAAAGAGGTTCGAAATTTCACTGATGCCGGTAGTCTGCCATCGGCTCAGTTGGGAGAGCGCTGGCACGGTTTTTTTTAATAAGGTTCTGCCACCATTAATTTTGTGGCAACCTTTAAGTCAATTTAATTAAAACATAAAACGCTGGCACGGTTTTTTTTAAATTTGTGCGAGGTTCTGCCACTATTTACAATGTGGCAACCTTTAAGTCATGAGTTTGTATAAAATGTAAAATGGATTATGTCAGAACCGATTATATTGCAATAAGGTAAGGTTTATTTTGTATTGTTATTCATAACTTTTCAAAATAATGAAGAAAAGTTTTGTACAGAGCTGGAAGTAGTATTACACTCGTGTGCTTTCGGCAAAAACCGAAGCTTACACTAGAGCCCGATGGATATTCTAAAAGCTAACAGACTAAGTCTCTACCACTAGTCTGTGGTAGAGACTTTTTCTTTTCCTCTCTCTTTTTCTTCCTTTTACAAGGAAAAGAGATTACCACAAATAACTTAAACGAGGCAGTTTAAAGGAGGGCTTTAGAGGAATCTTGTTTTTTTTGTTATAAATAAGAGCGTAAATGTTTTGTGACATTTTAGTAGGCACTTATCGCTAACTGAGAATGAAAACAACTCAACAATATCTGAACATTAGAGTTCCTCACATACCTCAGTGCTTAATCGACAATCCGCTGCAGGCACACGTGGTGTTTAAGCCCATACTCTGTCTCTCTCTCTCTCTGAGAGAAGGCCTGTAATGTGAAGTGGGATGCGTATAGGCTGTTTTTTATATAATTAAGTATCTTTGGTCGTCAGGCTATACTAGTCCACTGCTGGACATAGCCCTCCCCTAAAGAGCACTACGTTGTGCTATCTTAGGAGGTAATGCCCATAATCCCCAGGCTGGGCATGCGGGTTGGCCATCGCAGTTCGGTGGAATTGTTAATTAAGTATTAACTTCATTAACAATTAAGTTAATTAAGTGAATACTTAATTAACGCTGCTCCGAATATGATGAACTGAGTTTCGCACTAATAATTCCATTCTTAATGAACTTCCTATCAAACAGCCATTATCAAACGTACTAAAAGACCGAATCCTGCGGTTCTTTCGTCATATGTCCCGACGTGACAATCATTCGAGCGAGCGAATCTTTGTGCAGGGAATAGTGAAGGGCAAAGACCACATCAATCACATGAGTTAAGCAACAACAGGCGCGGTCAGGTGCAGGATGGGTGACCGTATCGTGACTACCGCTAGTGGCATTTTTCCGAGCGCTAGCGAGCTTCACAATGCGTGGTGCCGGTTGGTGCCGGATGTCATGTAATGGCAGTCGCTAAGCCATGTTACATGCGGCTTCATAAACTTCTGATAGTAAGACCCGCCACTGTCTTACAATCCTCCACCAACCCGGACTTGGCCCCCGTGGTGGAGTATGGCCTAACCTTCCTGCAATGCAGGAAGAGACCCGTGTCCTAGCAGTGGGGACATACAAGGATTGATAACGATATTCTTCCTGCCCAATAGTTGGCCACTGCAATTGCAGCAACCTACTCACAACCCTCCGTTAATGGAGAGGCTCACGAAGAAGCATAAGCATATTTCTATCCTGTTCTTCTTTTATAAATCTGAAGACACCGAACGATACGTATTTAAGTGTTTACTCAGTAAAATTCTCAATTCGGAAACCAGCAAGAATGTTTCATAACTACCTTACACTCTGTCGAAAACTTAAAATTTTAATTACCAAGCACCAACTAATAGTACGTAATACCCTACCTATTCCCATTGGGTCCCTCGGCCATTTGCAGAGAAGCATGTACCTAGGCACGGGCGATAACATCGATAAATCGCGAGCCAAGTTGCGCCGGATGTAGGTGGATGGACCGACCTTCAAAGACTATTCACCGGCCCAGAGTCAATGAAGACTAGAAATTCTATTTCTTTAACTTTATTATTAAGCTACCTACCTTCCAAATAATGGTTATCATAAGTGGCCAGTACCTATCTTCTATTTCTTTACTTGCATATGACCTATGTGCATGGCACTTTACGTGCATGGCCATTGGCCGTGCGCCCTGGGACCACGAGTCAATGTTTTCAGGATTAGTGACACCACGAGCAATAGTGGTTCAAAGACGGTGGGACCACGAGTCATGAATCCAAATTTAATGGTATTTGTAGTACAGTGGCGATCAAACTTAATGATTAAGATCGTGGTTCGAATCCCGGTGAAGGGGATTAGGGTGAAGGGTTCTGCGATAAATAGTAAAAATGTATGACTTTAAGAAGACAGTGTTTATTTAAAACTGTAGAAATAAAACTGATCAGAATAAAGAGGAAAAATAGGTGATTTGCAAGGTAATAATCGTCAGTAGTATTGTTTTGTCAAAAAGTGAAGCAAAGAGAATATAACCACTTAAGTGAAGTAGCAATTGGAAATCCAAAAGGAGTCTAGAAAACCCATTCCAAAAAGAAATCTTGAATAAGTTACGTAATTTTAAATTTTGATTTGAATATGTTAGGACATAGGTAGTCAAAGAAATGTCAAAAATGGTGTAAAGAGGTTTCTACCTTTACAAACTGACCTCTGATATACCTCTGTCCTATTACGCGCACTAAATACTGAACGGTTTTGACGGCTTCGGTGGCGCAGCGGTTTGGCACGCTGACTGTAAAACCGAAGGTCTCGGGTTCGATCCCCGGCCGGGTCAAACTAGGAAACAATTTTTTCTAGTTTGCCTCGGGTCTTGGATATTATCTACGTATTTATTATATTACGAGTTAGCATATGTAACACAAGTCATTTAGTTGTACCAAGTATGGGGCTAAGGAGATCTGTGTAATATGTCTATGAATGTTTATTTATTGATATATTTATATCAACCATCCCATCTAACGGTCAAACTAGTTTGGAATTTGAGAGTTCGATGATTGGAATCACTCAGGATTAATGACAATAGCGATACTCGTAGTTCTTGAGTAATTAGTGTGGTATTTAACAGTTAGAGCATAGGAATCGCTTAAGAAGCTCATAGGGGCAGACCTATACATAGGTGAGTATTCATGGTTTGAGACGCGACTGTTGTAGGTAATGTAAT
Source organism: Yponomeuta sedellus (assembly GCA_934045075.1). Lineage (NCBI taxonomy): Eukaryota > Metazoa > Arthropoda > Insecta > Lepidoptera > Yponomeutidae > Yponomeuta > Yponomeuta sedellus. The sequence goes on along the minus strand of OW203733.1, from coordinate 11,810,919 downwards.
TTACATTTTTGTATACACAATATTTTTATGTAATATAAGTTGTACGTAGTAAAAATGGTCTCTGTGTATTTTATTACGCTTCAGTGCTGTCTAAGCGTGTGTCGAGAATAATTCACAAAACAGATAAGTCGCTTCACAAACTATAGCCAGTCTCAACTGTATTAGAGGGATATAGGCAGCTCTGATGTGTACTTTTCTGCTCTAGTTAATTAGTTAAAATTTCAAACAATTGTCAAGTCTGTACATAACACCGTCGCTATTCAGTCCGCAGGGGAAAGCGCGCGCGCCGGGCTCACTCGCCACCGGAACCGGACGTGACGCGTCTTCGCGCGCACCACCTCCTTCCGGCAGCGTCAAGTTGCCTTTTAGCATCGAGGTGAGCGGATGTTGTATATTTTTTTTTGTTCGATGTTTTGTGTCGAGGTGTGTGAATGAGGGTGGGTGGCGATGTGTATTGTGTAAACTATCATAATATACTTAGAGCAGGCTCTATGCCGATTGTTCGCTATCCCGCTCCTGATGACAGGAAAGAGAGAGATGTGTTATGTATAACACTGATTAGAAGGAACATTATTTAAGCCGGCGGAGCAAAACAAATTAAAAATGATGCAATACAAGCAAAATAAATAGCATAAATAGCAAAAAATAACGTATGGATTGATAAATTCATGGAATCAAACTGTAATGGACACCTTCTTAGACTTCGATGCTCGTGCAAAAATGTCGACCTTTGCATCTACCTAATGAAACGATTTATACAGCGTTCAGTGGCACTTTCAATCACACTAGATGGGTTAAGGGTGCGCTCCTGGGCTAGTCGAACCGAGTGATTGAAATCAATCACGTGAGTTAAGCAACAACAGGCACAGTCAGGTGCAGGATGGGTGACCGTCCCGTGACTACCGCTAGTGGCATTTTTCCGAGCGCTTCCGTGCTTCGCAAGGCACGTTAAGCCGTTGGTGCCGGCTGCCATGTAATGGCAGTCGTTAAGCCATGTCAGAGGCCTTATTGGCGGCTTATAACTTCTGACAGTAAGACCCGCCACTCTTGCAATCGTCCACCAACTCGAACATGGCCCCCGTGGTGAAGTATGGCCTAACTTTCCTGCGATGCGGGAAGAGACCCGTGCCCCAGCAGTGGGGACATAAAAGGGTTCTTCTTCTTCGTCTTCAGGCTTTATTAGTCCACTGCTGGACATAGCTCTTCCCTAATGAGCGCAAGGTTGTGCCATCATTGGGGGTTAGTGCCCATAATCCCCACGTTGAGCATGCGGGTTGGGGATCGCAGTTTGGTGGAATTGTACTGCAGGGGGCGCTGCTGCCCACCCCCCGGTTTGTATTCCTTAGTCGCGTTTTACGACACCTCCGCGGGAAGAATTTGGGTTGGTGCTGTTCTCTAGGCCAACCCCACACAGCGCAGATAAAAGGGTTTTGATATCGACAATATCGAGATGGGTCAAGGGTCCACCCGGTCGCGGTAATGCCAAGGACATAGTTTAATATGGATTAGGCATGCCCAAAAAGGTTGACAACAACAGACCTTAGTGTGATTTTGCTTGTATGATCGAGAGAAAATCAACCTTTACATAGCAGTTTCAAAAGCGCTCGTAACGTGACCGAGTAGAGTGCAAAGACTGATGTTGTGTCGACTGTACCGCAGCGCAGTGCTGTACTAAATAAGCAATTCTCTTTTCTTTAATTTTAGGGGACCGTTTACGGACTACGGATCTCAGATTAAGGAAAAAAACCTTTTTAATCCGAGTTATGTAGACTGACCTGCAATGCTATTGGTACTGTGAAGGACCATTAATAACATGTCAATTTATCCTTGTGTTGGAAATTTACTTTATTCTTATTGCGTTATTTGACGGTTCATACCTGTTACCCAAATCACACGTACGTAAACACAAAACAACAAAGCCACAAAGGGCGAATAATGAGCTTACGCCCAGCGACTGTAACTTACCTATTGTTTTTCTCATTTTCCGTTTAGGTAGGTGCTAATGAAATTTTCCCATTCTCAAAATGTTTGTTTTGTTCGTGAATATGAGGCGGTAAATGTACATTTATTTGGGCTGAAATATGGCCCAACATACGTTCGGGCTGGCACCGCGCGTAATTGACTTCGCCTTAATGAAACGTCATTCACTTAGGAAGACGGTTAACTCCAAAAACACCCAAAATATTGAGTTTTTTTTTATGGAACTACCAGGCTACTCAAAGCTTTGTAAAAAGAAGTTTTTATTTAAGAGAGGCTGGCCAGCTAGAATCTATTTTGAAAATATCATTATAAGTAAATTCAGCATGCGCAGTGACTAACGCTAGTAGCATTTTTTACAAGCGCTTCCGTACTTAACAAGGCACGTTAACCCGTTGGTTCTGGCTGTCATGTAATTGCAGTCGTTAAGCCATGTCAGAGGCGTTATGGGCGGCTTGTTGACTTCTGACATTAAGGCCCGCCTGTTTTATAATCTCCACCAACCCGGACTTGGCCGCCGTGTTGGAGTATGGCCTAACCTTCTTGCGATGCAGGAAGAGACCTGTGCCCAGCAGTGGGGACATACAAAAGGTCGATATCGATCGAAATTCAGCACAAGAGCACCTAATGCAGATTGTATAGGGAAGCCGTCATTACATTCTACATGCACATCATTACGTGAGTAGAATATGTGACGAGAAGGCTTGCATAACCTCAGCGATGCTCAGAAGCAGACCTGAGTGCTTAGTGCGAGTTTGACAGATCCAATCGAATAACTTTACTACCGCGTTAATCGAGCATTGAGTAGTGAGTATGAGTAAGTTAACCGTTCGAACTGGCAAAACGCTGTAGCCTAGCACCGTGGAAATTCTTTTTATTTCTTATTCCCGAAAAGTAAAAATGCGCTCAGCGTCTCAGCGTTCAAATAGGCTGTAAACGAGGTGTCTTTGGCGGAAATGAAAAAGTATTACTTAATGATTTTTTTTTGTAAAATGTTTATAGTGTTTTCTATGTGTTACATTTTGCTTTGGTTACTGTATCGTCTGGTTAATGCTGGTCATGGTCTTGCTGTGTGTGTGAAAATACAAATAAATTATTTTATCTGTAATCATACATAGTTATATACTAAACGGTTCTAATCGCGAATATTCATTATGTAAAACGTAATTTATTACCTTATTGAAAAATTGAAAAAGTTTTTCGAAAACCAGTTTAGAGAGGAGAGTATTTTGTAAAGATTTAATAAAAAATATTTACATACATAGGCGCTCGTACATGCAACGACTAATAAATGTTGATGAAGCAAAAGAGGGCACATCTCTTTTCAACATTTATTAAATTATTGCAAGTGTCAGATTCTGGTCTCTGCCTACCCATACGGTACACTAGCTTGAGTTTATGTACCTATGTATGTACAAACATACCACTTTATTTTATTACTATAGTATAATAGTTTTGCTCATAATATATTTATAGTAAAATAAATAATTAGAATTTTAATGTGCTTTTTGTTCAATATAATTACAATCAGATCTAAAACCAACAAAAAGTGGAAAAAGCGATGGTATTGCTACTACAAATTTGGAATTGTACGTAACTTAGAAAACCAAGTCCCGGGATTTGAACACAAGACTTTGAATGTGAAGAAAACGCTCTACTACTCCTCTGAGTACAGAAACGTAAACGTATAGTAAAGACAAAACAGAGATTTAGAAAACGAATAATAATTAGTTGACTAACGCTGAAGGAAAATATGTATAGAAACCTGAGTGTCTGAGGTGTCAAAAACGTCATCACTTGAAATCGCCAATCCGCGGTTGATACGCGTGGTATATAAGCCCTTACTCTTTATATCCGGGCGCGTATGAGCCAATACTTTTCTGAACTTTATAAGAAAAATAAAAAAAATTGTTGATTGACTACATTATTTGTTAATTAGTTAAACATAAACTTCTTTTAAGTAAGAAATAAGAGTCTAACCACTGATTTCTGAATATCAATACAATTAATTTCACTTAGTACACATTTCGAGGCAAAACGTTTCTAAGTCTCTTTTGAGTACCTGGAGACAGACTTACACTAAAGGACGCCTTCGAATTCGGTTGAGAAGTTTTAAGGGCATATTCTAACCATGATTTAGAAATAGATGGCGCTACGTTTGAAGAAAATTTGTTAAAATAGAAACTGGCGTAAAATTTTATTTGGTTACCTATTAAAATTACTTTACTAAAGCATAGACAAACATTATCAGGACAAAAATTAATAGAAATCGAAAAAAACTATGAGTCCAAGCTATTTATTCATCTGTGATGTGCACCGGCCTACTCAATTGTCTTTTTTAAATTGTATGTAGTTACAGATCAAAACAAAGGACAGTCTCTTGTGCATTTAACATATTAAAGAACAATTTCCTACTTTGTACGTTTCAAAGTTGAATTCACAGTTTCCAGCAAAAGGTGGGAAATCACGAGTATATACAAATCTATATAATTATACCATTACCGATCGAAATAAATTAATCATGGCTTTTAACAATAGGAAAAAAATTTGAATCAAAATTATCAACATCACCAGTATTACTTACTCGTACTAAATACATAGATATTAGGTAAAACGTTATTACCTTATTTTCCGACGTAACAGTTGTCGCGGTCTAAGATAGACTGAAGTGGCGCGTACAGTCAATTGTGGGTAGTCACTTTTAATTTTTCGCAGCTGGCCGACACAGCTATCTATCGCGAATCATTAAGAAATACTCTCGTACTAAATACTCAATTAACAAAAGGTTTTCTAAATTGTCTGAAAGAGGCATAGGCCGAGACGCAGTGAAGATAAGATAGTATTTGTGTCAATACGCTCCCTTTGTCTGTCTTTTACGAGAAGGGTGATTCTTACAGCCAAATGTCAATAAAGTATGTCAGCGACAGTGCCCTAATTGGTATCCTAGTAACGAAAACATTTTACAAGTAAATATCCATACAATCATTAATACGGAGTATTGCAGAAGGCTCCAGGTGGAACCGATCGTCGAGTGGATCGACACATGGCGAAACTATAAGGGTTCTCTGTTGGTTACGGAACCCTAAAAAACTGATTCATAACACTTAGAAAACTGAACTAAGCTACTCTGTAATTACGTTTTACCTAATGAATAATCGTGATAAGACCCGTCTAATATATAACTATGTATGAGTATCGCGAATGTTTAAGAAATAATACTCTGTACAGTTAAGAGAGTGCTTCCGTCTGGCATCAGTCTAGCTCACGTATTCCAATTATTACGAACGAATATCAATTAAATTTCCTTAATGATTGTAAAAGTATAGAATTTTTTGTGGTTGTTATCTGTTGTAGCACCGGAAATTAAAGAAATGACTTTATAGTCCTTTTTCTTCACTTACCCACCTAGTTTACGATCGCGAAATAAGGCGTAAAAAAATCTTGTTTATTCTTGCCAATTTATTAGCAATAATAAACTAACAATAAGATACCAATAATGATTTTATAAAAAAGTAAAATGATTTTATATTCTCCTGCAACTCTATTTTTCAGTAGGCCAAAAGCCACTCGATACGATTTCGAGTGAACCTCACACAGGATAGTATATACATTCTGAAAATGTATTTTTATAACATAAACGGTAGCTGACGGATACACAAAGAAAAGTAGACGGCCGTCCGACGTCTAAAGCTCCTGACAATAGAATTCGTGTCTTTCGGAAAATCTGTCCTCGCAAACGCACATTAAAATGCAGCACACACTCGGAACTTTGTCTCAAGTTCCGCGCACAAAAGTAAATGATAATATGATTTGCTTTAAGCTGTTATGCCGCGATTAGACTATACCTGACTTGGTCACAAGTGTAGCAGTAAAAAGTGCACTCGTGTGAACAAATGATTCGATTACGTCAGAGAAATCTTTGCAACAGACAAAAAAACAGAAATAAATCTGGCCAACCCTCGGCATTCCTGCCTTCCTCGTGACTGGTGAATGTGTACCATCTTGGTTTTAGTAATTTTGAAAAACATCTAGCTTATGTATGAATATTTTTTACCCTTCAACTATCACTGGTCAGAAACGTGCATCAAAAGTGCGGAGCACGAGCTGCGACTGAGCGACGACTTTTGACAGGTGATGTTTGAGTCAAATACATAGTAAGTAAGTATATATATATATATATATATATATATATATATATATATATATATATATATAATGCTACAGGCAATTAGTCTGCCGTATTGCACATTTGTTTACGTGCAAAAAAAGTATTAATAATAATAATATATAGCCAAAAATAAATCGACAGAATCGGACTTTCTTACAATGCAGAGTATAACGCCAACTTCTATAGATAATTTAGAGGAACAATTACTACTGTTAAAATTGCATTGGTTTTATTGTCCTTCGTACCCACAATAAACCATCAATAAACGTACACCTAAAGGGTGGGAGCAGCATAGTGAACTGAGTCTAAACGGGAGGTATATTAAAGAGGAAGAAAGGCGGTGAAACAACAAACTCTAAAGGCTGACTGGAAACTTGTTCATATTTCTTACTCCCCGTTTAGATCCACCTGTTCGTGCTTCCCTTTACCTATCCTCCGCTCCTTACAATATCATATTTTATGACATGATAACAGGGACATGGACAGGAAGGTTAGGCCACTGTCCACCACGGGGGCCAAGTCCGGGTGGAGGATGGTTAGACAGATTGGAAGCAAATACGGGCCTCGGACATGGCTTAACGACAGTCATTACATGACAGCCGGCACCAACGGCTTAACGTGCCTTGCCAAGCACGGTATACGCGCTCGGAAAAATGCCACTGGCGGAATTCACGGGATGGTCACCCTGCACCTGACCGCGCCTGTTGTTGCTTAACGCCAGTGATTGATTTCAATCACTCGGTTCGACTACACGAGCGCTTCATTTGTCCTGGTATCAAACTAGGATACCCGGTGATATCTAAAAATGGAAATACACCCAGACTGAAGCCATTTCTAAAATTTTATGGCGGCCCCCCAAACGCACGCCCTTCGGTTCTGTAATCAGACGCGATAAGGCTAGACCAACGTGGCAGTCAACTGTTTATGCGCTGTCGATTGTACTTCCAAGTATCTGAACGGCCTGTAGACCCTTATGAAAGTCAGTAAATACTGTAAGGAAAACTCTGTATAAAAATATTGAGCCCGAGGTGGTTTTCCGGCTAGAAAGCATTATCGAGGTTGCATTATCTTGTAAGGAATTGTGTTTTACAATACCTCATTCCTTACACTTAAGTGAAGTTTGAATTGGGTTTTTCTTTTATAACTAACACCGTTACTGAATCCTGCCTCATAGTTATTGTCTTTTTCAACTTTTTTACCTGACTGCGCCAGAAGGAAGGTTGTGTTTTTTTTTTGGAAGCAGTCCACGACATTAAGGCGTTTAAACCACTGCACCTCACTCGGGCATGGTCTAAAGTCGGCACAAACTTGACGGAAAGTGCATTATAACTTTTACCTACCTGACGTGTTACCCTGTGTGAGTGATCGCTGTTTCATTATTACCTACTATGTATATATGAATAAAAGCGCTAATGAAGGCTAATAAATTACTCGTAGATTAAATCAAATGGTAGCAGATACGTTACACAATTCCTGCTTTATATTGTCATCCTACATGACAAGGTTGTGTACGGATATCATTTAGACAGATTATTTCACATTATGATTCGAATATGAAATGGATTACCTACAGTTCTTAGTTATCATATCACACAACAGGAAATTTCAAACTGTTTCTCATTAAGGGCAGTATAGGATTTTTTTATTTATATATTCCAATGCCTGTTTCATAACAAACATTATAGAGGGATACGAGAAAAGGGAGGGGTAGAAAAAGGCCACGGAGATTCAGTTAATGTAATAAAACATGTTGTGTTTTGGTCTGATGGGGCTGATATTACGTCAAAAACTGTCCGCACAAAAAGCGCCGCATTTCATTAAACTATTATACATGGTTTCATATATGACATTTCATATGAAGTTCTATGAAATGAATACCCTGCACGAGTAAAACGATGACGTAAGTCACGTGTTTCATCGTGCTTGAATGTCATAATTTGACAATGTACTGAAGAGTCGCGTCCTTTGACGTTAAAATACGCGGTTTTCTAGGACAGAAATATACTTGCAAAATGAAGAATTAGGAACTAATCACCGACACGAATATTGTATGTCCAATTCTGACATTTTAGCGTCACAAACCGCGTGACTCGTGTTATCGTACTACCCGGGCTGGAAGCCTGCAATCCCTTCCAAAGTAGACTCTGCGCTCGCAGAAAATCGTCAAGGGTACAGCCGCAATTAAAAAAACGGCCTCGTAAAAAAGTAGGGCAACGTCTATTGCGGAGATAATATTTCGCACTCAATGGGCCGGTACGGATGGACCGGGCATTACACACGGTCGTGCCGTTGACAAATATCGGGGGCGCTGTCATCGATCAGCGTTGGCAGGGGCCCTACTTGGTGTCATCCATGAGATGTCTGCGTTCAACGCTCGAATTGAACAGCAGAAATTTCAAACCGATCAGCAATAAAATCCACAAACTCTGCTGAATATTCGAATTTAACATCGGACGAAATGTTTTTTTATTCAAAATGAGATAGAAACCAAACTAGTTAAACCATTTCAAAATAATATATAATATGACGAATATAAGATTGACGAAAAAGTGGACCAAAAAGTTTTTTACTTATATGGTACTTAATTAAGAAAGTTCAAATTCCATACGTTGATATGACTTTACTTTCAGGCGTCTTTGTCAGCTATATACTCTTTAATGTTATGTAACTCTTCGTGCACAAAGCACATTTTTTATATCGTTCGTATTTTTTTTTTGTTTCAGGCAATTTTAGTATATCGTCTTGCCCCTTAAAAGGTGTATGTTAGCTTAAATCTTAGTAACAAAAGCATCTGCTTGTAACTAGTACATATATTGTGTAAGCTACATATAGTTTAGGAGATCAGTAGAAAAATACAAATTGTAAAGCAGAACATTTTAAATTAAATTAGTCTGCTGAAAATTCCAAACAGGTAAGTTTGAAATCCCAAACTAATCAGCAGCAGACAATCCGAATTAATCGGCGTAAAATATAAAATTGACCAACAGAACATTCGAAATCGACCAGCACCATATTCAAAATAGATAAGCTAAAAATTCCAAACTGAATTCCATGTTAATCAGCAGAAAATTACAAATTGACCAGCAAACCATTCTAAAACGGTCAACACAAAATTTCAAATAGATAAACGAAAAATTCCAAACTGTATTCCAATCTAATCAGCAGAAAATTACAAATTGGCCAGCAGAAATCGGTCAGCACAAAATTCTAAAATGGATAAACTAAAAATTCCAAACTGTATTACAAATTAATCAGCAAAAAATTACAAATTAAACAGCAGAAAATTTTAAACTGGTCATGACAAAATTCCAAATAGGTAAACTAAAAATTCCAAATTAATCAGCAGAAACTTTTTTACTAATTGGCCATCAGAACATTCTATATCGGTCAGCAGAAAACCCTAAATAGATCCGCGAAAAATTTCTAATAGATTAGCTCTTTGTTCGACAGAAATTTCTGACTTGTACATTGCAGTGCAAAATCTAGACCTTGATGAGAGATAGGATAGAAAGGACAAAAACTGATAATGATATCGTGCGATTAGTTGCCACGTCAGGTCTAGCCGGTAAGAAACGTAAGAGGACATACATCGACCAAATAGGAGATGTATTAGCAAAAGGCAAGATAAAAGTACTCAAAACCAGCGAGCGTGTATGAATGTTGATGAAGCTAAAGAAATTTGTTAAGTTCGTGGCAAGTGGCCAACCAACTCTTTACCTAGCCGTCTGGGATCCAAACGTGACTTTATGAATGTAAAAGTTGATCAACTATCAACATGGAAGTACCTACTTCCCCCTCGTGATAGTTAGTTTATTAATGGCTATTTGACAGAGTGAAAGCAAAAGTTTTAATTGTATACTTTTGTATCAATTATGAGTTTTAAAACCGGTTTAAGGCATTTTAATTTAAAAAATGGATCATTCCTGCAAAAAATAGGATAAAACTTGTTACTGTTGTATCTACAATAATTTTATCGAAAACGGCCAGGACTGACGCCAGGAATAACGTCACAGATTCGAGATGTTTGTAAAATGTACAGTGACGTCACTAATTCCTGTGTGACGTCATATTGCTCAAGAGCGTTTTAGCGGCTTGTTTGAAAAATGACATATAATCTAAAGAAGAAGATATAATTTGCTTTTTTCACAAAAAAAACACGGAAGATTTAAAAATTATCACTTTCTGCGCACTTATAATTAAAACACCAACGAAAAATCTGAGTTGGATTTCAGAAACCTGTCAAGTAGCCCATTTTTTGACAATTCTGTATTACACAACATAATAAAAACATTTTTACATAGACGAGCTTAATACCAGTAAGTATTTAATAATAATTAATTGGTAGAACAATGGTCTCGGAAGCGTCAGACCCAGGTTCGATTCCAGTCCGGGCATGTGACCAATGACTTTGTTTTCTAAATTATCCACATTTACGAAGTTTTAATTGCATCACTGTGTATGAAAACATCGTGAGGAGACCTGAGTGTCCAAGTTGTAAAAAAAAAACTAGCGCAGCGCTTGACATTGTCAATCCGCTGAGGGCACGCCTCGTAAATAAGCTCATTTGATTATATTCTTTTTAATGCACTAACCCGTGCTAAGGACAATTTTAAAAACCTATTTAGAGGCTAAAATTCCACCTATGCCGGGACTCAAACCCGCGACCTCTGACTAACCGTGCCAGATCTCTCCCAACTGAACTAATGGGCGAATTACCGGCATCAGTGACATTTCGAACCTCTTTACAATACTCTGTGTATTACGTACAGGCAGCAACATCTGGCTGAAGTAATTTGCATCACTTGCAGCCTCGAGTACCTTACTTTGCAGTTAGGTTTTACATCGGAATGATATCGCTGTGACCACATGATTATATTCGTTTTAATTCACTAACCCGTGCTAAGGACAATTTTTAAAAACCTATTTAGAGTTTAAAAACCTATTTAGAGGCTAAAAATTTCACCCATGCCGGGATTCGAACCCGCAACCTCTGGCTATCCGTACCAGCGCTCTACCAATTGAGCCAGTGGGCGACTCACGGCATCAGTGAAATTTCGAACCTCTTTACAATATTCTCTGTATTACGTACAGGCAGCGACATCTGACTTAAGCAAATTGCATTACTTACAGCCCCGACTACCTACTTTGCAGTTAGGTTTTAACATCGGAACGATATCACTGTACCCACATGATTACACTATTTTTATTTTTAATGCACTAACCCGTGCTAAGGAACAAATTTAAAAACCTATTTAGAGAGAAACCTATTTAAATTTGTTCCTTAGCACGGGTTAGTGCATTAAAAATAAAAATAGTGTAACCTATTTAGAGGCTAACAATTCCACCCATGCCGGGACTCGAACCCGCGAACTCTGGCTAAGCCCATATCTCTCTCTCCCTCTTTCTCTCTCTCTGAGAGAAGGCCTGTGCCCTGCAGTGGGACGTTTATAGGCTACATACAAAATGATAGTTTATAATTCGTGATAAATAAAAATGGTGACTACCTATATTAATTCCCAATTGATCCCAAGTAGAGAAGCTTTACCCGCTGAAACGGAACGGTTAAATTGATGAAGCATTTTTCCCGTATCCCCAACCTTAACGCGGATTCGCGTGTAACATGTAGGTATGTGTGTGTGCAAAATGTCGTATAACATTACATTACATGCTATCCGATCATGATGAAGCTGTTGGGAATAGTCAGCTATATCAATAGAGAATTCTTGAAATTCATGTCCGATATTTATTTAGGATCGGATATGTATTTATAGAATCATGATGAACAATTAAGATCATGATGAGGCTGTTGGAAATAATCAGTGATAAATGACAATAAATGACGATGATGAATTACGATCATAATGAAGCTGTTGAGAATGTTTGAATGGCGTCAGATGACTGAAGACAGAGAAAGATGGAAAGCAGAAAAAAGGGGTCGCTTAGTAAAAAAACAAATGAAAGTGAAGTGAAAGTGCATGAAGTGAAAAATTGTATTTTTAAATTACGAACACTATAAAGAAAGGAGTGAGTTCAAGAATCATCAAGAATATACACTTTGAGCATAGACCTTGGTCACATTTTGGAACACATTTATTAAAATAATACAATACCTAAAATTAGATTTTTTCTCCAGTTTCTATCTAAACTTTTAAACCACTTCTAACGAGCAAAATTTTAAAATTCTCCATTTTTCTTTGTAGTCAGTTGTGGCAAGTCCCAAAATCTTTTCATTCACCTTTCTCATTTTCGTCTTTGACAGCAAAGGTTACCAAGAAAATACGCCCCGCCAAAAAGATTCCTATATTTTCGTCGCAAAAACTCCCGAGTCCCTGGGCACAAACGATTGTCCGGTAAATACATAAGTCCGCCTGTGCCCTGATAGCCGACCGTCCGCACTGGTTTAGCTCCTAAGTACGTCTTACCACAGCCCGGTCACTGATAACCTCGCCCGAGCTAGAAAATGCGATGCACACGAGCTCCAGCCCTTTCTGCCAAGCGAGATACTGGTCGGAGAGGTCTTAAGAGCAGCCGAACAGTCGAGATCCTATACAATCGTTTGGTAGGTACAAACAACATTTTTGTTGTCTTGTTTTTTTTGCACGACGCTTTGTTTTAAAATTTTGTATCTAATCAGGCGTTACTTTGCGGAAATCCATAATAGCTTTAAAACGTGAAAATTAGATTTGCTTGACTCCGCCAAACAAGAGGCGTCCTCGAGCCCACAAGTGCAAGTACTTGCACTTGTGAGCCTGAGAATGCCTCGTGTTAGAGGCGAAACGCATCGCGTATTTTCTCAGACAAGTATTGGTGTCGGTGGTGGTGTGTTCGAGTCTGTAAGTTGCTTCTGCTTGAAAAAGTGGGAGGGAGGGCGGTGCATTAACTAACCGCATGGTGCTTATGGGATGTTTGGCGGAATTTAGCAAAGTAATTTTCAAATTTTAAATTTCTTTTTTTAAATTATGTATCCAAGAAATTTGCAAAATATATATTGATATCATCCTCTGCTGGATATGGGCCTCTCACAAGACACGCCACTGACCCCGATTCTCGGCCCGCCGTCCAGCAGTGGACTGACCGGCTGATTATCATGATCATGATGATATTGATATGGCCTGATATGGTCAAAGCGGGCTATCGGTTAGACCCATGTTGTAGAGAACTCTACAACATGGGTCTAACCGATAGCCCGCTTTGCCGGGGATGCCTCAAAGAAGAAGAACCACCCGCCCACATGGCCATTCACTGTGGAGGCGTGGAAAAGCGACGGACCGCCATCATTGGGGAGCCGGGGTTCCCTTCAGGAAGCCCGCAGTGACATCGGAGCACTGCTGGCCTTCTGGAAAGAGATAGGCTGGCTGGAGTAAACTCACAGCTCCACTACGTACAATGGCCTAATCATGAGGCTAAGGGCGGAAATCTCAGGTCTAACTAACTAACTATGGTCGATTGTGATTCTTCTAGATTCTTTATTCGAATCTAGAAGAGTAATTAATTTATTATATTTTCGATGGCAGTTAAATATTTTTTTATAGTCTATAAACGTCCCAATAATTCTACGTCTCGGTTCAGATCTGTATCTATCTGCGTGCCAAGTTAATGCAACCCCGTTCGGCGTGATTGAGTAACAAACAGCCAAACGTCTTCACAAACTTTCACATACATGATATAAGTATGATTATCTCAGTTACACACCTTTTTTTTATGTAGCCTATAAGTGTTCCATGGGGCACAGGCCTTCTCTCAGTGAGAGAGTGTACGGGCTTAACTACCATGCGTGCCCACCGCGATCGGCAATTTCAAACGCCTTTTTTCCAAACGAGTTTTTAAACACCTTAGCCACTCAGGTTTCCTCGCGATGTTTTCCTGCACGATTAGCGTGTGGTCTTGCTATATTTTTTATCATGCTTGAAAAACTAGAGACGGTGTCGGTTCCGCTTCGTGGATAGATGGTGTCTGTCTAATGTCAAAACTTACTTTACTTTCTTCTCGAAGCTTTAAAGCATCTCATTACTAGAACAAGAACTAAACTTCTGCGGTGAATAATACTTTTACGCGATAATGCGCAAGCGCGGCGCGTCACTCGTGCGCAGGGTGCGGGCCAGTCGCAACACCATCCTGGCTATGCTCGCCGATAAGGTAGATTGTGCCTACGAGTACATAAACCATTGTTGCCGTCTTCAAGTGGCAAGCAATGACAGTGCCCTATAGTTATGGTTAAAAGAACAATATGTACTAACACTAGAATAAGATTACAAATTTATATGATTTTTTTATATTTGAAATAAATGAATTGAATTGAATACTGTGTTCTCTTTACTGTACTCTCTTTTTGTCTCGGGCGCTAAAACGGTTTTTTTTTGTCCACTGAAAGGAAGTGGACAAAACAATGGCAGTTTATTTATATTTGCAGAGCTAAGTCGCTGCGTAAAAGCTCATTAAGAGAGCAAAGCCGTTCTGTTCCTTGGCTCCCACCTGGCCCTTTGTTATTATTAGGGACCTGCGGAGGTTTTCCTTTTAAATATAACTAGGTTCGTACTTAGTTCATTATCTAGTTAGGCTCTTGGTGTGTTTTTTCTAGCGCTTTCCTAATCACAACCATTTTATGCGTCATAAAAAATCTCTGTGTCGCAATAGCCACTACTGAGGTGATTTTCAACTCGGATGATGAATTTTAAGGGGTCATTTAAACCATGACTTAGAAAATTAAGGCCAGTTTGAAAATAAGTTTTCGTTTTATTTTGAAAACAAAATGGGGCGTACAATTTTTTTTATTCTTCGTTACCCAAAATTACCTCACTTAATAGACAAACAATATCAGAGCGAAAAATAGTTAAAAACAAAAAATACCTACAGATCGAGTGTCTTATTGTAAGCGCAATTCACAATGGTAAGAACTTTGTACCAAAATGTTTCAAAATCACTCTATATTAAACTATAAACAAGAAAAAAATTGTATGAAATAGTAGATTGCTTAACGAGGGTAGAAATAATCAATTCCCGAGGTATTTATATGCCCGAGCGCAGCGAAGGCGGCTATAGTCCGAGTAGGAATTGATTCTTTTACCCATGTTAAACACTCTATTTTTCATTTCAAATATGAGGAAAATAAAAACTCATTTTTAATATTAAAATCTTAGCATAAAAGATTATTACCTACCTACACGGATGTCAAAAAAAGACGGATGGAACCTTCTATAATCACGAGTGAAGCAGACAAATTGCCGCCGTCTCTTTATGTATGCGTGCCATCGGTGTTGCCAGACTAATATCATTTTGCCCACTTATTCAAATCAAGAGAATCAAGGTGCTTCAGGGTGCTAACTAGCGTCACCAATGGAAAAAAGTCATAAGTTGTGTTATAATACGTTTTATTTTAAAAGTGAACATGAAAAATCTTAAAAACTGTGACAACTATTTTTTAAACATACAGTCTAGAAACTACAATCAACAACCAAGGACTTCAATCACTTTCCGCCAAAAACAGCCGGTTTAACGGAAATTCATTTAAGTTCTAATCTATTGATCATATGTTCTAGACTGTAAGTTTGAAAAATAGTTATCACAGTTGTTAAGATTTGTCATGTTCACTTTTAGATAAAAACGTTCTTTAAAAAAGTTATGATTCGCCGAAACGCTTTAAATCATGTTATCAGAAAAGTAAACGTACCTAATCTTGTGAAAGTTTCACTTTTATCATATTACTGAGTGACTTAAAAGGCTTTTATGAAGGAAGTGGGGCCTCGATTTAGGGATTGGTTATGACTAGAGATCGGATAATCGGATGCATATTTGCATAAAGTTGAGATGTTAGCTAGCATTGATAGCACTTTCTTTTAGTTTGTTACTATAGAATCAAATCGGGTGTAACTATATTTACTTATTTTAAGGTGCTAATATGGAGTGAAGTTTTGTATAAAAAAAATTTGGGAGTTTTGGAATCGACAAATTTAGTGTTTTTGTAGCAGATACCTATAAAAAGTGCCTCTTATTTTTTCTTCAATTTTTAAAACATTGATAAACACGAATAAGAAGCGGGTGTTTGACAACTTAACTAATATCAGCTGTATGTCAGCTGTCAATAATTATTGTAGGTTATCTCTTGTTTTTTATGTTTGTGGTATAGCCATTGGCACTATAAAAAGAAATAGACGGCTCATGCACAACGTTGTTAGATGTCCACACACAGCACGGCTTGTACAGAAATGAGGCGGCAAATAGTTGTGGAAGAGCGGAATTCCCTGGCACAGGTGATGTACACTTAAAAGGAGATCTCAACCTTGTAAATTCTGTTTCAAAAATGTTTTGTTTAAGAAATAAATATATTTTAATTTTAATTTTCATCTAGTGCATCCAATAACTCCCCGCCATCGTAACCAAGTTTTTCCGAAACCGTGTGTAACCGTTTTCTTTCTAGCTCCTTGAAAATTATGAAAATCATAACTTGCAGGAAATTTCGTAGGCTTTCAGTGCCCCCTCGAGTCACGTTAATTTTCGATACACCGCACGAATGCAGGATGTGTTACGTGTTCCCTCGCGCCGCTTTGTGTTCCAGAGACGTTAATTAAAGGAGGCTGCCAGCTCAAGAAGGCGCTGCTAGATCAGACAAGCCTGATGCACATGACCAGAGACGGGGACCCCCCAGTCTCCCCGAAAGGTAATGCAACTAGAAGCGTTACGGAGTCGTGCACTGGCATGTCACCGTTCTAGATATAATGGACGGTCGTGATACGCTCGCGTCCGATAGTTTCGGATTAGTTTAATTATTGTAACACGCCCCGAATAAACGAAGCAACATCCCGTACGATGCTGTGTAATAAATTAAAATTTGGGGTTTACTGTGTATTTTTTTTAGCTACATGGCAAGTTTGGGGAAAGAAGTTATTGATTGTTCTTAAGCCCTAGAATAAAGTTCTTTGTTTATTGTCTCACTCGCTATATCGTCCTCGTAAAATTTTTGTTCTTGATTCAAATAAAGTCATGTAAATTCAAAACTAATTTTAGCAAGTATCAGATATTTATTTCCATTTTTACGTACAATAAAGTATTCTCTACCAATCTAATAGGTTTCTTCCTTGATTAGCGGCATTTGCAACCATAATCGGCATTACTAATAGGACATTCGGCCGCACGTTGACCTTTACATTCGTGCAGTATTTATCTTTACTCCTGTTTACTATGAGACAGGACTATGGAGTATTGGAATATTATATTTATTTTTAATGCACTAACCCGTGCTAAGGACAATTTTTTAAAAACCTATTTAGAGGCTAAAAATTCCACCCATGCCGGGATTCAAACTCGCGACCTCTGGTTATCCGTGCCAGCGCTCTTTCCAACTGAGCTAATGGGCGACTCACCGGCATCAGTGAAATTTCGAACCTCTTTACAATATTCTCTGTATTACGTACAGTTCGCTCAGTTGGAAAGAGCGCTGGCACGGATAGCCAGAGGTCGCGGGTTCGAATCCCGGCATGGGTGGAATTTTAAGCCTCTAAATAGGTTTTTTAAAAATAATTGGAATATTTTGTGCAATTCTAAAGTGATACTTTAAAGTGTGGTTTGGAAACTATAAAAACCACAATTTCACGGGAATTAAGATGACTGGCTTCTGAAAACCATTGGATAAATGGTTTCTCATTTCTTCTCATTTCTCGTTTCTCTAAAGTCACGTCAAAAATGTGGTGCAAGTCGATTTCACTTTTCAGTCAATAAAATTAAGGTTTTTGTTTCCGATAATTGGCCCCGATCAAGCCCAATAATCGCGTCGTTTTCCCATTGTTCAGTGCGGGGCACAAAGGTGGAATGTAAACCTTTTCTCTACCGACGAGTTGAGCAAATTCTTCCTTTGGTCGCGCGCTCGGTCGCGAAATGCCAGCGAGTTACTTTCCAAGCTGTCTACCTACGCGCTACATTTTTCAATGTGGTCGATTGCTGTATGTACCTACTCTAGTGTTCCCCAAACCTAACATATTTTTAGCAATAAGAATAACAGTAAGTAACCTTTCTTGTGAATAGTGATTTGACTGACTTGTAGCTATATTACCTACTAGCGGCCGCCCGCGACTTCGTCCGCGTGGATTTCGGTTTCCGAAACTTTCAACCCCTATTTCACCCCGTCAAAGGTCGAAATTTCAAAAACGATAGACAATTTTTTTTTTATTTCTTATCAAGTTCCTAAATAAAAAGTTTCATGGTTTTATCCCCAAAAATGACGAACTCTCATAAAAACTTTCAACCCTTATTTCACCCCCTCACTGGTCGAAATTTCAAAAACGCTAGAACAAATGTTTAATTATTTACTATCAAGTGCTTAAATATAAAATTCATGGTTTTATCTTTAAAAATTAATAAATCCCATACAAACTTTCAATCTCTATTTCAACGTCTTCATCCCTTTTTTCGCAACGAAAGGTAGCCTATGTTCTTTCTCAGGGTCTAAAGATTGTCTGTGCCAAATTTCATCAAAATCGGTTGAGAGGTTTAAGCGGGAAAGCGTAACAGACAGACAGAGTTACTTTCGCATTTATAATATTAGTAGGGATTTTGTCAGAAAATTTTACTCATTAAGCCAGTATTCCACGTAATAAATACCTTTTGTTAGGAATATTTACGGATGTAATTACATCCGTGGGAATTTCATACTGGCTGACCCTATAGAGGAAAAGTTTTATAAAAATCGGTGAAGTCCTTTCAGAGGAGTTTGATATCAAAAAATGAGACATGATATTTATATATATTAGAAGATTAAGTGCTGTGTGGTGTCGGCCTAGAGAATAGCACCAACCCAAATTCTTCCCGCGGGTGTCGTAAAAGGCGACTAAGGGACACAGACCGGGGGGTGGGCAGCAGCGCCCCCTGTAGTACAATACTACCAAACTGCGATCCCCAACCCGCATGCCCAGCGTGGGGATTATGGGCATTACCCCCCAATGATGGCACAACCTTGCGCTCATTAGGGGAGGGCTATGTCCAGCAGTGGACTAATAAAGCCTGAATAAGAAGAAAAAAAAGTCAGTATTCCACGTAATATCTTTTGGTAGGAATATCCACGGATGTAATTACATCCATGGGAATATCATACTGGCTGACCCTGCAAACGTTATTTTGCTATATGATGTAGCCTACGACCTATTCTCAGATCCTGTTTGGTAGATACCAAAGAGGAAAAGTTTCATAAAAGTCGGTGAAGTCCTTTCAGAGGAGTTTGATATCAAACAATGAGACACGATATTTATATATTAGAAGATTAAGCTCAAATCAGTACCTCTATGTTTGCTGCCATTTAAAAATAATAGCTAGTCTCATTCCACAGCGCTGCAATTTCCATTAGCACAGAAAGAGACACAATGCTAAGCAAGCTGTTAGCGCATAATGAAGGCATTGTACAGCCCCCAGCCACTGTGAAGCTGCGGTGCTGTCACAAAGTGGAAATACAGAAGGGTTGATAGGATTTATTATCTTTTACATTGCGTGATATACATAAAGATATATAACATTTATAGCATATTATTTTGTGTGAAATTATGAAATGAAATCTTATCTATGAAAGATATTTCCTCCAGCAAACCTTAGACAATCGGAGAAGCAGTAAAAAGCGGATCTATATACGTGTACCTGCAAATTATTTATATCCGCTTTTTACTACTTCTCCGACTGTCTAAGGTTTGCTGGAAGAAATATTTTTCATATATAAGCTCGCCTTTGTACATGTTATTTTTTATTTACTATTCGAGTTCTTTTTCCGTGACAGCGGTGCGTCTGTGGAACGCGCTTTAAGAGTAGAGTTCAGGAACACTATCTACGTATTCAGAACAGTAATGTGTAATTCCATCCGTAAGTATGTAAAAATATATTAAGTTTACTTATATGTATATGGACATGTATGTACTGTTCATTTTATATATGTGCTTAATACGTATCTTTGTATATGTGTATGTTTATAATTATTGTACATATTAATAAGTTTAATTGTAAAAAAAAAAACATTTGACAATAAAATATCACCTCACTGTTTGACCTTCTCCACGTTACCTGTTGGTTGGCTAGAATAAAATACTATTTAGTGTTAAGCCCGCCAATTGTACAATCTTTACAGGTAACAATAGAGAATTTATTAATAATTCTATTGACATTTGACCTTTCATTGTATGCACTTATTATTATGACATTCGAATAATTGCCGATGAATATTCTGGAAAGAAAACTTATGGTTATTTCACATTTGACAACTGTGTGACATTCTCTCTTAAAATACTTGTATGCCTACATGGGCAAAACAGGATCTATAGTATTTGACATTGTACCACCTTTTTAAATCTCTAGGTAAATGTTGGTTGCTTGAGTTTTCTCTCTTGAGTTTTTTTTGCACAAAGGCAAAGAAGACATTTGTTCATCATGATTCTCAGGGCGATGGGTGGTGAGGTGATCATATAAGGACAAGTATAGTAAGAAAAAAAAATTGGGACACTCCATTAAAAACCTGCCTGGAATCGGGGATTACTCCAAAACATAGCGAGCGTGGTTTTAGTTTATCTGGAGAAGATTTTTTTAGGCCAAAATGGGATTTTTGTCAAGAATCATAAAGGTACGGTATGGCTCTCGTATTATTAAGCACATAGCTCATCGAAGAATTTGGACATTATTTCTTGTGAGCAGCCATGTCCCGGAAGGTTTAACGACCGAGCCTGACTTTTTTAAAGGACGTCCGTCCTTATTTTGTCTGGAAGATATCGCTTTTAGCGATAAGATCGCCAAAACTAATATATGTAAGCCTTCTAATGTAATGTATTTTGTGTTATGTACAATAAAGAGTTCTAATCTAATCTTATTCGTACGCAAACTGTTAATGGCAACACAAGTCAATGCCGATATTTTCATGTTTCTGGTTTTAGTTTTTAGTTAAGTTGGCAAAACTGTTTCCTCTCTCTCTGTGTCACTGAATTACTATGGCGTGTTGTGTTGGTTGTGAATTATAATAAATTATCTGGTTCATACAGTGCTGCGACTTTCAAATCTAATCTACAGTCCACAAGAATTGCCCATTAAGCCATCTTCTAACACAAACAAGTACCGTCTTCTGTATTCATCTATGTGGTGGGGCTATTATCTGACTCTCTCCCGCGAACTCAGCCGTCCGGCGACTCATTGATAGTGATATATCGCCCGCCCTTAAGCCGATTTATTGGCATCCACATGGACATCAGATTGCATAATGCTGATTTGGGACTAAAATACGCTCACCATTTTGAGGAATTTGGTCGTGTGACCTATATTTTATTTTCACCTAATAGAGGGATATTGCGCTGGAGTGGGTCGCTCAACACATCTGCAGTGGGTGTGCGAGTGGTTGACACGATTATTTATTTTGCTGACGAAAGTTATTATTTCACTGAAGCAATACTAGCTTATTCGCTGACCGCATTGGGTTGCCGACCATGGCTTGCTGCTTAATGATTCGTTCTGCTGACCATTTTTTTTCTTTAGCCTTAATACTTTTTTTTTTATTAATAGCAAAAAAATAACCTTTACATCTTTGGTTTTACAAATTTCGCCAAACTGCAGTGCAGTTTGTTAGCGTTGCGCTCTTATAACTTAAGGCTTAGTTTAATTATTTTACAGCTACCTATATTAAGTAATGTAAGTACCTATTTATTTTCTTCCCATTTATTTTCAACCCACCGGCCTTCTCTTAGAGGGAAAGTACGGGCTTAATTACCACGTATATCCACTACGGATTGACAATTTAAGTCGCCGAGTTATGACTCAGACATTCAGGTTTATATTCAACCGTGATCGACGCCGACAATTCCATTGTTCTATCCATTATCTAGAAGAAGTAGGTCTACCTACTACGATGCTAGCTGGTTTGTATCTATGAAACATTGATATGCTACGAAGTAAATATTGCCCTTTTAACTAAGGTTAATAGTCGACTGTGTT
The DNA here is from genome assembly GCA_934045075.1 of Yponomeuta sedellus. Taxonomy (NCBI): domain Eukaryota; kingdom Metazoa; phylum Arthropoda; class Insecta; order Lepidoptera; family Yponomeutidae; genus Yponomeuta; species Yponomeuta sedellus. The sequence continues at coordinate 11,788,835 of OW203733.1, read as the reverse complement.
CCCGCACCAGTGAAGTTCCAAGCAAACCTGCTAGTACTACCCGTCCCTAATTTCTTTCTTGTCTCCGTCTATGATTGCCTGGAAGAAATTGCTTTTAGTTATAAGGCCGCTAACTGTACTATATTTTTACATAATTTCTGTCACTGTAATTTCTGTGTACAATAGAATATTCTATCTTCAATCTATCTATCTACTACGATGCTTAGTTTGTTTCTAGGAAACATTGATATTCTCGTAGTTTGTAATATACACTGCCCTTTTAACTAAGGTAAATAGTCGCCTGTGTTTCCGCACAAAGGAGTTCCAAGCAAACCTGCTACGCGTCTCTGATTTTTGTCTTTTTCTCCATGGTTGCCTGGAAGAGATTGCTTTTAGTAATAAGGCCGCCATTGTACTATATTTTTATATAATTTCTGGCACTGTAATTTCTGTGTACGATAAAGAATATTCTATCTTTCTATCTACTACGATGCTTAGTTAGTTTTTATTTAGGAAACATTGATATACTCGTAGTACGTAATATACACAGCCCTTTTAACTAAGGTTAATAGTCGATTGTGTTTCCGCCCCAAAGGAGTTCCAAGCAAACCTGCTAGGTTATTAATAATTTGTATTACTTTCGCCGTGTCGCAGCAAGCGCTTGGAAGCCAACTTGACTCCAACTAGGGCGCCATTTCATAGAATTACAATTTGTTGTTTACTGGGACCAGTTTACTTACTACTACAGAAACTGTCAATAATGAAAAAAAAAATTACAGTCATTATTATTATTTCTCTTCACAATTAATTAATTTATTTATTTTTCTCCACTGCTTGATATTGTATAGTAATAGAGTTACAAGTGATATCTATTTTTGGCTTTATTGTCACAATAATTGATTGCACATTTTTTTTGTTATTTTGTGCTGTTGTATTTCCAAATAATAATAATAATAATTGCATTAATAATTCCTATTATGTTTCGCTCATTGTTTCAGGAGCACTGCGACAGAAGGCTAATTTCAGAATGGTATAACCAAAATGTTCTTGGCTAACGATTGTCTGGGAGAAACCACTTTTAGTGTTGATTTCTATTTTTATGTACCATAAAGTGTCCTGAATCGCTCATAACCCTGGCTGTCTGAGTGGGCGCGTTCAGGGCATGGATTAGTGAGCGTCTATGACTAACGCTAGTGGCATTTTTCCGAGCGGTTCCGTGCTTCGCAAGGCACGTTAAGCAGTTGGTGCCGGCTGTCGTCGATAGATGGCAGTCGTCAACCCAAGTCAGACGCCTTAGGGCGGCTTGTAAACTTCTGACGGTAAGACCAGCCACTAGTCTTGCAAGCCTCTACCAATCCGGGATTGGCCCCCGTGTTGAAGTATGGCCTATTCCTTCCTCAGGGAAAAGACCCGTGCCCCTCAGTGGGGGCATAATGGGTTGATGATGATGACGAGTGTTCTCTATCTTACCTTTACCCCAGGGTAAAGGTAAGATAGATTAAGAGGCCACGCCACATTATTTTGTCTTCGGCCATCCTCATTCAACTTAGGGACAAATCTGCCTCAGATCGTCGGTACGTGCTGGCGGGCATCCCACGGTGACTTATTAGTGGCATGTTTGCACTCAATTGCAAACAGGTGTTTGAAAATAATAAACTTTTCAGTCTATGAAGCACCTTATTTAAGGTGCTTTGGGGTGCTAACTAGAGCCACCAGTGGAATAAAAATCATAAGTTGTTGTATAAAAAATCTTAATATCTGTTGTAACTATTTTTAGAACATAGAGCTTATAAAAACGACCGATTTTGGCGGAAGTCGATTAAAGTCCTAGGACTGTAGGTTCTAAAAATAGTCATAGTTATATATTAAACGGGTCTAATCGCGATTAGTTATTAGGTAAAACGAAATTACGCTTTACTTAATGAATAATCGCGATTAGACCCGTTTTATATAATGAGTACGATCTCTGTGGCGTAGCAGTAGCTCGTCTGCCTACCATGCAAGAGGTTCTGGGTTCGAATCCCGGCTGGGGACAAAAAAAAAGGCCAGGTCTTGGATGTTTACATGTTTGTGATGTCGTTGTTTCTGGTTCCCACTACACAGGGTATCCTAGTGTGGGTCCAGAAGCAATGTATGTGTCTGTATGTAAAATGTTATGTTATGTATGAGTATCGCGAATCATTAAGAAATTCTAAAAATAGTCGCCAGAGATGTTAATATTACTATGTTCAATTTAAAAAAAAACATGTATTATAAAACTTGTTATGATTTTTATTCCACTGGTGGCGGTAATTAGCACCGCCAAGCGCCTTAAAAGTAGCTTTAGAGAAAATAGGTGAACGCTACCGGGAATGACCCGTTGGTTGTCAACCGGGAAAGCGCGGTTGCAGATAAATCACTTCTCGCAGGATTTATTGGCACACAAGACATAGATTCAATTATAGCGCCAAGTTTAATAAATGTCTAGGCATATTATTCACGGTTCCATTCGCGAGTTGTCTTCGAAGGTAGTGGAGCAGCCAATCGCAAAATTATTGAATTAAACCTAGAGGTAAGGCTCCACTCCCGTATTTCCGCTCAACGGCTTCATGTAACATTGGCCTTTTGCATCTACGTAATGAGATAATTTATACAGAATCCAGTGGCATCTTCACTTACACTAGATGGGTGAATGGACCACTCGGATGCTGTAGTGCCTGGGTCATGGTTTTATAGATGGTGTTGGCTTGCCCAGCACCTATACCATCCTGACAGCTTTGTCGGCTTACCCCACAGGAAAGACTAGTCAATAAGTGTGGAGCCAACCAAGCCGCGGGTTTCCTCATGATGTTTTTCTTCACCGATAGCGTTACGTATCTTTGAAATTAAACAAATCGAACCTGGGGCTCAATGTAATAGGCTCTAGATTCTGTTAATGCATTGTAGTACAGTGATAATTGCACGAAAACGTGGCGATTTCATTTCATTGCTGCTTTAAGTCTAAGCCCGCACACGTAGCAAACCTTCTAGGGGCCGAAGGATGATGGAAACACTCTCTCTGAGAGAAGAAGGCCTGTGCCCTGCCGTGGGATGTAAACAGGGTGAATTTTTAAAACGGAAAAGTAAGGGCAGAAACCTTAACCGTTATAGTTACAGGAAAACATTTTTAGAAGACTATCCATATTTTTTTTTAATATTTTAAACTGCATTCACAGATTTTGGAAAAAAATGTACAGTCAGCAAAAAATGGTCATTTCAAACAAAAAACACTTTCAGTTGCCAATTTTACCGGCAGCCTTTACCGGACCGACTGAGGTTAGAGTACTAAAAATGTCTTTTGTAATTTGAGTACCTACTAGTAATTTTAAGCGCTGAGGCATGTATGTACACCTCTGATACTCAGGTTTCCTCCCATTGTTTTTCTTTAGCGTTCACGAGTGGTATTGCTTCTACAACTTCACATAAAATAGAAAACAAAGTACAGGCCGGGATCGAACTCACGGCCTCCTGAATGAGGATTCCAGCACTTCGTTACCACCGCCCAGCTCAATATAGTCTGGTTTCACTGAAAACAAGGAGCTTTAAGTCCGCCTAAGGTGCACAATCACAATCAACACCGATTGCTCATCAGCGAGAAAGGTATTGCGTACCGAGTAGCTTAACTACTAAAAAGCAAGTCTCTACTGGGCCAAATGTTACGTGTTTCTCGGAGCTTAGAGTCCAAAATGGCTTGTTAGCCCAAATGGCCCGTATTTGGCCTTATTTGCTTGAGTGCCTCGCGAAGTCAGCGAGTGGAAGCTACGCTGCGATTCATCACGGGCCGGATCCAGGCCGATTTATTAGCCCACTCGTATATCTTCACTTAATTGGGTTAATCTATTGCATGTCGTTTCACCTTGCAGCCAAACCACCTATCTTCGCTGATAACAACTCTGTTACAATTGTTATACGACTCAGACAAAGCAAGAGGAGAAACATCTTTGAACCAGTGGTAAGGGAGCGTAATAAAGCAGAAATAATGTAACGTTGAGCCCTCATATTGTATATATTTTAACTTATAAATATTCGGTTTTCACACATGGAAATATACCTTATCGTAAAAACAGACTACTAAGGATACAAGGTTATTCTGCGCACGGGCAAAACCAAGTCCATTATTCCAGTTATGTCAAGACAAAAGGCATGTATCGCAATCTTCAAAGCTCTCTATTAAGCACACTGACATATGAATATACTCGTAGTGTCTTCAACTTTTTGCTATTTTGTTCGAACCATGTTAAATAAACGCGTGAGAAAGCGAAATGGAGCACAGATACAGATGCGTCACGACCGGCCTTTGTCAGATAAAATCCGTAGCGGAATGCGGGAGGTAGAGTCCTTTGACTGTCCACAATAAATTCTTTCCCAATCGCATCGGCAGCTCGGAAACGGAAATGAGTCGACCCAAATGACGGAAACAAGTTGAGCTTATTTGTGCTTCACAGCGGATCCTCCTTACACGCTTCCGCATTGCGCGGCGCCACTCAAATTTTATTCCTGGTTTCTCCGATAAATTGCCCAATGCTTGTGTAGTCCCCTTTCTTGCATCAACTGATGTTTTCTTTTTCGGCGCAATTGAAATTAATGAAGAAGAACCGACAACCGTTGGAATAAACGTGTTCTTGAGTGGATACCATGACTCGGCAAATGTAGTGTAGGACGCCTTCGACCAGGTGGGATGACGATCTGCGAAATACTGCAGGCAAATTCTGGATGTGGCAAGCTGAAGACAGGGCGCTATGGCGCTCATTAGGCGAAGGCTATGTCCAGCAGTGGACTAATATAGCCAGATGGTGATGATGAAATTAATGAAGGACGGTAAAATTTATGTGGTTACAAGACTCACAATGTCCTCTGCAGTTGCTGTAAGAAACGCCAAAAGCAAAATTTCTTCTAAAATTTATTAAAATCGTCAACTAATGCTACTACGATAGGCTGTGTCATTGAGTCTTTTCATGATACTGCTGTAAATCTGTTTTAGTTTCTCAATATCTTTGCTGACTCGTTTCAGAGCCTCGATGTTTGTTTTGAATTTGTCTGTGGCTGACTTATCCTGGTCTCCATGGCCTTCGGCAAACTCCTTATAAATGAGTGGCTTTATACTTTTCTGTATACGGCTCTCTTGCAGTTCTTCCCTAATTGTCTTGATTTTTTGAGACATGGTGAGCTTTGGCAAGTTGGGTATGGTGTAATAGTTACCGTCAATATGTTCTATTAAAAGCTCGTGCTCACTTTCTTCCAAGTTTATCTTCAAGTACATTACTTTTAGGGATTTCTTGTCCTCCTCCGATGTGTGGTTTTGTATAAACGGTACTGGCGTGTTTGTGGGCATTTTGGTAAGTTGTTGATGAGGTTTTCTTTGCTTTGTATTTGATGAGGATGATTCCGGGTAAAGTTAGCGGGTTAATTATTCATTGCGGTGTTCTGGTTTCTATTTCTAAAAATAAGAGTTGAGCTATGGTTGAGCTCCCATAGTAGCGATTTTGTTTTGAATAGTGACGGGTGAATGACGGTAACAGTAGTATTTTTAGGTAGTCTTAGTGACCACAAATAAAAAGACAGAATAGTTGAAGATGGCATGTAGTTTACTCTGTGAAGTGAGAAAGTGTCAAACCGTGATCCTGGCAGAAATAGTCGACATTTCTGGTTGCCATTTCACTAAATTTGGTTGATTGCCAAACTGCTTAGTAGTATCAAATCTTATTGTAGTACACTTAGTGTTTGGGAAAACTAAATAAACGGCAATAAGAGACCAATTTTGATCACATAATATGTAAACATTTATTTTTAAATTCCGAAAAATATATCTCATCTTCAAACAGACATTACACAAAGAGTTAGTTCCTAATAAAATTAGCGAGTATGTTTATGCAGACATTACGAGTATACAAAGATGGAATTATTTTATTCGTAATTTCACAGTATGTCGCTAACAAAAGTAGCACCTATGTAAATTATCCGTAGAATGTTCTTATTAAGTTTAACAGAATCATTTCAATCAATCACGATCTATAAGTCTCACTATAGAGGACGGATATTGACGGCCTGAGACGGAAAATGGAAAATGGAATTAATCCCAACAAGTCAAGACTTCAACATGGTTCGGTGAATCCAAGCAATCCAAGGTAGTTTAACGTATTATACGTGAATTCCTGGTATTTCCGGGTATAATACGTGAATTCCTGGTATAGTCTCTAAATAAATAAATATTGGCTCCAAGATATGGACTGCCAAACAACTGAAGAGATTCTTAATGCTTGTGTTTAATACTCTCTCTCTCTCACACACACCTCTCTCTCTCTCTCTCTTCTCTCTCTCTCACACACACACACACACACATTTTTACACGTAATTATATACTTTCTTAAGATGTATCTTCAAACCTAGTCTAAGAGTTGTTTTTGTTTTCCCTAAGAACTCATAATTATATAGATTGTATAACTTTTTTCATAGCGTTTAGTTATACCGTTACCGAACCTGTCGACAGTTATTTTAGAAAGTTGATTCAGGTCTCTGCGATACAGACTTAAAGTTTAGTGCAGATACCGCAAGTATTGTAAACATGGAACATCTTTTTAGCAAATACATATCTTATCTATCTATCTATCTTAAATTTAATGAATTAATTAATTCTTTCTCAGTCTGGGTGTATTTCCACCTTAGTGATGTCCTTAACTGGTTACCGTAACACAGGGTATCATAGTTTAAGGCCAGCATAAGCGATTATGTAGTGTGCAATTTATTATTATTATCATCATCATCCTCATCATCATCATGGTCACCGTCACCATCACCATCATTGTCATCGCCATCGTCGTCATCATATGTCATCATCAATTATTATAAATATTTTTCCGGTTTTACCAACAAATTTTATTATGTAGACTTTTCATTTTATTATATCTATTTAATATTATTATATCTTAAGGGCAATTCCTGAAAGAGCTCAATTAGAGTTTGTGTTTTACAATAATTGTTCTATGATTTTTTCCTAAATTTGATTATATTGGTGGTTTACGCACTCAACGAATGTTGCGACCTACGACCCGCTGCACATAGATATTATATGGTACAAAAGCGGTGGATTTGCACTGAAGCGTGCCAAAGCTCTGTTTAATGCCATCTGCACTTCACAACTCGCACTACTTAGTGGAGCTGTTTCCCCAGAGCCGTTCCAGAGTCTCCACCAAACACAGAAGGGGTATGAGGCGAGGGCGTGGAAAAGACGAGTGTAAATATTCAGGAGTCACGTGACGCATTCATGTTCTATTACTAAATTGTACCAGCTACTTAGATTTATTTATCATTCTTTAGTAAATACAATGTTGTATCTTTTTTTATATTAGGTACTTTTTGTAAGAATATTCTTTATTGTATACCGGAGAAATTGTTACCGAAACAGCAGCTTCAAAGGACGCTCAGAACTAAAGTGGTTCAGGGCGCTAACTAGCGCCACCAATGGAATAAGAATCGTAACTTGTATTATAAAACCCTTTTTTTATCTAAAAATTAACATGAGAAATGTTAACTACTGTGACAACTATTTTTAGAACCTACGATAAAAAACTAGGACTTTAATCGATTTACGCCAAAAATGGCCATTTTTAGTGGAAATCGATTAAAGTCCTAGGATATTAATACTACATTTTAGGCTAAGCAGTAGGTAGAACCATGGACTGGCAAGCGAGAGCCCCAGGTTCAATCCCGAGTGCAGGCATGTGCCAATGACTTTGTTTAATTTCAAATTTACGTACATTTTCGAATTTGTAATCGCAATACCACACGCTAACTGTGAAGAAAAACATCGTGAGGAAACCCGCGGTTGGTTGGCTCCGAACGTATTGATTAGTCTTTCCTGAGGGCTAGGCCGACTAAGCTGTCAGGATGGTATAGGTGCTGGGTAAGCCTACACCATCTATAAAACCATGTCCCAGGCACTACAGCGTCGGAATGGTCCCTTCACCCATCTAGTGTGAGTGAAGATACCACTGGACGCTGTATAAATCATCTCATTAAGTAGATGCAAAAAGGCCAATATTATTAGTATTCTAGGCTATAGATGTTCTTAAAATTGTTATCACAGATATTAAATTTTTTATTTTTATTTTTTGAAAAAAAAACGTATAATACAACAAGTCTTGATTCTTATTCCATTGGTGGCAAGTTAGCGCCCCTAAGCGCCTTAAAAGCTTAGAATTTTGTACGAATTTATTAACGGCGCGTCTTATCCGAGCCCTCGCCCCAAGTCCCTTTCTTTGTGAACCCTAACAACGGCAGCGACACCACCGAGAGCACCAAAGACATTGAAGTTCCTCCGTTCAACAACAGATGGCGCTATGGCGGGTTTTATTGCAGGCTCCTGATGTTAAGGAAAATAGCAAGATTGATTATTTAATGAGGAATTTTTTTTAAATAAAAATAAAAACCGACTTCGGCACCCCGAGGCACTAAAAATGCAGAAATAATTTAAACGAATGTGATCTATAAATTCGATATTCGTATATTTCTAGGTATTGTAGAAGTACCTATATCTTGGAGTCGGTGCCCAAAATTTATGTGATGGTCTGGAACTTGGCACCGACTCCAAGATATACTTCTACAATACCTAGAAATATACGAATTTCGAATTTATAGATCACATTCGTTTAAATTATTTCTGCATTTTTAGTGCCTCGGGGTGCCGAAGTCGGTTTTTATTTTTATTTAAAAATTTTATTTCAGGATTTTTAGTGCATAAAAAATGTGATTTTAATAACTACGCGTGCCTACAGTATATTATTTATTATTTTTTATTCGCTTCATTGGCATTCAATTAGTAACTGCATTCAAGCGCTCGGTTTGGATATTTTTTATCTTGGCCTTTGCTAATAATCCCCTGTTTGATCGAGATATATTTGCCCGCACGTCCCATCATCCTCTCCATATGTTCAATCGAGCGCAACATTCCTTTTTCAATTCTAGTCTCATCTCTTTTAGTTAACATGTTTATCAAAACGCTCGTGGCCTATGCGAACCGAGTGATTGGAATCAATCACTTGGATTAAGCAGTAACAGGCGCGGTCAGGTACAGGATGGGTGAGCGTCCCGTAACTACCGCTAGTGGCATTTTTTCGAGCGCTTCCGTGCTTCGCAAGGCACGCTAAGCCGTTGGTGCCGGCTGTCATATAATGGCAGTCGTGAAGGCATGTCAGAGGCCTCATGGGCGGCTTGATAACTTCTGACAGCAAGAACCGCCACTGTCTTACAATCCTCCACCAACCCGGACTTGGCCCCCGTGGTGGAGTATGGCCTAACCTTCCTGCGATGCAGGAAGAGACTGGTGCCCCAGCAGTGGAGACATACAAGGGAACGAACGTTTATCAAAACACTACGAAGTAATTCCCTGAAGATAATTTTTTTACGTACATTGGCCTTTGCATCTACGCAATGATTAGAGAACGTTGTGGACTGAAAGAGGATATAGTGACTAGAATTCAGAAAAGAATATTGCGTTGGTTTGGACATGTGGAGAGGATGAAGGAAGAAAGATCGACGAAACAAATATATATTGCGAATGTAAGTGGAAGGGCTGGTAAGGGACGTCCCAGGCGGACATACATCGACCAAATAGGGGATATATTAGCAAAGGGGAAGATAAAAAGTAACCGGAAACGGCATGCGTGCATGCAACGAATTCTGAACGTTGATAAGGCGAAGGTGATCTGTCAAGATCGTGGCAAGTAGAGTCCCTGGTCTCTGCCTACCCCTCTGGGATACAGGCGTGGGGTTATCTATGTATGTATCTACGTGATGAGATGATGTATCCAGCGTCCAGTGGCACCATTACTTACACAAGACGGGTGAAGGAACTAGTCGGACGCTGCAGTGCCTAGGAGATTGTTTTTTTTTTACATAAACCTTAATTTATTGATTTTGAGGAGCTTAAAACCTCTAGAGAATGACATTCGAGCTGATGATCTTAGGCATCTGACTCTTAATATTCCTAGTGTAGCAAGTGATAGTGAAACCATAGATTTCAAATTCAATTTCTGGTTACTAGGTGCAACGGTGCCCTAGATCTGGGTGTTCTTGAGCTGGTCATCATCAGACTTCCAAACGTTTTGCTGTAGAAAGTGACAGCGAAATTAAATGTTTAAGTAAAAACGGCATATTTCTATCTATAATAGAAGCTTAGAACCTCTCAAGACCGACATCTGAGCTGATGATCTTGAGCATCTGACTCTTAATATTCCTAGTGTAGCAAGTGATAATGAAACTATACATTCCAACTGTAATTCCGGGTTTCTAGGTGCAACGGTGTCCTAGATCAGGGTGTCCTTGAGCTGGCCATCGTCAGACCTCCGAATCTTCGGCTGTAGAAAGTGACAGTGAAAATAAATACTTTAGTGAAAACGGCATATTTCTATCTAGAATAGAAGTTAAGAACCTCTCAAGACCGACATTCAAGCTGATGATCTTCGAAACAATGTCCAACAGACACAAGAGAAAGAGTTATTGAATGAAAGTATTTGATGAACAAAGTGTTTGTAACATCAAAACTTAACATTTTAACATTTTTTGCTTTAAAATTTGAATTTCTCAATTTCCATCTTAAAAAGTCTTCATCAGAACCTCACCATATTACCCCGGGACTAATTTCACGCTATATCTTATGAAACATATGCATATTACTAATGGATAGGGCTCATTAGGCCTCATTTGCTGCTGTCCATTTAAGAGTTCAGTTCTCCAGCTCTGAAAGTCTTCATCAGATCTTCACCAAATTAAAATGGGACCAATCGGACGATATACCTAAACAAACAAAAAAAAATTATCGAAATCGGTTTAGATTTGACGAAGTTATGCGAAAACATAGTCAAAAAAAACAGTAATATACGCGTCGAATTGATAACCTTTTTTGAAGTCGGTTAATGAAATCAAATTATAATTTGCCTATACGAGTATATGCTCTACAAATATTTTATATATTTTTTATTGGCGGCCTCTGTGGCGCAGCGGTAACGCGTCTGCCTACCATGCAAGGGATCGGTTACCGGTTGGGGACAAAAAAAATCCCAGGTCTTGGATGTATGTTTGTGATGTCTTCCCACAGCCCATTTTGTTTCTGGTTCCCACGACAAATGGTATCCTATTGTGGGGCCAGACGCAATGTTTATGCTTTTATCATTGAATTTAATTAAATTCAATGCTTTTATGTAAATGTTTTGCTATATTATGTTATTATTTGTCCTTAAATATTCACCTGCATACTACCAAGGAGAACCTTGTATTTGTACTGTAAATATTTATGATATTTTTTGTAACGTATCCGGTCGCCACAACATTATTAAGCCTCTACAGAGTGACCCCTATTTAAGTTTTGGCATGCTCTGTTAACCTCCCTATTATGCGCATGTCGTGTCAAGACGTGATCCTATTCTGGCAGAAATAGTCGACGTCGGCTAGTTGCCATGTTACCAAAAATTTCAATTTAAACACGTTCAAAGACAAGAAACCTCTCAAACATCATCAAACATACAACGTAGACGACACGACTAACTAGTTATAACCTTCTAATTATAAGCCCCTGGCTGTTTGTAGACGACAAACCACGAAATTAAGTACTGAGGGAAATAGGTGGAAAAAAGTAATTTCTGGTACGAAATAAAAATTTATTATAATAGAACTCTTTATTGTTCACGCCAGAAAACGAAATAGATTAAAAGGCTTACATATCTAAGTTTTGCCGCTTATTATGGGTGGTCTTATCGCTAAACGCGATCTCTGCCAGACAACCTTGGTATAAGTAGAACTGAAAGATGAAGAGAGTAGGTATGTAGGTGTAAATAAAATATATTGGAAGAATATGTACATAAACTGATTTAGAACTAATATTCATATATATTTAACAACCTAGATAAACTAAGCCTATTATATTACATAGGTATTTGATGTAGTAAAAATTTTAAAATAAAAAATAAAAACCGACTTCTGCACACCGAGGCACTAAAAACGCAGAAATAATTTGTGTATGCGTAAATGGTTTATGGGATCGGTACCACTTACAGGGTAAGAATATTCGGAATATAATACTTATATATGTTATGGGTGCAAAGTGCCAGAGGGCTGGAATCGTCTGTCACGCAGGGAAAACGAACGTGATCTATAAATTCGAAATTCGTATATATCTAGGTATTGTAGAAGTATATCTTGGAGTCGGTGCCAAGTTCCAGACCATCACATATTTAGGCACCGACTCCAAGACATCCTTCTACAATACCTAGATATATACGAATTTTGAATTTATAGATCACGTTCGTTTTCCCTGCGTGACAGACGATTCCAGCCCTCTGGCACTTTGCACCCATAACATATTATATAAGTATTATATTCCGAATATTCTTACCCTGTAAGTGGTACCGATCCCATAAACCATTTACGCATACACAATTATTTCTGCGTTTTTAGTGCCTCGGGGTGCAGAAGTCGGTTTTTATTTTTTATTTTAAAATTTTTATTTCACGAATTTTAGTGAATAACAAATGTGGTTTTAATAACTACGCGTACCTACAGTATATTTTGTATTAAGGGACTAATAACCACGACACAAAAATTGTGTATTTTGACTTAAATTGTGGATTTAATAATAATACTTAATATGTTTTTATTTCAGAATACACAGTTCCAGATTACAATATACTGTATTAACCTTTAACTACTGACGTGGGGGCCTCTCAGGTCTCAAGAAAACTAAAATTGTGATTTACCCTTCCTCCGCGCACGGCATACGCGTAGCTTCTAGTACCTTCGAGTTTAGTTGCACCGAGGCGGTCAACAGCAGTGCACCTGTTTGCGCGCGCAATTTCTGTGAGTAAATTCATTTTGAAATTTCTTGTGGGCCTCTTAGACCCCACCTCAGTATTTATGTAACTTTTTGTGAATTGTATCGATTTAGTTATCGGCTTTTTTTTGCAGTACTTTGAAAACTTTTATAATATGGAGCCCAGAACGTCATCCGGGAGAAAACGGTCTCTTGGTAATAATAATAACGAACATGTAGCTAAAAATAGAAGGACCGTAGTGCCAGGGAACAACGATTTTGCGACAGCCGTGATGTGGATAGATCGTGAAGACTTAAGCGGTTCGGAGGCCGAAGATATTGATAACACCTTTATACCGGAGCTTCACGAGCATGAGTCAGATATGCACAGTGCGTCGGAACCCAAAGAACAAGTTGACAATGTTCCGGAAGAACAGACCACGTGAGCTACGTTTGAGTTTGGCACGTGTGCTGGGAAAGGATACGCCTGCACTTGACCGTCAAGAAGTTGACGACGAACAATCTAAAAAAAGAAGAAGGTGCCACACATGTCCTTCGAAGCTTCAAAGAAAATCTACACACACATGTTATGCATGTAAAAAAACATGTATGCCTTCAATGTGCAAAGCAAGTTTGCCCAGACTGTGTGTAATTCACAATAATTTGAAGACTGTTATTTTTCGTTCCTATTATTGTATTATAATTTCTTATGTGCCATTTACCAGAAAGACTATTTAAAATTAAGATTATAAGTTAATTTGTTTATTTTTTTAATATTTTTAATTGATACTTTGTGATATAAGACCTCTTGTGATTTTTGTCAAAAAATGCTAAGCGTTTTCTAAAGTTTGAAATAATAGTTAATTATAAACAAATAGATTATACAAAAATAATTTTATTTTATTTAAATATATCCACTTAAGCTAATTATTAAGCACTAAACCCTAAAAAACCCAAAGATTTTTAAATATAAGCATATATATACACGGGACTCTGAGGCCCCCACGTCAGTGTTTACGTGAAATTAAATCCACATCAGTAGCTAAAGGTTAATAACAATACGCACACAAACAAAATAAAAGAGATATAGCAATAATTAATAATTACATATCTTCGGTCATTTCCGATTACTATCGCGCTGAACGGAATGCCAATGTTGGTACAGTGAATTGCCGACATCCTCACACAGACACGACAAAATCTCATTTTTGGAAGCCCTCAATCGGCTCCAAAATGAGGCAACTCTATTTCGGACAGTGGCAAAGAAGTCCGGTACCCTGGCCGAGACGCGAGCATTTGCGATTCACTACAAAACCGAGGCAGACGCATTAGTTTACGGAAGGCGTCATTATATTGTACTCTCAGAGTAGCTACTGTACGCACTTCTCGTGTAATTAAACCACAACTGGCAAGTATAACAACTTTGACAGTAAGCTTTGAATATTTACTATTTTCTACTTCGGTACATATTCTCATAAAGGTCACCAGAAGTGGGTTTACCGCCAAGTATCCAACCGTTTTAATATAGCCTGGCACTTTGGTGGACCTCAATAACGTGGTAATTCCACCCCGTTATCTGTGTACCCCTTTTCCGTTCAGTGCGACAATCCGTAGCACTGTGTATTACGGCCTTTTGTAAAATATTCATAAATTAAGAATACTTGCAACGGTATATTTGCAACGGTACCTACTCGTACCTTACATCTATGTATCATTGGGCTACTCGTCATCTGACTCTTAATTTTCCTAGTGTAGAAAGTGATAGTGAAAATTAATATTTTTACTTTTATTCCGAGTTTCTAGGTGCAACGGTGCCCTAGATCGGGTGTCCTTGAGCTGGTCATCATCAGACCTCCAAATCTTCGGCTGTAGATAGTGATAGTGAAATTAATTACTTTAAAAAATCTATTTAGAGGCAAAAAATTCCACCCATACCGGGACGACCACCAACATCAGTGAAATTTCGAACCTCTTTACAATACTCTCTGTAATACGTACAGTTCAGTTAGCTCAGTTTGGAGAGCGCTGGCACGGTTAGCCAGAGGTCGCGGGTTCGATACTCGGAGCTGCAAGTGATGCAAATGTCGCTGCCTGTACGTAGATAGATAGATAGAATATTCTTTATTGCATGTACACCAAGGATTACATAAGAGACTTATAAAATAACAGTACAGTACAAGTGGCGGCCTTATTTCTTACGTAATACAGAGAGTATTGTAAAGAGTTTCAAAATTTCACTGATGTCGTTAGTCGTCCATTAGCTCAGTTGGGAGAGCGCTGGTACAGATAGCCGGAGGTCGCGGGTTCGAGTCCCGGCATGGGTGGAATTTTTAGCCTCTAAATAGGTTTTTTTTTTTAATTTTCCTTAGCGCGGGTTAGTGCATTAAAAAGAATATAATTAAATAGGTACTTTAGTGAAAACTTTAGACTGCAGTGGGCGTCAAATAGCTGATGATGAATTCCGCACACCCAAGCCATCACGGAAAGTTGAATCGGAAATGGAAAGGTTCACGACTCTTTGCCTAACTTTTCGTTAGATAACTCTCGCTAACTTTTTACAAGCATCTGGTTTTACTTATTATTATAACCCATCACTGAACAAAAAGTAAAGGGCTGTAGTTCTTTGGCTAACTCCTCTGTGTAGAGACGTTATATATTTTTTTTTCATTTGGTTCACCTTCAAACAGCATTTTCTTTACATCGCGTCGCTGCAAACTATTTCTCACAAGTCTCGCAAGTGAAACCTAGGAAATACAGGTGTGACTAAATTTAATTTGAGAGTTCTTGTCATATTTGAGTGGTTTGATTAGATCTTTAATTTATTTAATCTACCATACCATTCCGTGTAATAATTTACATGTTGTACACTTCATAACCATTCACCTTGTGCCTTTCGTGGGGTGGAAGCTAAATAATGCTTAACAGATTTTTGTTTGATTACAACTGCGGTGTTCTCTTTTTAAAATCCGCTAACTTTTATTTAATTCAGTGAGAACAAGGACGGGCTGAAAATCAGCGCTGTGATGATGCATGCACTCACAGCACTTAGCTGAGCCCTATCCTTTTTATCACAATTATTGTCACTATTTTTCCATCGTATTCATGTGTGTTCTCTAATGTGATAAATAAACATTTTTCAATTTCAATTTCTGTCTTTACTGCTTAACTAATATTGCTTTCATCACCAGATCTGTTAATTACTATGTAGTAATATGTAGACCAATTACTTATACCATTTATACAATACTGTCCACGCACACGTTCGCATAAGGCGTTTCGCGGCGCTAAGTAGCGCCACCAATCGAAAAAAAATCATGACTTATTTTAAAATACGTTTTTATCTAAAAGTGAACATGAGACTGAGATTAACAACTGTGACAACTATTTTTAGAACTTACAGTCTACAAGAACCTATGATTAATAGATTAGAACTTTAATCGATTTTCGTTAAAAACAGCCATTTTCGGTGGAAAGTGATTAAAGTCCTTGGTTGTTGATTCTAGGTTCTAGATTAGATTAGATTAGATTAGATTAGAACTCTGTATTGTACACACTAGAAAACAAAATACATAAAAAGGCTTACATATCTAACTATTGCGGTATACAATTGGCGGTCTTATCGCTAAAAGCGATCTCTTCCAGACAACCTTGGTATGGATAGAACTGAAAAATGAAGAGAGTAGGTAGGTAGGTGTACATGAAGTATATTGGAAGAGTATGTACATAAACTGACTTACAACTAATATTCATACATTATATAATTATACATTATATAATTATACATATATGTATATATATGTCTAGACTGTAGTTTCTAAAAATAGTTGTCACAGTTGTTAAGATTTCTCATGTTCACTTTTAAATAAAAACGTATTATATATAACACAAGCAGTGATTTTTTTCCGTTTGTGGCGCTCTTCAACACCCCGAAGCACCTTAAGCAAGGAGATCCGGCGGCGGTGACGTGGACTAAACTTTGGGCATTTTTCTAATTAGCCATATGTTGACGTCTATAAAAGCGTGTACAAATCTATCGTTAAACATCTATTACTGACATATTTATAGAGAAACATACTATATTTAACGATATCAACCCTTGTATGTCCCCACTAATGGGGTACAGGTCTCTTCCTGCATCGCAGGAAGGTTAGGACATACTCCACCACGGGGGCCAAGTCCTGGTTGGTAGAGGATTGTAAGACAGGGGCGGACCTTACTGTCAGAAGTTATCAAGCCACCCATAAGGCCTCTGACATGGCTTAACGACTGCCATTACATGACAGCCGGCACCAATGGCTTAATGTGCCTTGCAAAGCACGGAAGCGCTCGGAAAAATGCCACTAGCGCTAGTCACGGGACGGTCACCCATCCTGCACCTGATCGCGCCTGTTTTTGCTTAACTCAAGTGATTGATTCCAATCACTCGGTTCCGCTAGGCCACGAGCGCTTCTACGTTCTGATGTAAGTCGGACTTCTATAGACTTAAATAAAATAAAATTGAATATGTTTGCTCTTTTATTCTGAGTTTTTCAAGCTATTTGCCGAGCATAGCTCTAGTATTATACTATTTCCAACAACATGTTAAGCTGGTGACTGCTAAACCCAATCCACAGATGAACCTTGTCGGTTTCGGGGGATGGGAGGCATTATATTGAATGTATTTTTTTTTCTTACTATAAGTAAATAAATAAATAAAAAAAACTATTTAACACCCACCCGTATTTTATTTTTATAATGACTCGCGATGCTCATAACTAGATATTGAACTGAAAGAAGAAAGCAAGACAACAAGACATATCATATCATAGATACGAAAGAAACAGATAGTTCATATGAGCACAACAGAAATAAACGCATTACACAATAGACGAAACAAAAAAAACATCGATTTAGCCTATGGTGGTCTAGATAGCTACAAAAGGCACCTGACTCAGCGTTATGCTGAGGGATGGAGCACTCAGCGCTGATTTTTAACTGGTCCAAACGCCATTATCACCAACAAATCTTCATCAACAAATCCTCCTTACTGAGACACCTTTATCGTAAATAGCATGTTAAATAGTGATTTTATTAGATAACAAAGGTAGGTAACGTTCTGGCAACATAGCAGTTGCCGTCGAAAATTACGGTAGTAAAATTTTTCGCAGTAAATAACCGCGTTTAGACCTGCTTAATATTAATCTATACCTTTAACACGCTATTTTATAATAAAGTTTTCTTAGTGAGCAGAATATTAAGGTTTGGTTAGTGAAATGGAATTTTAACTGTGCAACGTCTAAATTTGCTTTATTTATACCTTTTCAAAAACCAAGACTGTCCTTAGGACGGGTTAGAGCATTAAAAAAAATATAATCAAGACTCTTTTACCTAAAGAGTAGGCAACAGGACCTATCAGCACAACTTTGTTTTTAATTACTTTTGTTTTTGTTTGTTTGCTTAATGGCTTTTCGCTCCGTAGACGATTGACACGCAACCTTAGCAAAAGGTATGATGAAAGATTTTTAACTCCCCTTCCATCATGTCGGGACACAGGATTTACAATAAACCTGTGTATTTCAGTAATAAACTAAAGTTCAACGGAGGTTAAAGCCATTTTTCTATTACTATTTTAAATCTGTGAGAAAACAGACGCTACGATGTCATGGCGTACAAACACCGTAATCACTTCTAAACGCAACAAAACACGGGTGAAGTTTACCAATGTTTACCTAAGCGTGACGTCACGTGTGATAGATGTTTCTGTCAAAATGGCTGAGAGCAGTTTTATATATAACCATTTATTTTATTGAAAATATTGGTAATATCTTTATAAAACTAAATCAGTGTTTTAAATACTTTTAATAAAATATATACTTTAGCGTAATATCATTAAATCTTTGATTATTTGATACTGTCGTCACGCCTATTCCTTTATTGCTCTGTGGCAAATTGGCAATACGCAAACCTGCAGAGGCGCCATATTATTTTTTTTTAATCTTATTTATTTTATGATAAAAAAATATGGCGCCTCTGCAGGTTTGCGTATTGCCAGTTTGCCACAGAGCAATTGCATATTTTGCAATCACCTACAAAGTCGACCTGATTCACTCTATGAAAAGGTCTTTCACAGCGCCTTCTCTATTCAGCAAAATCCTAGTGTACGTCAAACAACTTTACATTTCGCAACAACGGAGAAACTTGAAACTAATAAAGTGCATGAATGCACTTTATTAGTTTCACGCACTGCGCTAAAAACCTAGAAGCGGAAAAAATATGCTTCAGTCGTTGCACGTGTCGTTGGCTGTTTCGAAATCTCTTGACACAACAGCACAGAATTCAAATGCAAATATTTGCATTTCAGTGGTACTTTTTGGAGGCGGCGAATAGTTTTGAATACCAGTATCTGGACCCGTGGTTTAAAAAAAAGGAAACAGTCTCCCTTTTTATTACCCGACTGCGGCGAAGCCCAAAAGGAGGGTAATGTGTTTAGTTCGTATGTATATATGTATGTATGTATGTATGTATGTATGTATGTATGTATGTATGTATGTATGTATGTATGTATGTATGTATGTATGTATGTATGTATGTATGTATGTATGTATGTATGTATGTATGTATGTATGTATGTATGTATGTATGTATGTATGTATGTATGTATGTATGTATGTATGTATGTATGTATGTATGTAAGTATGTCCGATTCTATGTTCCCTCATAACTCCTTAACCAATGGTCAGATTTTGTTAAATAAGGTGTAATTCGATTCGGCATCCTTGCGCGGGTGTCATAGGCTATATAAAATCAGAATCATGCGATCAGAACCGTGACGAAAAATAAAATTTGTTAGTAAGCTTCGTTAAAGTACAGCTAGGAGCCACTAGATGGCGCTGATATATTTATTAGTCTATTGAATTCGAATCCTTATTTTATTGAACTACGCCTAACAGGTGTGAATTATTTAAAACGGAATTTTGCGAATGTCGTAGGTTACATAAAATCAGCATTTATAGAGAACCAATGGAACAAAAAATAGCATTCACTTCTAAGCAATTCACCACTTTTAGCCACTAGATGGCGATGCTAGATTTGATTTATTCTAATACATGTGTATACAGAATTTCGGATTTGACCTACATGTAAACAAACCGTTTATAGAATCGGTACAAATACGGAAAGAAATAATGCCTATAAAGTGGTTTGTTTCTTCTAGATCATTCATATATTTAAAAAATATAATTTTATTTAACTATGTACGCTTGACACGTGTGAACTATTTCAAACAGAATTTTGCGGATGTCGGAGGTTACATAAAATTAGCATTAATAGAGAACAAACGGAACAAAAAATAATATTCACTTCTAATTAATTAAAGTACCTTTAGCCACTAGATGGCGCTGCCATATATTTATTCTGGTACATGTATTTACATAATTTCAACTTTGTTCTACATGTAAACAAACCGTTTATAGAAACGGTATAAGTGCTGAAAGAAATAATAGAAATAATGCCTGTAAAGTGGTTAGTTCCATTCTAGGCCATTCGTTTATCTCATAAATTTAAGAAATGTCCACCTCATAGGGGTTTATAATAATTAATTTGTTACTGATACTTAGACCAAAACTGATACTCAGACCAAAACCATGTAACTCCTTTTCCCCTGTGTGGTTATAGTCAGCGACAAGCTGGGTTCAAAGTTAAAACCAAAAATGATAGAAAAAAAATTGAACGCTCTCACCTGATGACATCGTATCGTAGGACCCAAAAATTCAAAAAAAAATCTATATCTATTCATCTTAATGAATTTTATCTCGTTTAATTAAAACTGTTTTTATACGGATTTATGCTCGTTTATTACATTTTTACAATTTTCCAACGTTTCGGCACTTTTTCAGGTGCCGTGGTCCTGTGGTTTATCTCGTTTCCTCCGAAAATAAGATTATGATTTTGTGTTAGGTTTCCTGTTAACTTGTGAGACCGAAGATCTATACTTAAATATTGAGTCAAATTTTGCAATGCTGTAGGGGGCCACCTCAAGATGAATTTGTTATAGTTTCATTTTAATTCCGGTAAGATTTTGGCATTCAGAAAACCAAGATATCGAAAAATTTTGCTTGCATTTAGCAAGGCCGAAGGCGGCGGCTCGGAAAAGCGGGCAGGATTAACAATACAGGCACGAGGAATAATGCTACGTCCAGGTCGAGACTATTCATGTTTCACATACGAGTTCCAACTTTTAGTAACTAAGGAGGCAGAAGGCCGAGCTCCGTTCAGGTCGAGACTATTCATGTCCCCAAGAAGCAGGCACGAGGAACTCTATTGTGGAGCTCCGAAGAGGCCTCGACCGAAGGCCGAGATTTTGTATGTCTCCACGCCCATGGAACAACTCTAAGTAACTACACCAGGCCCAAGGCCGAGCTCCATGATGCGGGTGCAAGGAAAGGTGCCGCGACGAGGTTGAAGGCCGAGCTCTAATACAGGTCGCGGCACGGCCGAAGGCTGAGCCCCGTGAAGCGGGCTAGAAGAACACTCCCACGGCGAGTCAAAATGCTGAGCTCTATTTACGCCGATGCCAAAGGGAGAGAATATTTATGTTCATACGCACAACACCTAAGTTTAAGTGATTTCCGAGGCCGAAAGCTGAGCCCCGGGTAAGCGAGCACGAGGAACACTGCCAGCGCGAGGCCGAAGGCCGAGCTTGGTTAAGGTAGAGACTATTCATTTTCCATGTAAAAGACCCAACTTTAAGTAACTAGCGAGGCCAAAGGCCGATCTCCACGAAGCACGCACGAGGAACCCCGTCGTGGTGAAGCCGAAGGCCGAATTCCGAAGAGGCCGCGGCTGGAGGCCGCGATTATTTTTGTCCCTACGCCCCAGCCCTAACTCTAAGTAAATACGCGAGGCCAAAGGCCGAGCCTCATGACGCGGGTGCGTGGAATACTGCTACGGCCGAAGGCCGAGCTCCGTTCAGACTGATGCCAAAGACCGAGACTATTCATGATCCCACGCAAAATACCCAACCTTTAAGTAACAAGCGCGGTCGAAGGCCGCGACAGTTACTTAATTTTGCTGCGACGAGATTGAAAGAGGAGCTCCGTACAGGCCGCGCAGGCAAGGGCGAGGGCCATACCTCGCGAAGCAGACACAGGGACTACTGGCACGGCGAGGCAGAAAACCGAGCTCGGTTCCGACAGAGACTTTTCACGTCCCCACGCACAAGTTCCAACTTTAAGTAACTAGCAAGGCCGAAGGCCGAGCCTCACGAAACGTGCACGAGGAAACCTGTCACGCCTTTGTACAGGCCGCGGCCGAAGGCTCAGACCAATTATGTTCCCATTTACAAGTCCTTACTCTAAGTAATTAGCGAGACCGAAGACTGGGCACAGCAATGCAAGCACGAAGAATTCTACTCTGGAGATGCCGAAAGCTGAGCGCCGTTCGAGAACTTTAAACAAACAGTAATGGGTACCGACTGCATCATTTTATATAAAGTTATAACTACAACAGTTTGAGCAAATAATGCTAATAAAGTTATATCATTTGGTCCCTCAAGTAAAGCAGCATGATCTCTTCTGATTCGAGCTTAGCATTTCAAAATAAAATTATCTTGTTTTTTCCCTTTCAGTTGATTTATCACTGCAGTCGGGTTCTTGTATTTTTTTTTTAAAAAAATTACATTCAAAACATAAATAAAAGGTAAGCGCTCGTGGCCTAGTCGAACCAAGTGATGGGATCAATCATTCGAGTTAAGCAACAACAGGCCCGGTCAGGTGCAGGATGGGTGAACGTCTCGCGAATACCGCTAGTGGCATTTTTCCGAGCGCTTCCATGCTTCGCAAGACACGTTAAGCCGTTGGTGCCGGCTGTCATGTAATGGCAGCCGTTAAGCCATGTCAGAGGCCTTATGGGCGGCTCGATAACTTCTGAAAGTAAGGCCGCCACTGTCTTACAATCCTCCACCAACCCGGACTTGGCCCCCGTGGTGGAGTATGACTTAACCTTCCTGCAGGAAGGAAGAGACCCGTGCCCTAGCAGTGGGGACATAAAAAAAGGTTGGTATCGATATCGACATAAATAAATAAAAACGCATGCAAATCTACATTTAGGAATCTGATCAACACGATACAGTATATCGAAGCGTCCTTTGGAACAATAATTTGTAGAAGAACCGTTCATCAAAAATACCGTTCTTAGCACTATAGTTTTGTGGAACAATCGAGCGTAGGACATGTATCGTTCGAAGAAGCTCGGAACCAAGTGCTACCATACCATGATCCTATTACATACAACACTGTGACAATTGACAGTCTGTCGACGACAAATTGACAAGTCTACAATTTCTATGTAAATTAAGAGTGAGCTTATTTGTTACGGTCAAAAGATCGTGAATGTTTCTTTTGAATAAAACTCTTCACTTGGCAGGTAAAACGTGACGTATGTTATTTATTTTAATTGCCATTTTAGGGTTCAGTATCGCAATAGGAAAAAAATAACCCTTATAGGCTCACTTTGTTGGCCGTGCGTCCATCCGTCCGCTCGTTTGTCTCACAAGACAAAAGCGTCGTGGTTTCAAGTTGAAATTCAAGCCGTATACTTAAATCTAAAGTCCCTTGAAGTTGAGAAAAAAACAATGCTTCTAAGTTAACGCGAAAAAAAGTTACGACCGATTATGACGCAAAAACACGTATATTTCGATATTTAAGGGAATCAAAATATACAGGCTACTTCCTGTTGGCCTAGAACTATGAAATTTGGCGAAAATATCGTCTTACACTTTAAATACAGGGCAAAAACTAAAAACCAAACATTAGTAATTAAAGCTATAAAAATTATTTTTGAAGTGCCGGAAAGCTTGGAAAAAAACGAGACTCGATTCTTATCTTAAACTATTTATAATGAATTGTATAAAAGCTAGATCACGCATATTGACAAATTTACGTAACCTATAAAACCAAGTATGTGCTGGGATTTGAACCCACGACCTCTTGATTGCGAAGCCGGCGGCGGTCTACCGCTTCGCTACCAATTTTCACTACTAAATTAATATTCCCGTACAGGTACTTTCCCTAACTTAGTAGCTGACAGAAACTCAATAGAATCCACGCCATCTTAATAGAGTTCACGCAAAAGGAAGACTTTACCAGGGAGGCGTCTTTTGTAGCGTTTACAACGTCAAGAAACTTATTTCAACTTATCCGGAGGTCACTGATTCAATCACAAAGTGCATAATAAGTTCAGCACAAGTCAAACTGAAGCAAGAAGAAAAATATTACTCCACTATTGTAAACATAATATTTCTATTGAAGTACATAAAGAATATTCTATCTATCTATTTATCAACCTTTATACGCGTTAAAATGTAGGTGCTTTGAAGTACTATGTAATTAAATGTAATTAAACTAAAGCAAGAAGAAAAATATTATTCCACTTTTGAAGTGCATCAACCTTTATACCTGTTAAAATGTAGGTGCTTTGAAGTAATATGTAATTAAACGTAATGAAACTGTAGCAAGAAAAAAAATATTAGTCCACTATTGAAGTACATCAACCTTTATTACCCGTTAAAATGTAGGTACTTTGAAGTACTATGTAATTAAACATGAATAAAAAAAATACTAAATAAAAATAATTTCTCGGTTTTAGAGCTCTTAAACAAAAGCACTAAAACAGAGAAATAATTTAGGCAAATATTCTATAATAATATAGATTTGTGATGTCTTTGAATGATTACCATAGCACAGGGCATCCTAGTTTAGGACTAGGATAAGTGATTGTGTTGTTTGCAAGTTATTTATTTATCAAAGTTTAAGTTATTGTAACTCAATGTTGTTCTACCCGCACTACGAATGCCGCAGTTTTCAATAAATTACTGTCCTGTGTAGGACAATGTACATTCTATGTACCACCTACAGTGTGAAACAATATGTTTCAAACAGCGCAATTTCTTCTTCTTTTCCCTGTACTTCACCGTGGAGTTTGAGGCTACAAGGGCTTTCATTTATCTCTGTTCATGACTAGGGATAGCTCCATCCAAGTAACTCCCATCTCCTTCTTCTCAGCGCAACCGCAAATCAGAAAAAAACCGTATATATTCGTAAGATTTATGGAAATATGGAAAATTTCACGGAATAAATCTGAAGTCGTAAAACAATGGACTCGCAAGCGAGAGACCCAGGTTCGATCCCCAGTGGGGGCATGTACCCATGACTTTGTTTAATTTGAAAGTTACGTACATTTGCGAATTTTCAGTCGCAATACCACATGCTAACGGTGAAAGAAAACATCGTGAGGAAACCCGCGGCCTGGTTTGCTCTGCACGTATTGACTAGACTTTCCTGTGGGCTAGGCAGACTAAGGTGTTAGGATTGTATAGGTGCTGGGCAAGCCTACACCATCTATAAAAACCATGTCCCAGGCACTACAACATCCGAGTGGTCCCTTCACCCATCTAGTGTGAGTGAAGCATCTTCAGGTCAGTGAAGATGCCACTGGACGCTGTAAATCATCTCATCACGTAGATGCAAAAGGCAAAAAAAAATGGTTGTACACGAGTGGTTTAACGATTGTATTTTAGAAACCATACCGTATGCGTGCGCTTCTTGACTTAAAGCTCCGCAATGAAATAAAATCGACGCATTCTTGCGATCCCAGCTAGGAAATAGTTTTCATTTCTTATACTCGGAAAGTAGTGTTGGTTTGATCTGATGATTGGGTGGGAAATGCTGCTTCCTTCCATAGAGAGGGAAAAACTCATACAAATAACGTCCCAACAAAGGGCCGGAATGAACTTCAAAAATAAAACTACTATATTATTTTTAATGCACTAACCCGTGCTAAGAACAATTTTAAAAACCTATTTAAAGGCTAAAAAATGCACCCATGCCAGGATTCGAACCCTCGACCTCTGGCTATCCGTACCAGCGCTAAAAAAAATAAAAATAGTGTAATTGACATGTAATTTAATTTATCTTATTTTATTGTAATTTTAATTAATTTTATAATGAAACATTGACATGTAATACTATTATTATGAATAAAGTAATCTAATCTAATCTAATGTACACGGTGAAATAAATCGAGATGGCGCTAGCGTTAAAAGACACGACTTTCAGTACATTAACTGTCAAATTCTGACATTTTTTCGCCACAAAATGCGGCTGGCACTCGACATCATATCAAACTTTGCAGAACGTGCATCCTAATCAGTTACGTTAAGGACGATTTCGACAGCCAAGTTGTTGCTTTCGGCCGACTGTACCTTTATTATTTATTTATTTAGATTCGTCCCTTACAGCTAATTGGCTACAAACTTAGTAATTACTCGAAAATTAAACACTTGGGATGTAATATGTTAAATAGTATAAAACATATTTTGCTTGTTGTTGATTCTGTTTTTCCTCCTTTATAAAATAAATAAAATAAACATATTATTATTACATATTGCATTAATCAAACTTGCAAGTAATGCAAATTACTTCAGCCAGATGTCGCTGCCTGTAAATAATACAATGAGAATATTGTAAAGAGGCTCGAAATTTCGCTGATGCCGGCACTTGAACATTAGCTCAGTTGGAGGAGCGCTGGTACGGCTAGCCAGAGGTCGCGGGTTCGAGACCATGGGCGGAATTTTTAGCCTCTAAATAGGTTTAAAAATTGTCCTTAGGACGGGTTAGTGCAACAAAAAGAATATAAACTTAACTATTGAAAAACGAAAACAGTAATTCATCCTTAGTTATTTATTAAACGGGTAAACGATAAGCGATTATTTAATGCATAAAACGTAATTACCTTAACGTCGGAATTCAGTTACTCCCGTTTAATATATAACTACTAGCTGACTCAAATTAATTAGCCTACAACCTATTCTTAGACCTATCAAATATACACCCGAAATTACATAAAAATCTGTGAAGCCCTTTCGAATGAGTTCGATAATAAACACTTAAGAAGCGGTTGAAAGATCATTATCTATCTCTGTCATAACATAGACCTATATATTTATGTATTTATTTTTAGTTTATGTAGTTTATTTATTTCTTTCGTAGTTAGGTAGGTTCAATATTTATGTAGTATATTTTGTACCCGCTTTGTACTACTTCTCCGACTCTCTAAAGTTTGCTGGAAGAAATCTCTTTCAGAGATAAGCTCGCCCTTGTACATGTTATTTCTTATGTAATGTCCTGTTAAATGTTTCGTGTGCAATAAAGAATAATTAAATTAAAAACACTGTGACACGAGAGTTTTATACGAGTACACGTATAAAAATCTCGTGTCACTGTATTGCTAGCTGACCCAGCGAACTTCCTACCGCCTAGCAGTCGATTCTTTAATTTTTTTTTATTTTTCTCTCCGTATGAACCATCCTCGTACTTCAAGGAAAATTCTAAAAAAGATTAACCGAAATCGGTTCAGCTCTCGAGATATGCGCTTACCAACACATTCAGCCATTCATTTTTATATTGAACTAGCTGACCCAGCGAACTTCGTACCGCCTAACAGTCGATTCTTTATTTTTTTTTTCTCTCCGTAAGGACCATCCTCGTACTTCAAAGAATATTCTAAAAAAAGAATCAGCGAAATCGGTTCAGCTGCTCTCGAGATTTGCGCTTACCAACACATTCAGCGATTCATTTTTATATTACAGACTAGCTGACCCAGCGAACTTCGTACCGCCTAGCAGTCGATTCTTAATTTTTTTCATTATCTCTCCGTAAGAACCATCCTCGTACTTCAAGGAATATTCTAAAAAAAGAATTAGCGAAGTCGGTTCAGCTGCTCTCGAGATTTGCGCTTACCAACACATTCAGCGATTCATTTTTATATTATAGACTAGCTGACCCAGCGAACTTCGTACCGCCTAACAGTCGATTCTTTTTTTTCTCTCCGTAAGAACCATCCTCGTACCTTAAGGAATATTCTAAAAAAAGAATTAGCGAAATCGTTTCCGCTGCTCTCGAGATTTGCGCTTACCAACACATTCAGCGATTCATTTTTATATTATAGACTAGCTGACCCAGCGAACTTCGTACCGCCTAACAGTCGATTCTTAATTTTTTTTTTCATTATCTCTCCGTAAGAACCATCCTCGTACTTCAAGGAATATTCTAAAAAAAGAATTAGCGAAGTCGGTTCAGCTGCTCTCGAGATTTGCGCTTACCAACACATTCAACGATTCATTTTTATACTTTTTATATTGAATAGAAGAAGATAGATACATATTGATATTAGAGTATATTAGATGTGTGAACATGTCGAGTCATTAAAGAGAAATACTAGAATCGTCCGTTTCCAAGCCATCCCTTGCATTCTTCAATCATTTCGAGAGCCTCAGATAGCCTCAGTAATTTATTAAAAGTAGCTTTCTTAAACATTAACACACAAGAACACGCCCTTGTACTGTCTGTTTGTTTTTAGAATATACCTCGGGCTTTAGAGTAGGCCTCGTTCTTCACCGAGAACACACTTCCTGCTCTGTATAAAACTTTTCTTCGATATTATGAAAAGTTATGTAAAGTTAGTGTCATTTTAGTTCCGATATTACTGCTAACAGACTGTATTTATCTATCTAATATAACTCTATTGAGCAACTATGCATTTTAGAGACTCATCCCCTCGAGCAGTGATTTCAGCAGTGCGAGCGCACGCGGCACGGGCACTTGCTGCTGGCTCGCCGTCCCCGCCGCCGGCACGTCCAGCTGATGCGGCGCGCGCAGCCGTCGGTCGTATGCAAGGCGATGGTCAGTGGGTAGATCACAAGGCGTTCTTGGTAGATCAGCAACGTTTTGGTGGGATGATTATCATGACTACCATCGTCACGTGAGAGTCATCTATTAGACACACTACCTTTGCGTATAGTCCAGTCAGTTAAATAAAGGGACTTAGTAACTATTTGCCTCACGCTCACACAGAATGGCATTATATTGTAGAGTGAGAGATAAATAGTCATCAAGTCCCTTCTTTAATTATAAATACATCCATGCTCAGTTACATCAATGACATCATTATTGTTTCTGATTTACCATTATTCCCAGCAGTAGCAGTGGTTCTTAACATTTTGATGCGAGACAATTTGGATATTTGTTTATCATGCCAAGGACCGCGAACTATTTGGCGGTACCTAATTACATTTATTTTATGGTTGTTCTAGAAGTAAGTAAAATATGTATTGAATCAATTCATTGCGACAGTAGCGTTTGATTCGCAAATATTTTATATTTATTGTATGTATTGATGTCATAGGGTATCCTAGTGTGGCGCCAGAAGTCATGTATGTGCCTGTATGTAAATGTTATTGTTATTGTTTTATGAAGTCGTTCATTTAAGGTTATTTTAGAATGGTTCCGAAGCACTTTAGGTGCTTTTAGGAACCGCCACTGGTTCCCGGACCAACGGTTAAGAATCACGTCTTTAATATCTACCCGGATATTGTGAAACAGGATATTAAAATTTCCAACAATATACAACGTTTTATTAAAAACGAGTCAAGCGAAATGAATTTTACAATTTGATGTCTGAAATCCTATAAAGTCGGATTCTTACAATCTTAGTATTTTAGCCTTTTAATAGGTTTTTAAAATCTTAGTACACTTGGATCGAATGATTTACCTACTAGATGCTAATCGTATCGTCATAGTAAACTCTTATGGGAACATGTTTTTTTGTACTCAGATCGCCGATATTGGTCACTCGGTCCGAGTGTACTAATATCGTGTTTTGCACCTCACTCACTAACGCTGCGTTAGACCTCACTGCATACTATTTAATCCCCGTAGAGGCCTAGTTTTTAATCCAAATATGGTAATTTATAGTGAAGTCGCACTCTAGAATTCTTTGTTTGTTTGTTATTTGCTAAGTTTATCAATTCCTGGGCGGAGATCCAGAGGAAGACCGAAAAGCAGGTGGATAGATGTAGTGACGAAAAATCTAATAAACGAGGTCATAGCGCGAAAAGGAGAGAGAAAATAAAAAAAGCTGACCCCACCACCATGTGGGACTAAGCTGGGAAGAGAGAGACAGCACTCTAGAGTTCTTTGTACGGAATCCTGTGGAACCTCGCTTACTAATCGTAACCGCGCCGCTTCACAAGAATTTGGCATTCGAAATTTAATACTTGGAAGGTTCCCAGTGACTTCGGCGTGGTCGATTCTTTCAATATTGGTGCGTGTTCTTATTAAGCATGGAAGTTAATACCAGGAAAATTAAATCCGGCACGAAGGGAGTAGGGGTGTAACGGAGCATCAGTTCCGATACTGAAACGTCAGATCTTCTGATTGATTGATTGATGACCTCAGACTGGATGTATTTCCATGTTTGCGATGTCCTTACTTACTTATTTTGAGACCAAGAGAAGAGATTGTATCATGTGAAAGTTATTTATTTGGCACCTTCAGTGCCAATTTCGGTTCCAATATAGGATCTTGACCATTAGTGGTATCGCTAAAATTTTAATGTTTTAAGAAGTTTTCAATGTCCATAATTCATGACTTTAATTTCATAAATACGCGTTTTCTTAAAAATCTATGCTCCGTATTTCTAAGTCAATAAAGTTGTACAATAATGAATGCCTCCAGATATACGACCACTGTCATCTGCCCTGTCATGCACCATAGCATAGCAAGACGGCTTTTAACTATGGAATATAATGTTATTACATCTTGAGATGTATACGTAGTACATCTCCCGATTGCACCCTGAAAGATATGTATTTTGTAACAGTTCGGCTTCGGTCACGTCTGAATCATCACTTTCTTTATCGAAACGGTTGAACTCTGATAATATGCATAAAATGGGGATTGTTTTGCTTGACTCCTACGATAGGTCATCAGATGATGACGATGCTGTAGTCGATGTATATAAAATAAAGCAAAGTAAAGTAAAAAGTATTTTCACACCTCCTGCTCGACAATGCCTTATTACGTACCGTCAAATATCATCGTAAAGCATAGCCTTGTCTCTCGAGGGCAATAATAATGAAGAATTTCCCTAGGGAATAAAGTGATTTGAATTTAGAATGTCAAAATTCGCATGAAAACTATGAAGAAGCCCCGCATTGCAATTCGAAATTCGAATTGTTGTTCGAAACTCACCCCTTTTTTCTTTTTTTTCTGAACTACTGTGTCGTGTGACCGCGCGAAACACCAATAAAAAAAAGAAAAAAAGGCGCGAATTGTAAATACGAATTTAAAAGTTATATTCAATTTAAGTTGCTAAGCCGTAAAAGAGTGTGGACTTTATATTTTCAACTTATGCAGCCCTGTCTTTTTATTGTCTCCCAGATGGTGTGAAAAGTAGAGTATTCACCTCTGGAATAAAACATGTCTTAGTCTCGGGCGGTATGAACCCCTGGCTTCACTCAGGACTCTACATAACTCCCTCGCTTCGCTCAGGAGTTAAAATTTAACTCCCTCGCTGCGCTCGGGAGTTAACTCGGAGTCCTTCGCTCCGCTCAGGGTTCAATATACCGCCCATAACGTAATACATGGTTTTATTCCCTTAATGCATAATCTACTATTATTAAGAGAAAATAAATAACAAATATGTTTGGTCGTTGGCCACACTAGGCTTAGCCTGTGTTGTGGATGCCGTTTTACTTAATAATAGCTTACATAAATATGAATCACTATTATGAAAAAATATAATAATAAACGTTGAATCTGGATATCGAAGCACATTAGGCCCCACAATACAATATTTCGGACGATAATACAAACGAACGTCACCATTCAAACTGATGGAGGGAGAAGCGCGATATCCGGTATAAAGTAAAATATACGCCTTCAAATGCTTATCGCACAGTTGATCGAGAAAGTTTATAAAGTATAGAAAAAGTTTAGTATGTATTACAATGTGAACTGGTCTCTTACAAAAAGACTGGCCAGCGATAAATTATTATAACGTCAAAAGCCGGCTTAAACCGCAGCTCTTCAAGCATGATTAGTCCGATCCTGCGACTTGATATATTGAATTAAAAAGCGTACATCTTCCATCACGTTAGCATCTTCTTTATGATTCAAATTAGTGAATCATAAACAAGATGCTCGTATTGATTATATACATTCTGTGTACTATCATCTAAATTTATTTTATCGCCTTCAAAGTAGGCCCCATCGCTTGCAATACAACATCTCCACCGCTTCACCCAGTCCTCCATACATTTTTCATAGGCTATTTGCGGTATGGCCTTTAGCTCATTCAGCGAATTTTCTTTTATGGCTTCTATCGACTCAAAACGTTTTCCTCGAAGTGGTAATTTTAACTTGGGAAATAAAAAAAAGTCAGACGGAGCCATATCAAGTGAATACGGTGCTTGTTCGAGAACTTTTGTTGAATTTTTCGCTAAAAACTCTTTCACTATAATGGCTGTGTGTGATTGATGGTGCAGCATCCATGAGTTGTGTTGCCACAAATCTGGACGTTTTCGGCGGATACTCTCACGCAAACGCTTCATGACGCCTAAATAATATTCTTTTCTCCCTCTGGAAGGAATTCGGAGTGAACCATACCACGGTAGTCAAAAAAAACTGTCAGCATCACCTTGATTTTGGAGCGACTTTGCCGCGGTTTTTTGGGTTTCGGCTCGTTTTCGAGACGCCATTCTGAAGACTGTTGGCTCGTTTGCATGTCGTACTCATAAACCCATGTCTCGTCGCCAGTTATTATACGTTTCATAAAGGATCCGCAGAAGCTCGGGAAACCATGTCTTCAGCGACATGCTTTCGCTGCGCTTTTTGAACAAAATTGAGCTCTTTTGGAACTAGTCGAGCGGCGACGCGTTTCATGCCTAAAATGTCAATGAGAATATTGTGGACGGACTTAAAAGATATGTTTACCTCACTAGCCAACTCTCTCAGACTCATACGTCGATTTTCGAGCACTAGCTTCTTGATTCTGTCGATGTTTTCTTTGGTCATAGCGGTTGAAGGTCTACCAGAACGAGGCAAGTCTACTACTACTTCTCGGTCTTCTTTAAAAGCCTTATACCATTCATAACCCCTTGTTTTCGATATAGTACACGATTCGCCGTAGGTATTTTGCAACATTTTTAGTGATTTACCACATGAAATATCATTTGAAACACAAAATTTAAGGCACACTCTTTGTTAAACAATATTTTCCATTGTAAAAATCGCCGAGGACTCAAAACTATGACTAACAAAAAGTGTAGTTTAAAACAAATTAAATGACAGACCCCGCTCAAATTTTGCGCGCTAAATCCGTACAGTACTACCAACATGCAGTAAAAAAATTAAAACGACCTCTTTTACGCGGGTCTTTTTATTGACATATTCCCGATACTTTTTACACAGAGTAGTATATAAAAATACCTTTCAGCGCTAAATTTCATCGTCACTCTGAGTTTATAATCTGTGCTTTGCCTTGTCATTTGTCATCAAAACCTACTTCAATTAAATTGCTTATATAGCACTCCATAGCACTCTTAGAATTCTGACAGAGAGGTTAGACCAGCTTGAGTGAGTGAATAATTAATTCTACGGTTTGGTATCACTGCAACGTCATCACTAGTGAGCTTCGCTTGAGCTATGCGGAGAGTGTAGCTAATATCCTAAATCATGTTTGTCATATTATTAATGCATTTCTCTTCTGTTCTGGCCACCGATTCGTTCCGATTCTACTTTCGGTTCCAATTCCGGCTCCGGCAAACCAAATTTAAAAACTACACCTCCGTAAAATAACTAGCAAAGACAAAGACATGCCCCTAGCAGCTAGAGAATTTATAAGTATTAGGTAACGTAACACTGAGTGACGATAAATGCGAGCTAATACTTGAAATGGGTGATAAAATAACTACTTGACAACAATTAATACAAAAACTGCGGCTCTAGAATTATCGGTTTAGGAATTATTCTGGTTATAAAGAAGAAAAAAAAATTAAGTTTCTGAGTATAAAAGGGAAACTATCGCAGTTAGCATACTCAGGTGGGTTTTGCAAGTTAACGAGGAATAGTTCACCAACTCAAAAGGAAAATTTCGTACAAAACGCCATTCATAGAGCTGCTATATGTATTAAACGGGTCTATTCGCGATAATTTATTAGGTAAAACGTAATTACCTTAATTCCCGAAGTTTCCCGACCTAATCACGTGTAGACTGATGTGGCGAGTACAATCAATTATTTTAGTGAGAGTAGGTGGTCGACCCTCAAGTCACTTTCATTTTTTCTCAGCGGACCGACACACAACACTCACTACATCTATCTGCGGGCAGGTCCGTTGATAAGGCGCGTGATTTGTATTTACTGAGCACGGCATTTCCCGCGCTTGAATGCGTGAAACTATCTTCTCTGTTGAAATTCTTGAGGTTTTTTATTTCAATTGCTTCCCGAATGATCTTTCTATAGTAATGTCGATCGATTGTGAGAACTTCCGATTAATATAGCCCGATCGAATGGTTTGTTCCGGCCTCCAATGGATGTTCAGTGGCCAATATAAAAGCTTCCACAACTACAATCAACCTTGTAGACTCTAGCAGATTGTAGGGGTATGATATCTCTCTATGTTCTCAGCTGGCTAGAACCTTAGAGTACGAGATAGGAGATAAACAGTCCTTATGGTGTATTTACCTACTACTGATCCAATTTTATCCGTAACAATTCCATTCAAAACGTACTAATACCACTTTCATGAAGTGGGGACGTAAATCAATGAATTCCAACAATTCTTCTTCTTCAGGCTATATTATGTAGTCCACTGCTAGACGTAGCCCTCCCCTTTGCTACATACTATGTGAAAATGTACAAATGTTTTTGATGCCAACGGTGATATTGGTGATATACAGGAACTATCACTTGCACTAGGAAAAGGCTAAATCTCGAATAGCCCTGTAGATGGTGGTTTAGTAAATTGTAAATAGCTATGCCAAGGCTATGATAGTATGTTGCCTACTATTCGCACTTTGTTACTTTTATTGTTTTTCAATACAAATAGCATCACAATTCCAATTAGTACAAATCACAAATCATCAAAGGGTCTATTAATATTTCCTCCTCTATGACAATTATGTCGCAGTAGGACCAATAGCTGTGTGAACTGTAATTCAGTATGTCTATAAAGCCCTACGCCTTCCTCTCTTCAAACTTATATCGCAGTAGCAGCTCTACCTAACTAAGTATATGCTACTCGTAAGTTCGAAGTGTACCTAAGCGTTCCGTCACAAGTCACAACGCGACCTAGTCTGCTGTCAACACATAAAGTAGGACACAGGTAATTTTCAAAGGATCGCACTATGCCTGAGATACCATAGTCAATTATTAGTATGCAGGGTTTGCTTAGTCGTACAGAGCATGGTTTTCCTTCAGTACAATAATTTGAAGTAGGTAGAGGATTGAAACCAATTTGTACAGTCAAGAGCAAAAAGTGAAAACATTTTCTAAGAAAAGTGCAGAGGCGATCTAATACCTATGTACTATGTACCTATGAAGATTTGCAACAGTTGTCATTGTGGAACAGATTGTGCTACCGATTTTATTGAAATGTGATAAAAGTAACGAAGTGCGGTATAAGGCATCAAGTTTATCCTAGCTTGCAACCAGGAGAAAAGTGTATTGTGTGGATGTTATTTATTTTTAGTTTATTCTTTTCACTCTATATTTTAAGTAAATTAACACAGTTTTCAATTACAGTCGAAAACATCCCTTGTATGTTCCCACGGCTGGGGAACGGGTCTCTATCTGGATCGCAGAAAGATTAGGCCATACTCCACCACGGGGGCCAAGTCCGGGTTCGTGGAGATAGGATCCGGGGTGTAAGACAGTGGCGGGCCTCACTGTCAGAAGTTATCAAGCCGCTCATAGGGACTCTGACATGGCTTAACGACTACCATTACATGACAGAAGGCACCAACGGCTTAACGTGCCTTGCAAAGCACAGAATCTCTTGGAAAAATGCCACTATCGGTAGTCGCAGGACGGTCCCCAATCCTGCACCAGATCGCGCCTTTTGTTGCTCAACTCAAGCTATTGATTTCAATCACTCGGTTGGACTAGACACAAGCGCTTCACTAGGCTACGAGCGCTTGGATTACAGTAGTTCATTCTATTTTTATATACGAGTACCTAATAAGCACACCTACTATCGTGTTAAATATTAGTATTAGTAGGTAATGCACGATTAACTGATCAGTTAATTTGAGAGCTAACCAATTTTGCTTCTAACTATTCTGTTACTAATTACTTACTCCCTGATAACATTTTAGTGCTGACAGTATTTTTGATAATTGTTTTAATACTCCAGGGAAGAAATCTTCCCTACCTAACGAAATCAGCGCAAATTGGGAGAAACGGCACATTGAACATAATATTACGATCTCTTGTATTAAAACTCATTAGCTAGGGACTCTTCTGCCGTTTTATAACTTTTTGGACCAGCGTACAAATTTCCGTCGTGTATTTACTAAGGAATTCAGAATTAAAGTAAGAATTCAAATGAAATTTCATTAGTTCTGTGTAAATTGTAGTATATATTATATGTAGGTTTCTTACATTGTATTAAGTACTAGTTTGAATTTAATTAATAACAAAATATTTTTTACTAGACAAACATGCTTTTCTTTCGTCTCACAGTTAATGAATTTCCATAAAATTTTAAAAGACATGTTGGGTGAAAATACTGTTCTGTTTATTTCCCTTATGATAAAATATTATTTTATAACACAGTTAGTACCTATTAATTATGCGGCTATTCTATTACATACCTAGCCATCATTTCCAAGCTAGAATTTCCAATTCGATTTATCGAAAACAAATCTTTTTCTTGATGAGATGAAACAAACCCGCGTCTTTGAAGTTGGATCGCTTCTAAATTATGTTTTAAATTGATATTTGCTGATATTTCAAACAGGCAATGTAATATTACACCTACATTTTGCTACCCACAAAAAATATGTATAGCATGTTTGAAGTTCCGCAGTTTTGTTTCATACTCTCCATAATACATCTTTTTTAGTAATGTTTAAAATTTGCAAGAACTGAATTTTTGTCCTACAAAAAAAAATCTACAGTTTTTTTCTGAAATTAGTACAAAATCAAACAGTACTATCAAGTTATACATAATAGCACAGCAACTGTGTTTTAATGATCGTTACAATAATTCTTATTCTAAAATCAGGAACTCACACATTTAATTATTTATTCATTTTAGGTTCTAGGGACACTTACAGCTATTACAATTAGTTTTAATTGTATGGAATCAGGCGTTACTTTGTGGAAATCCATAATAGCATTAAAATGTGAAAATTAATTTGCTAAATTCCGCCAAAAATCCCACAAGCAACATACGGTTAGTTAATGCACCGCCCTCCCTCCCACTTTTTCAAGCATAAGCAATATACGAGTACGAACACACCACCACCGACACCAAAACTTGTGTGAGAAAATACGCAAATTGTAAGTTGTAATTGTGTAATTATTATAGTTCATATGTGATAAAAACTATTTAGCTGACACAATAGAAGACAAAGGACAAAATAAGATATGAAAAAGACAAACAAAAATGTACACCAAATTATTGAGATTAGTTTGATTCAATTCAAGTTACGCTCTGTTTAAAAAGGTGCCTGTTAAAAATAACTGACGAAGCATACAGCTCACTTAGCCCTGTTCAGTATTAAACAAATTAAGATCATTGTCATTATCAAACATTCATTTCAATAGGTTCACGGGAGTATAGAAGACAACCATGGTAGTTGGCCAGTGGTTTTGAAACTGTGCCAGTCGTAAATGAATCTGCCAATGATGAGGACGATCAGGGAAGCCAGGATCAAGTTGACGATGTTGATGGCACTAATCGGCATTTTCACCGTATTGTTGCTGCAGACGACGCTGAGTTGCATGGTGCTTATCTGCAGAGTGAAAATGTAGCTAAAACATTTTTATATAAGAAACATACGATAATATAACAATAATCTTAACCTTCCTATACCCGCGCCAAATGTTTTAACACCTATGCACGGTGTGACAGACCGTGACTTTGACTCCTCTTACCTGGTTATTTTTCTATAAAACCGTTTATATTTTTTTTATTTTATAGGAACTATAAAATAAAATAAATTTTATAGGATGTAATAAAACAAAAAATATCAATTGTTAGCATAAATTATTTATTACTTTAATGACTATCAGTCTTTCCAAAACAGCTTAAAAAAGTAATTTGTTTTCTTATAGTCTAGGAAAAACAAACTTTTTATTCTGAAAACAAACATAAAATATCTTTTAATTATTAAAAATCACATATCTTGAGACCATTGTAACATAAATTTAGTTAAATATTAAAGTTAGCACAGCAGTCAGAAGTCAGAAGTAAACAGTTGATCGTATACCCGCGTCGGTGTCATAGACCGATCAGAGTGCTTAGTGCGAGTTTGACAGATCCAATCGAATAACTTTACTACCGCGTTAATCGAGCATTGAGTAGTGAGTATGAGTACCTAAGTTAACCGTTCGAACTGGCAAAACGCTGTCACAGTACAACTCGCACTCGTGTTTATTCGTGTTTTGGCTAGTAAACGTGTTCACTTCTCAACGTAAACCATTACAACTCGCACTCAGCAATTTTAATTTCCAACCTTGTCGCTAGGTGGCGCTTCCTCGATGCCATAGAAATAAGAGTTTACGTTAACGCGATCGAGTAGTTAAAAAAACTCGCACTAAGCACTCTGACCGTAGTAGGCCCACATGTCCTGCTCGCACGACTGCGTGCCACATAGGTACTAACCTAAAGCTAGCCCCAAATCATGCAGCTAGCAGAACGCGCGAACTCTCAAAGTTCTTGGAAAAAAAAATATGTACGAAAAACTGTTTCTTCGGTCTCACAGACATGTCCGCGGGTATAGGAAGGTTAATAGTACACAAGAGCACATGACATATAAACAATTTAAAAATAGAGTACAAATAGCGGCCTTGTTGCTCGAAGCATTTTCAATATAACATCCTAAATTAACACCTTCAGTGCCCTTCCAGCGACGTCGCGTGAACTAGCGTATTTTCAATATGGCCTATCACTTGACGTGGCTTGGTGAGCCGGTAAGCAATTTAGTTCACGAGTCTTAATCGTAATTGACTTTTCCAATGTCACTGTTTGTAACTAATGGGATGTCGCTCGAGTTGACCTAGGGCCTAATATGTTGGGGTGCGATGCCAGATTACGTCCCCGTGTGCCCTTCCGCTTCCGTTCCTATTGATTCATCTTAAACCAGTGGGAAGGGTAAGTGGAGGGCTGGTGCACCCTGGGCGCTGGTCAGTAACTTCTCTTTATGGGATCTTGCTGGCCAGCGGCGAAAAATCTGGCGGGAGGGGTCGCGTGGGCCCTGCTTCACCCTGTGAAGCGGGACCCAGGCGACCAACCGAATGAAGGACCGACTGGGGGGGGGGCGCCGCTGCGCGGAAGCGCGCGCGCCTCGTACCAGTCGGACCAGAGTGGACGCCGGGTCGCGGTGGGTCGGGGGACCCTCCGCCTCTATCACGGCGGGCCGGAGGGCGCCCTTGCGTGTTCCGAGGGTGCCTTCTAGCACGGAGGGGGCCCGAGCGGTCGCTCACCGCCTTCTCTGCTTTCAGAGAGGCGCAGGTGGGCGACGCGACGGGCCTCGCGTGTGGGGCGTGTGGGGGCCAACAGCACATTGGCCCCATGCGCCCCAACGAAGAGGTGCGCCGCCCTCCTCTAATCCCATTGGACCAGATAACGATGGGATGGAGGGGGCGGCGCGTTGGGGCGTGTGGTGGCCAAGGTCATTTGCACTTGGCCACTATGCGCTCCAACGAAGAGATGCGGCGTTTTCTAGCCCCGTCGTCGAGCACCGACGGGGCAGGGGACGCCGCCGAAAGAGTGCCCGAAAGGGCGCCCGCAGACTGGGTCACGGAAGTGTGCGCAAGCGTCCCCGTGGCCCCGTCCTTTGCGGTGCGGAGGAACACCCCAGGAGTTTTAGTCGGTATGCCGCCCTTTTCAGGGCGGGGAGTCCGACATAACCACTGTGCTCCCCCGAGCCGGTGGTACCCGTAATTGGGGTTTCTCCTGGGAAAAAAAAGGGCCTAATATGTTGGGGTGCGATGCCAGATAACCTTCACGTGTACCCCTCCGCTTTCCGTTCCATCTGATTCTATGAACCAGATGGAGAGGCAAGTGGTGGGGTCAGTGCACCCTGAGCGTTAGTCAGTAAGTTGTTAACGGAACTTACTGGCTAACGGCGAATAATCTGGCGGGAGGGGTCGCGTGGGCCCTGCTTCACTTTGTGGAGCGGGAACCAGGCGACCAACCGACTGAAGGACCGACTGGGGGAGGCGCCGCTGCGCGGAAGCGCGCGCGCCTCGTACCAGTCGGACCAGAGTGGCCGTGGGCGGAAGGTTGAGGGGCCCTCTGCCTCCATCACGGCGGGAGGGGTCGCGTGGGCCCTGTTTCACTTTGTGGAGCGGGACCCAGGCGACCAACCGATTGAAGGACCGACTGGGGGGGGGCGCCGCTGCGCGAACGCGCGCGCTCCTCATACCAGTCGGACCAGAGTGGCCGTGGGCGGAGGGTCGGGGGACCCTCTGCCTCCATCACGGCGGGAGGGGTCGCGTGGGCCCTGTTTCACTCTGTGGAGCGGGACCCAGGCGACCAACCGAATAAAGGACTGACTGGGGGGGGCGCCGCTGCGCGGAAGCGCGCGCGCCTTGTACCAGTCGGACCAGAGTGGCCGCTGGGACGCGGAGGGTCCGGGGACCCTCCGACTCCATCACGGCGGGCCGGAAGGCGCCCTTGCGTGTTCCGAGGGTGCCTTCTGGCACGGAGGGGGCCCGCGCGGTCCCTCTCCACCTTCTCTGCTTTCAGAGAAGCGCTGGTGAGCGACGCGACGGGCCCCAACGAGGAGATGCGCCGCCCTCCTCAATCCCTTTGGTCCAAGTAACGATGGGATGGAGGGGGCAGCACGTTGGGGCGTGTGGTGGCCAAGGTCTTTTGCACTTGGCCACTATGCGCTCCAACGAAGAGATGCGGCGTTCCCTCGCCCTGTCGCTGCGGGCGGGGCAGGGACGCCGCCGAAGGAGTGCCCGAAAGGGCGTCCGCAGACGGGGTCGCGGAAGTGTGCGTAGGCGTCCCCGTGGCCCCGTCCTTTGCGGTGCGGAGGAACACCCCAGGAGTTTTAGTCGGTATACCGCCCTTTTCAGGGCGGGGAGTCCGACATAACCATTGTGCTCCCCGAGCCGGTGGTACCCGTAATTGGGGTTTCTCCTGAGTAACAAAAAAAAAAGGGTCTTATATGTTGGGGTGTGATGCCAGATTACCTCCCCATGTGCCCTTCCGCTTCCGTTCCTACTGATTCATCTCGAACCAGTGGGAAGGGTAAGTGGCAAGGGCCGGTGCACCCTGGTCAGTAACTTATCTTTATGGGATCTTGCTGGCCAGCGGCGGAAAATCTGGCGGGAGGGGTCGCGTGGGCCCTGTTTCACACTGTGGAGCGGGACCCAGGCGACCAACCGATTGAAGGACCGATTGGGTTGCGCCGCTGCGCGAAAACGCGCGCGCCTCGTATCAGTCGGACCAGAGTGGCCGTGGGCGGAGGGTCGGGGGACCCTCTGCCTCCATCACGGCGGGAGGGGTCGCGTGGGCCTTGTTTCACTCTGTGGAGCGGGACCTAGGTGACCAACCGATTGAAGGACCGACTGGTTGCGCCGCTGCGCGGAAGCGCGCGCGCCTCGTACCAGTTGGACTAGAGTGGCCGTGGGCGGAGGGTCAGAGGACCCTCCGCCTCCATCATGGCGGGAGGGGTCGCGTGGGCCCTGTTTCACTCTGTGGAGCGGGACCCAGGCGACCAACCGAATGAAGGACCGACTGGGGAGGGGCGCTCGCCTCGTACCAGTCGGACCAGAGTGGCCACCGGGACGCGGAGGGTCGGGGGACCCTCCGCCTCCATCACGGCGGGCCGGAAGGCGCCCTTGCGTGTTCCGAGGGTGCCTTCTAGCACAGAGGGGGCCCGCGCGGTCGCTCTCCGCCTTCTCTGCTTTCAGAGAAGCGCTGGTGGGCGACGCGACGGGCCTCGCGTGTGGGGCGTGTGGGGGCCAACAGGATACATTGGCGCCCCAACGAGGAGATGCGCCGCCCTCCTCTAATC
Source organism: Yponomeuta sedellus (assembly GCA_934045075.1). Classification (NCBI taxonomy): domain Eukaryota; kingdom Metazoa; phylum Arthropoda; class Insecta; order Lepidoptera; family Yponomeutidae; genus Yponomeuta; species Yponomeuta sedellus. The sequence goes on along the minus strand of OW203733.1, from coordinate 11,746,966 downwards.
CCATTGGACCACACAACGATGGGATGGAGGGGCGGCGCGTTGGGGCGTGTGGGGCCAAGTTTCTTTAGCACTTGGTCCCTATGCGCTCCAACGAGGAGATGCGGCGTTCCCTCGCCCCGTCGTATGAGGCGCTGCGATGGGGCAGGGACGCCGCCGAAGGAGTGCCCGCAAGGGCGCCCGTAGACGGGGTCGCGGTAGTGTGCGTAAGCGTTCCCGTGGCCCCGTCCTTTGCGGTGCGGAGGAACACCCCAGGAGTTTTAGTCGGTATACCGCCCTGGGCGGGGAGTCCAACATAACCACCGCGCTCCCCCGAGCCGGTGGTACCCTAATAGGGTGTCTCCTGGGTATCAAAAAAAAGGGCCTAATATGTTCAATATGTAGGTATGACCCACACACATGACGTTACGTGATCAAAAATGTATGCAAAATATATAAATAACGCCCTCCAGTAAGGCCCGCCACTGTCTTACAATCCTCCACCAACCAGAACTTGGCCACTGTGTTGGAGTATGGCATAAACTTCCTGAGATGCCCGAAGAGACCCGTGCCCAGCAGTGGGGACATACAAAGGGTTTATATCAGATATAAATAATCATAAAAATATATTCTTGCAAAATAATGTTTAGAAATTATGGCACATAGTGATGGCACGTAGCCTAGCCGGACCGAGTGATTGGAATCAGTCACTTGAGTTAATCAGGTGCGTGATGGGTTACCATCCGGTGACTACCGATCTAGTGGCATTTTTTCCGAGTGTTTCCGTGCTTCACAAGGCACGTTAAGCCGTAGCCGTTGGTGCCGGCTGTCATGATATGGCAGTCGCTAAGCCGTTTCAGAGGCGTTATGGGCGGCTTGATAACTTCTGACAGTAAGGTCCGCCAATGTCTTACAATTATCCACCAACCCGGACCTGACCCCGTGGTGGAGTAAGGCCTAATCTTCCTGCGATGCAGGTAGAGACCCGTGCCCCAGCAGTGGAGACATACAAGGATTAATATCGAAGTGATGGATACATTATAATTTATCGCGTGACTCTCAACATGTTAAAATGCACCTATATTATCGGTATTTGAAAATCCTCATACATAAAAATTAATTGTTGTTCGTTAGTGTCACTAAAGTGCAAGAACATGGCAATTCCGTTTTCAAATTATATTTGTGGAAGTCCAGCGAATATTTAAATAGTTATTCGAAGTTTACGGAGTCATCCAGTAAGACACAGAAGTCGAAGAAACCTAAATATGACTTCTACTTACATTCACCACATGCAAATAGTTAGGGTAAGCGAAATAGGAATTACATATCCTTCTGTATTGAAGACCAACCGTTAACACGTTTTAACCTGGGGCCCAATGGGATTACGTATTTCCTTGTGTATCGAAGCTCAACCGTTAGCACGTGTTAGCCAGGGGCATAGTGAAATAGGAATTACTTATTTCTTTCTTTATCGAAGCCCAACCGTTAGCACGTATTAGCCAGGGGCACAGCGAAACAGGAGTTACCTATTCCTTCTATATTTAAGCTCAACCGTTAGAACGTTTTAGCCAGGGGTGCAGCGAAATAGGAATTACCTATTTCCTTCTGTATCGAAACCCAATCGTTAGTACGTTGTATGTAGCCAGGGGCACAGCGAAATAGGAATTACCTATTTCCTTCTTTATCGAAGCCCAACCGTTAGCACTTTTTAGCCAGGGGCACAGCGAAATGGGAATTACCTAGGTATTTCCTCCTTTGTCGGTGCCCAACCATTAGCACGTATTAGCTAAGGGCACAGATCTGCCATGCTGAAGGGACGTGGGACGAGAGCGCGAAAAATAACGTGTCGTTAATCCAATTAACATTTTTAAAATAACTAATCTTGTTCAACTTAGCATATTATTGTTAAAAATAGCATAATAATTTAATTCCATATTAAAAAACAGCGACTCACGCCAACACTCAACAGTTAAGCTTCTAGGTTTTAGTTAATGTATGACAACATTCTTGGAACAGGCTTTATTTAAAAATTTACTGTGTATCAAACCGTTGAGGTTTATGGGTTCCAAATGGAATCAGCGAGGATAAAAAAACCGCAAAGTGTGAGTTGCACTTGCACACCGAGGGTTCCGTTCCACCATAAATATAATATTGCCTATTTACGTAGCAAAACTATTTTTTTTTTATCATTTAGTTCGGGATCCTTAACGGAAGTACTTCCCAAGTTACTCAAGTAGGAAGCCGAGGCACAGACCCTTTTCTCTATTTTGTAATTCATATGCTCGTAAATAAATGTATCTTTAAATCGTCATTAATGCCTATAGTATAAGTAATTGTTGTGCCTCATTTCTACAAACAAATATTTTCACAGAAATATTTTCTATTCTATTCTACTTGGCCGATTTTATAACAACTTATTATACTAGGGAATGCACTCTGTAATATGAAGCTGGATATTTGCCATTTTACGATAAAGCAAACAGCAAAATCACATTTATTGTATGGGGACCCTCCTGTAATAAGATCTTAGTACCTTGAATAAAATCTACATTACTTTGTTACACATTACGATGAGGAGCATCGAAGTGGCGTCCCTTGGGGAGGCCTATGTCCAGCGTGGAAGAGTAGGGCGGATTGATTGATTACCTGTGAGAGTTGGACTTCGCTAAAAATCAGCATAGGCAGAAAGTCAATCTTATTGCCAAATTATTCCACTTTAGATCTTCTCTACATAAAGTAAGTATATTCTTTTTTTAATGCACTAACCCGTGCTTAGAACAATTTTTAAAAACCTATTTAGAGGCTAAAAATTCCACCCATGCCGGGATTCGAACCCGCGACCACTGGCTATCCGTGCCAGCGCTCTTTTACAACTTAGCTAATGGGAGACTCACCGGCATCAGTGAAATTTCGAACCTCTTTACCATATTTTCTGTATTACGTACAGGCAGCGACATCTAAAGATTAAGATAAAGATATTGTAAGGAGGTTCGAAATTTCACTGATGCCGGTGAGTCGCCCATTAGCTTAGTTGGAAAAAGAGCTGGCACGGATAGCCAGAGGTCGCGGGATCGAATCCCGGCACGGGTGGAATTTTTAGCCTCTAAATAGGGTTTTAAAAATAAAGTAATTTTTTTAACAAGTTAATCTATAAGCTCAGCGTGAAACATGTTTGTTCTTGGCAATAAAAGCTGTTTAATATAGAGGTCGTTTTTGTGCATCATTTGACAACCAGTATGTGAGGTGATCCAACATAATGATCAATCTTTGAAAAGTTTTAATAACTATCTAAAATGGTTCAGGAGTTAAGACCTATGCCTAGATGTTAGAGTGATTGACACAGTAATAGGGTCCCAAGTTTTAGTCTCCTTCGTTTAGGGATCCCTAGGGGAATGTGACAATGTAATCTTTATAAATGGTAAATTTAGGGACGTGTGGAGTCACATGTCCCATAAATTAACAAGTTTATTGCCATGCCACTCGCTATCCTCTTCTCTACTTGCCCACTTGAGTTGACACTTGATCTATGTGTGTTTTTGTTAAGTTTGATGCTTTTTTCCATCGATATGGTTTTTGTAAGGGGTTTTTGTTGTTTCTAAAAATTGTTGTTCCTTGGTTTATTCCTAAGTATGTGTAATTTGCTGTGTGCTGTCGTCCTAGAACAGCACCAACCCAAGTTCTTCCCGCGGGTGTCGTAAAAAGCGACTGAGGGACACAAACCGGGGGATGGGCAGCAGCGCCCCCTGCAGTACAATTCCACCGAACTGCGATCCCCAACCCGTATGCTCAGCGTGGGGATTATGGGCATTACCCCCCAATGACGGCACAACCTTGCGCTATGGCGCTTTAGGGAAGGGCTATGTCCAGCAAGTAGTGGGGTATCCACAGTTCTGGCGCACCGAGCTCCCGCTCTCTTAGTTCAGAAATTCGGCAAACTTTGGGGCTCGGATGTTAAAAAAAAAGTTTGGTGTTTAATACCAGTAAATCGGGTGCGTTGAATCGATTGCACTCACTCTCAGAACGATACGACTCACCGTTTAGAAGTTAGTTAACAAAAAGCGTTATCGGTCATAATCAGCAAATGACAATTGGCTTCGAGCTCCGGGTCAGCACAAAAGGGTTGGCTTAATCACCTTACGCAGCCATTAAAGACAACATTCTTTGTTCGGTATGGTCTAAAACATGATCTTACACTTCTCTATAGTATTTCAATTATTTGAAATAAAACCACTTTTTTATAAATTAATTTTCTTTTACTAACATGCAAAACTAAATAGAAATGGTTACAAATAATAACTAAACCTTATAATTATACGCTTAAGATAAGATAAGAATATTCTTTATTGTATACCGGAAAAATTGTTACAAAAACGGCAGATACAAAAGATCAAATACAATTGGCGGCCTTATTGCTAAAAGCAATTTCTTCCAGGCAATCTCAAATTGAAGAATTTGCCGAGGAGAAATAGATACGGGTAGCGGGTGCAAATACGAATATTAATAGACAAAAGTACGTATACGTACATAATAATAAACTTAGGTACATAAATCATACTTAAATACTCTAAAGAAATATCTACATACATACATAAATAGTGTCTTATAACAAGTGTGTTATTTGAAAAAGAAAAGGTTATATAGAAGTGAATGACTAATTACAGCAAAATAACTTTAGTAGACAGAAGGAATTCCATTACTCTGGCTTAAAAATATAGCCGGAGATGGGGAGCGCCTTATTGCAACCGGGAGGTCATTCCACAGCCGGGCGGCCCTTATTTTTAAATTTTTCTTTACAGAATTATTCATCTGACCTACTAGTTGATGAAGAAAATACCTACAAAGGCTATTACTTTCCATGTGTTTGAGACGAAGAAGCAACTCAAGCACTGAGAAAAATCCGTCAAAGGCGCAGCAGCTCGGCAAGCGTTGATGATTTATTCGATGCGCCGCCAGCGAAAAAAATAAGAAGTGTTCAAGCACAATCGGCCGGTCAAACAAGGACTGCAAAAGAATCTCACACATATCAACGAATACTGATGACGTACCAACGGCGACACATCTCGTAAAGATTGAAATCTATGATTTGAGAATACTGACAAGAATTCCCCCTGAAGAACACCGGAAGCACGCTGACATCAGAGTCAAATATTACGCAAAAGGCAAAAAGAATACAAAGTTACAAGCAACCAAAGGGGTCATAGCTATTATGGCGAGAGAAATATGCGCGAGTAACGACTGCAGAAAATAATCCTTTAAAACGAATAATGAAAAAACCTATTTAGAGGCTAAAAGAGGCTTTTTAGACTCTAAATAGGTTTTTAAATTTGTCCTTAGCACGGGTTAGTGCATTAAAAATAAAAATAGTATAATCATGTGGGTACAGTGATATCGTTCCGACGTAAAACCTAACTGCAAAGTAGGTAGTCGGGGCTGTAAGTGATGCAATTTGCTTAAGCCAGATGTCGCTGCCTGTACGTAATACAGAGAATAGTGTAAAGAGGTTCGAAATTTCACTGATGCCGGTGAGTCGCCCATTGGCTCAATTGGTAGAGCGCTGGCACGGATAGCCAGAGGTTGCGGGTTCGAATCCCGGCATGCGTGAAAATTTTTAGTTTTAGAAAATGTTTAGTAATTTTTTTAGTTTTTAGCCTCTAAATAGGTTTTTAAATTTGTCCTTAGCACGGGTTAGTGCATTAAAAATAAAAATAGTATAACGAATAATGAAATTAATAAAACAGCACTTGCTTTTTTTTTCGTCTCTTAACGCTCTAAACGAAAATGGTGGCTTTATCAAAAAAAAACTAGTGTACATTCAGCAGTTGCCAAAGCGAACTCTTTCACAATAAAGTTATTTTTATAATATTTAAAACCTTTTAAAAACCTATTTAGAGGCTAAAAATTTCACCCATGCCGGGATTCGAACCCGCAACCTCTGGCTATCCGTACCAGCGCTCTACCAATTGAGCCAATGGGCGACTCACGGCATCAGTGAAATTTCGAACCTCTTTATAATATTCTCTGTATTACGTACAGGCAGCGACATCTGACTTAAGCAAATTGCATTACTTACAGCCCCGACTACCTACTTTGCAGTTAGGTTTAACATCGGAACGATATCACTGTACCCACATGATTACACTATTTTTATTTTTAATGCACTAACCCGTGCTAAGGAACAAATTTAAAAACCTATTTAGAGGCTAAAAATTTCACCCATGCCGGGATTCGAACCCGCAACCTCTGGCTATCCGTACCAGCGCTCTACCAATTGAGCCAATGGGCGACTCACGGCATCAGTGAAATTTCGAACCTCTTTACAATATTCTCTGTATTACGTACAGGCAGCGACATCTGACTTAAGCAAATTGCATTACTTACAGCCCCGACTACCTACTTTGCAGTTAGGTTTAACATCGGAACGATATCACTGTACCCACATGATTACACTATTTTTATTTTTAATGCACTAACCCGTGCTAAGGAACAAATTTAAAAACATATTTAGAGGCTAAAAATTTCGAATAGATTGTTCTATTTAAAATAAGAATTTAAGCTCTATAAGCATAGTACACATGCATTGAACTGGTTTTGATGTAAGAAAGAAAGAAGAAAGAAAAATATAGCTATAATTTATTATACAACGAAAATATATTTATTTTACCGTATTTTACTGTACTCGGAGATTTTTTTATCACGTATGTTGGATTATTGTTAGATGAACAGATAAAGAAAGGAAGCCTCTACACAAAACTATAGTAACTGGAAACGTAAAAACATAATCAATGTATGTATGTACAGTCTACAGGACATTAACCTATGCACACGTGCAGTTTTATCTTTAGTAATAGTTTTATGATCATTATAGGGTTCCGTAACTCAAAAGGTAAAAAGGTAAAGTTAAAGGAAAAAACAGAACCCTTATAGTAGGTCACTTTGGAGTCCATTCCGGGAGAAGACCTGTGCCTGGGACAGATAGATAAAAGGTAAGACACCTTTATTACACATATAACTTAAGAAAATTAGGTCCATCTAGTGTTTTACTTTTTATAAAGCAGTTGGCTTGCTTTATCAAAACGTACTAAGGAATTAACAGTTATTTGTGCGAGCTTATTTTCATAAAATACTCGTAACTATAAACCACAATTGGCGGCAATAAGGCCGCCAATTGTACTATGTATATTTGCAATTGTTTTGTATTTGTTGTTTTTCCAGTGTACATTAAAGAATATTCTTATCTTATCTTATATATAAACAATCATAAAATCGTAGGTGTTTTACAATCATTTGAATAAATCATAAATTTTTAAGTCGCCTCGGAAAAACATCGCACAGTGATCAACTCAAACCACCTCTGTCAGCTCCACGCTGTCTGATCAACTATAGGTACCAGTTTAGATACACCTATTCTTTTGCTTCAGAATTTAATTTCACAGCCTTTCCTTTAAATAAACGATGGCAAGAATGGTTTAACGTAAAAAAATATATAAAAGATATAAAAAGAAATACATTTCGACTCCCGAGAAAATCAAAATTAAAGACATTTCGTTGGCCTATAACTTTATTTTATTAGGCAAGATGTCGTATTATGCCTATTACAAGTTACGCAAAACATCTGAAAACTAAGTAATTGTAATTATATCATGAAAACATGTCTTTGAAGTTCGCGAATAGCTCTGAAAAAGCTGCGAGACTTGATTTCTAAACTACAAGTCTTATTTTATATAACATGTAAGCATGTAAGTTGCGCAAATTAGTGCCGAAACCTAAGTGGGTCACTCCTAAGTAGGAGGGACCCACAAGGCGGGCTTATTTAAACAGTTTTTTTTTCACACAGCAACCTATTAAGTTTGGAGTGTTAAAAAAGAGAGCAAATACTTAAAGTTCAAAGAAAAGTATTAAAATTATCTACTGCCTCCGACATACTTTTGCAGTTGTAAAGTATGAGGATCCATGAGAAACAGCTGCAGAGATAAGTTTGTAATCATTTCATTAAATAATATAACTACCGTTGTTAAGTGTTTTCCCTTTACTTGTTCCATCATTGGCGAATTACAACATTTTAAAACAACAGGGAGTGCTCAATGGGTTCTAATTCCCTTGCGATTAGAAAGTTTCGTATTTTTGTCTGGCAAGAAGTTTGGTTTATCATAGATTTAAGGGTTTTCGTACATCTGAGTCTCTTTATATTTATTTTATTTGATGCTTCCACGCATGTGCGGGTCAAATGGCTTCTGCTATGCACTAACAAAACCCTAAAAGTAGATAGGTAGGTAGGTAGGTAGGTAGGTAGGTAGGTAGGTAGGTAGGTAGGTAGGTAGGTAGGTAGGTAGGTAGGTAGGTAGGTAGGTAGGTAGGTAGGTAGGTAGGTAGGTAGGTAGGTAGGTAGGTAGGTAGGTAGGTAGGTAGGTAGGTAGGTAGGTAGGTAGGTAGGTAGGTAGGTAGGTAGGTAGGTAGGTAGGTAGGTAGGTAGGTAGGTAGGTAGGTAGGTAGGTAGATAGATAGATGCCTCTGACATGGTTTAACGACTACCATTACATGACAGCCGGCAACAACGGCTTCCTTCATTGTTATACTTTTTTTTTTATTTAGATTGATACGGATCTAGATGACGCTAGACGATGTGCATGATTATCTCATCTTATCTTACCTTATTTTATCGTATCTTATCTTACCATACCTGCACTAACGAGGTCTCCGTATCGTCAGACTTGGAGCAGCGTATGTCCGTCAGATCCCGTATAACTCTCTTGTACTTGAGGAGCAAGGCCTGGAAACGCGGTGTGAAGTGGCAGTCGCAACGCCACGGGTTATGTCCCAGGAATACGTGCATTATGTCGTTATTCGACTGGAACGCCTTGTCGAATGCGAACACGGGTATCTGGCGGAAGAAAACTGTATTTTCAGACGTATAGATAAGCAGCTTATCCGCATCTCTTTTCAAGGTTTACAAGGGCTTTGCGTCCGACAGAGAGTATGGGTTTAATTGCTGAAAACGTTGCATATTCTAATGGTTTAATCACTACCCGTGCCCGCGGATTGGCAATAATACCCTTCAAACGCATAACCGTGAGTTCCTTGAGCAGAAAAATCTAGCTTTAGCCATAGACGGTTTACCCACTCATGCACTGAACGCGCCCTGTGTTAAGCAACACAGGGCGCTTTCAGTGCATGAATGGGTTGCTTAACCTTTGTAATCGTTTAAGATCACTCAGGCAGCCGTGGCTACGAGCGATCCATTGCATTAACCCCGGTGTTTTGTTTTAGCTAGTCTAGTATGTATCTATGTAACTGGTATGGGGTTACTGCCCATTACTCTCTCAAAAAACAGAAGCTTTTTGCACGCACACCCTTTTTCCTTGGCCTAAGGTACGCACCTGCTTCAGCGAGTTACCCCGGAGGCTTAGCACTCGGAAGGTGGAGAACCACTCTGCCCCTTCGAGCTCCTTAACAGTGGGAAGGCTGTTGTTGTCCAGATAGAGGTCAGCCAACTTGGTGTACTGTGGGTTCTGAATGATGCCGTGGATCGAATTGATCTGGAACGAATTGATCTGGATCACGGAGCAATCCTCATAGTTTTTACCATTACTAATTCACAGTATATTATCGTCTAGGTATAGCAGCAATGCAGTGGTAGCACAATGGGTAGAACAATGGGCTCGGAAGTGAGCGACCCAGGTTCGATTCCCAGTGTGGGCATGTACCAATGACTTATTTTTCTGAGTACATTTGTCAAGTTAGAGTAGCAATACCACTCACTAACTGTGAAGGAAAACATCGTGAGTGTCTAAGGTGTTCAAACAGCTCAGCACTTGAAATTGGCAATCCGCAGTGGGCACGCGTAGTAATGAAACCCACACTATCTCTCTGAGAAAGGCATGCAGTGAGACGTTTATTAGGCTATTTAAAAACAAGAAACCTGAAAGACTGTCATTGCTTTATGTTAAAAAGTAACACCATTGCATAGTTTAACAGTGCCCAAATTGAAGAAACATCCTTGCCTAAATTACACAATTTAAAATTTGTGCCTCCACATTAACGATTTAAAATCTTAATTTACTACTTCAGGCGCTTTGGGGCGTTGACTACCGCCACCAATGGAAAAAAACATAATATTTTGTTCTTTAATCTAATCTGTAATCTAATCAAATCTTGTTTTATAATTTCATCTATCTAAAATTTATCATGAGTAATCTTAACAATTGTGACAACTATTTTTTAAACTTACAGTCTTGAACCTATGATCAACATTAGAACTTTAATCGATTTCCGCTAAAAACGGCCGTTTTTGGCGGAAAGTGATCCTTGGTTGTTGATTCTAGGTTCTAGACTGTAGGTTCTAAAATAGCTGTGACAGTTTTTAACATTTCACATGTTCACTATTAGATAAAAAAAAATTTTTTCATTGGTTAGCACCCTGAAGCACCTTCAGGGCTCCCCCTCGACGGTTGCCGCCTTGTCGTGGCGAGGGGGCTAAGTAGCCGTGGGGCCTACGGGCGGGAACACACCCACGGTGAAACCAAGAGCAACCGCGGAGGGACCACTCCTCGCTTGCGAGACGAGCGGTCAGTAGGTGGCGGTGCTGTATGGGCAGCACCGCCACTGAGGCGGGCTGCGATGCCGTATGGGCGGCATCGCAGCCGTAAGGAGGAGGCCGCGGCGGGAGAGGAGTGCCGGTATTACGGTGAGCCGCTCTCCCTACCTGCCGCGGCCTTACCGGGGCCGCCACCGGCTGATGGCGGACGCGGTGGGGTCGCAGGGGAGGAGGAGTGTTGGTATAGCGGTGCGCCTCTCTCCCTATCCCCTGCGACCGTCTAGTCTCCTGGGCCCTGTTTCACACTGTGGAGCGGGACACGGGCGACCAAGAGGAGGAGGTCCGGCTGGGGGGGGGCGCCTTCGAGCGCCTCGTACCAGTCGGACCAGTGCCGTGCCTGTAACACGGCGGGCCGGAAGGCGCCCCTGCGTGATCCGGGGTTGCCTTCCAGCACAGAGAGGGCCCGCGCGCTCGCTCTCCACCTTCTCTGCTTCATCAGAGAAGCGCTGGTGAGCGACGCGACGGGCCTCGGAGCGATGCGCCGCCTCCCCTCTACTCGGGGGATGAGGGGTGGCGGCGCATTGGAGCGTATGGGGGCCTATATGGCCCCCCTGAGGAGACGCGGCGTTTCCGTGCCCCGTCGTAGCGATGGGGCAGGGGGCGCCGCTGGGGAGCCACTTTGGCTCCCCAGCGGCGCCCCCTGATGCATTCCCCGCGTTACCAAAAAAAAATGATGGATAGTTGAACCGTCTATGACTAACGCTAGTGGCATTTTTCCGAGCGGTTCCGTGCTTCACAAGGTACGTTAAGCAGTTGGTGCCGGATGCCGTCGACAGACGGTAGTCGTTAAGTCAAGTCAGCTTGAAAACTTCTGACAGTAAGACCAGCCACTAGTCTTGCAAGCCTTTACTAATCCGGACTTGGCCCCCGTGGTGGAGTATGGCCTATAACTTCCCCAGGAAGGAGATCCTTGCCCCTGGGTTAATGATGATGACACAATTATAGGGATGTGCTATATCTACACTGTAGATGTAGTACATCCCCGTGAAGCGGTGGTAGTGAAGCGGTAGAACGCCACCTTCTCAATCGAGTGGTCGCGAATTGGAGTCCCGGCATGAACTTTGTTTTCTATGTTATCTATCTTTGTGAAGATATAGTAGCAATACCACTCGCTAACAGTAACGGAAAACATCGTGAGGTAAACGTTGTATCGAACTCACTTGCTAGCTGGTAATCGTCGCCTTGGCAATCAAAGTGCTTAGTGCGAGTTTTTTAACTACTCGATCGCGTTAACGTAAACTCATATTTCTATGGCATCGAGGAAGCGCCACCTAGCGACAAGTATGGAAATTAAAATTGCTGAGTGCGAGTTGTAATGGTTTACGTTGAGAAGTGAACACGTTTACCAGCCAAAACACGAATAAACGCGAGTGCGAGTTGTATTGTGACAGCGTTTTGCCAGTTCGAACGGTTAACTTACTCATACTCACTACTCAATGCTCGATTAACGCGGTAGTAAAGTTATTCGATTAATAATAATAAACTTGAAAAAAGCCCTACCTTAGTATAAGTGGCATGATTGGCATTTCACGCGTTTTAGCCCTGTGTAAATAATAAACATTGACGCATCGTGCGATCTCTTAGGCATAGTTTGAAGAGGCTCATGATCACCGGTCCGGTAGATGGCACACGCGCCAGAGGCAGGACCACCGCGTGGTATTTAAGCCCATACTTTCTCTCTGAGAGAAGCCATGTGCCCTGCAGTGGGAATTTTATAGGCTTGATATCAAAACTCTTCACACAACACAAGTTGTTCACGGGAGTCTTCCTGCATCGCAGGAAGGTTAGGCCATACTCCACCACGGGGGCCAAGTCCGGGTTGGTGGATGATTGTATGGCAGTGGAGGGCCTTTCTGTCAGAACTTGTCAGGCCGCTCATAAGGCATCTGACATTATGGCTTAACGTTTGCCTCTAAAATTATTATGTATTATAAGTATATAGTGTATATTAACTTACTTATATATAATAATATGTACTTATTGAGTATTTGTCAGCTTATCTAATTTTAACTAAGTATTTCTTGCGTTTTGTTTCGAATGCCTACCATTTAATTTCTTGCACCACCTGTGGTTGACTGGTAGAAAATGGGAGTATTTTGAAACGCGCTTCAATCAGAACCATCTACCAGCTGCCAAGAAAGATACACCAATTCAGGCGAAGTTTCAGTCCACATTCACAGTATACAAGCTTGACTGTGAATGTGGTTCCTCGTACATTAGTCAAACCAAGCGTACCATAGCTGAGCGGGTGAAGGAACATATCGCGGATGTGAAACATAAGCGCTCTGGTAGATCTGCAGTCAGCGAGCATACACTTAGTGGTACCAACCACTTTATACATTTCGATAAAGTTAAAGTTCTAGCCCGAGAAGACCGTTTCTTCCCTAGAAAGATACGCGAGGCAATAGAGATGCGCCGGCAACCAAATTTTAATAGAGATCGTGGTTGGAACATACCGGTAGCATGGGAACCAGTGCTTAAGTGCATGAGACCCCCTTGCTAGAAGTGTGACTGTAGAGTAAAAAAAAAATATTTCAATTAATAATCAGGCTTGATAACTTCTGACAGTAAGGCCCGCCACTGTCTTACAATCCTCCACCAACCCGGACTTGGCCCCCGTGGTGGAGTATGGCCTAACCTTCCTGCGATGTAGGAAGAGACCCGTACCCCAGCAGTGGGGACATATAAGGGTTGATAACGTATAACGTAATAATCAGTATTTTTAAGTTCATGTAAAGTAATTAGTTTATAAATTTAATTTTTCTTCAATTACTAATGTCAATATTGTTGACTTTACATAAAAAATAATTGGTTTGCCTATTTTGGAACGTTACTTCATAAATAACTTTTGTGATTTTTGCCAAGGGTTGTAAACTAACCGTTAATGCTTTCTAAAAGACGCCCGTCACCTCAGTCATCCGGGACCACGGCACCTGAAAAAGTGCCAAAACGTCGGAAAATTGTAAAAATGTAATAAACGAGCATAAATCAGTATAAAACCAGTTTTAACTATAGTAGAAAATGCTTATAGCATTAAGTCCGCCACATTGCCATTGTATTTTTTTAATTATGTGCAATAAACGTATTAATAATAATAATTAATAATAGAAGTACATATAAAATGTTTCATTTAAACATTTTATCTAGCAATTATTTGTTATAACTTTCGATCGACTGAACCGATTTTGATAAAACTTTATAAAATAAGTACTAAACACGTAAGTAATTGGCACTTAAATATTTTCTAGAATGTAAAAAATATGTTCTAAAACCGCACTAATTTATCGGTTCAGCCAAGCGTTATATAAGCACGGACAAACATACCGGTCAAATTAAGAACTTCATTTTGTAAAGTACGGTAACAACCAACAAAGCTCCTTTAATGAAAGAGCGGATCAAATTTCAATAACTTCTATAAGAGGGTAGAATAAGATGAGATAAAAATACTTGACTGACTCTTTGGTTTAGCGTTATCACGTCTGCTTACCATCGCACAGGTCGTAGGTTCGATTCTCACTGGGAGCTGCCATATATTTGTACAAATGGCCTCAGTCTGGTTTAATTTCCATGTTCGTCATGCGTTGCTCGCTTACCATAGCACAGGGTATCCTAGTTTGGGACCAGGACAAGTGATTGTGTAGTGTGGAAGTTATTTTTATAGTCTTTATTGTACGGTCACGTGCACTAACATGTACCTATGCACTTCAGTACTTTTTCAAATTAAAAAAAAAACAATTTCTCAGGCTAGAAGAATTTAATGTGACGAGGTTCTAACGTGTTTGCATGTGAAAACAAACACAACATATTTACAAGCGTACATAAGACAAAAGGTAGGTACATAGTAATGATAGTTGTTAAGCCATGTCAGAGGCGTGATAAATAACATCTGACAGGCCCGCCACTGTCTTACAATCCTCCACCGACCCGGACTTGGTCCCCGCGGTGGAGTATGGCCTTACCTTTCTGCGATGCAGGAATAGATCCGTGCCCTAGCAGTGGGGACATACAATGATTGATACCGACACAGCGCAAATAGCGACCTTATTACTGAAAGCAATAAATAGGTGAAAACAATAAAGAAATCTGAACTGTTTGGACATTCGTGGCAACTTCAATCCCTCGTTAAAAGAAGAAAATGGCTTGATACAACCCTATAAAAACAAAATTAAGCCGTCGTAAAGTTCACAATTATGCTTCGGAGACTTTTATTTTTAGCTGACCTCAAAAAAAGGGAATTCTTTGTTGCGCAATAAAGCGTTTGTACATCCGACAGCAGGTCAAGCTACAGTTTTGTGGTAAAGTCGTCCGTTACATAACTGATTGTTGTGCTCGTCTGTATAGGTTGACGTGCTGGCGACTGATTATGAGTATTTTCTTCCTGACCGGTCTCGACAAAAAATCTAGCAGGTTAATCCAGGCTTAAATTAAAATAAGTCAAGCTAGGTTAGGTGCTCTGAAGTCCGAAGTAGAAAATCTGAATTCTAACTGATGACGGGGTCTGGTGCGTGTACAAAGCTCATAGGTATCACATTTCACAAACGCACCGCTGGCGCTATCGCTGTGAAGGAATTCGTGTCTACCGGCTTACCGTATCATACACGGGGATGTCTAGTAATTAGATTAGATAAGAAAATTCTTTATTGCACAATAAGCATATTTGTACAAAGGCGAGCTTAATACTAATAAGTAGTTTCTTCCAGCTAACCTTGGGTTATGTGGATAGTAGTGCGGGTATAGTAGTGAAGGAGAGTAATTAGTAAAAACTGAAATTTCCGCACTACTTGGGCCCTTGTACGCATAGTCTGTTAGCTTTTGTATTGTTATTTATAACTTTACATAACTTTTCGAAATAGTGGAGAAAAGTTTTATACAGACGGGAAGTAGTATTACACTCGTGTGTCTTCGGCAAAAACCGAAGCCTACTCTAGAGCTCGAGGTATATTCAAAGCTATCAGACGCAAGCGCTGAGGTCGGTACGTCAACACTTCACACACTAGGGTTAGATGTTTTTCTTCACCGTCAGCGACTGGTACGAGTATTGCGGCTTCGGCCACTTTCGAAACCAAAGTTTCGAAACCAGTTTCGAAACTTCACAAATGTACGTAACTTACGAGTAGAATACAAAGTTATTGTTACATGACGGGATTCGTACTCATGGCCTCCCGATTGAGAAACTGGCGTTTTACCGCACCGCTATCACCGCTTCGAGGGGATGGCCAGGAGAAGCGTGCGTGGGCGCTGAAAGTCACCATGCTAGCCTCGAGGGGCGAAACTTTCGCGGAGATTCTAGGGAAAATAACGGTCATGTAAGGCTCAACTCACACCGAAAGATCGTCGAAGCGCGGCGACCCGCTCGGTAAAGAAAGCGCGCGGACTCCCGCGACTTCTCGCGCAGCGCGGCTCCGTGGAATTCACTGGAATTCGCGCGTCGCCCGCGAGCATCCGCGCGACTCGTTCGAGTTTCGCATGCGATAATAAGTATTATATTAATGAAATAAAGTTAAAATTCATATGATACTGAAACTGCGCTCCGCTTCGACGCACTTTCGGTGTGAGTTGAGCCTCAGATGCCATATAGAAGCGTTACAAATGTGAGCCTTCCTGCGGGAGCGGATATTTATCTAATTGAGCTGAGTGGGAAATTGGGCAATGTGGTCAAATTTACGGAAACTGAAGGTATAATGAATACGTCTGTATTCATTATATCTTCAGATTCAGACTAGACAAATTAGAAAGCCTCGTCGTCTGATGAGAATGCGTTCTAATTTGTCTAGTAATTTATCTGTTAAGTCGGGATAACACACACCAAATTAAATTTTGGCGGAGTATGTTAGGAATTTCTGCGCACGTTAAGGCGAATGCTGGGTTCAAAAAATTTTGCTACTTACCTCAGCAAACATGTTTTTATTAAGACAAATTGTCCTGTACATGAATTTTTCCTGTAAGACAAATTGTCCTGTACATGGTTTTTGACCACCCTGCAGTATGGAAAATCAATGCCTTTGTAGATGACTGAAGTTAAATATACAACATAACATCACATTTACATACCTACAGGCACATACATTGCTTCAGGCCCCACACTAGGATACCCTGTGTCGTGGGAACCAGAAACAACGACATCACAAACATGTTAACATCCAAGACCTGGGGTTTTCTTTTGGCCCCAGCCGGGGTTCGAACGCGGGACCTCTTGCATGGTAGGCAGATGCGCTACCGCTAAATCATATCAGAGGCTTTATGGGCGGCTTGATAACTTCTGACAGTAAGACCCACCAATGTCTTACAATCCTCCACCAACGCGGACTTGGCCCCCGTGGTGGAGTATGGCCTAAACTTCTTGCGATGTAGGAAAAGACCTGTACCCCGGCAGTGGTGACATACAAGGGTTAATATCGTTAGGCAAAAAAGCCATCTGAGTCGAATTGAGGATCTCCTCTTTTTTTGAAGTCGATTACAAAAAATATATTTTTTAATAACGCCAGTGAACTTCGTGGATCCCTTCAGAGCACTTTTTACGGAAACATGCTTTCTCGCTTGAACAATTAAGAATTTTTAGTTATTTTGATTGTAAAAAAAATTAAATTTAATTGCGGATATTCGAGACATATTTTTCTTTCACTGTGCTAAGTTTTTAATTGAGACAATTAGATTCCAAAATTAATGATTTCGTTGACAACTTTTCGTTGTCAAACACTACGTGTAGGAAAAGAAGAATGTAATTAAAATGTACGTAATTTAATTTTGCATCAAACGCTCAGGCCACTTTTTAAAAAGTTTACTCATTTTCTTACATTAATTAAAAATTAAAATAGCGTTAACGAGACAACGTGCCCCAAGTAAGAGAAGCCTTTAAACAACGAGCAACTTAGAGCTCTACAATAGCAACCGTCTCCTCGTGATCACAAATGTGAACTAAGTAAACGTATGCTAAACAGAAGATTATATCGACGTGGAAGGTTCCCATGGGATACTTGGAATTGGTTTTAGGGTAAGCAATAATAAGATAATACAACTAATTAGGTAAAAGCTTTTCTATTTTTTAGAACTTCTTAATAGGTACTTCACTGTACTTTATCAGTCAATTTATCACACTTGTGGAATTTTGGGGCCTCTACCTGGCGATAGAGCGTGGGAAGTGGATCAGGGTAGTTTTGTACAGGTTCCAATACGAGTCCGGGCATTGCCAATGACTTTGTTTTCTAAGTAACTCACATTTGTGAAGTCATATATATAAGAAGACACACCACATTTCTTTAACTTAACCAGCTTTATAAAAATAAGATTCAATAGTTTTAGTTGTTCAACCTTTATAAGTTGTGGAAGAGTGGGTTTCCCTGGCATAGGTATTTTATACTTACAAGGGAATCCCAGCAAAAGTGTATGTAAGAATAATTTTGGTTGTATGAATAAATATTTTGTATTTGTATTTTGTATTTGTATATATAGAACAGAAAACATCATGAAAAAAAGTCGTTTAGACGTTTTCGGGCTGGAGACAAAGAAAAAACCCCAGGTCTTGGATGTTTACATGTTTGTGATGTCGCTGTTTCTGGTTCCCACGACACAGGGTATCCCAGTGTGGGGCCAGAAGCAATGTGCAGTCTGTTAGGTTTTAGAATATACCTCGGGCTCTAGAGTAGCCTTCGGTTTTCGCCGAAAACACACGAGTGTAATACTACTTCCTGCTCTGTATAAAAAAATTCTTCACTATTTTGAAAAGTTATGTAAAGTTAAGTGTCATATTAGTTCCGATATTTCTATAACACGAATATATCAGTTTCTATCCGATAGTAGCCGAGGTAGGTATATTATAAAAGCTAACAGACTTTATTGTATGTGCCTGTATCTAAATGTTATGTTTATATAGCTCAGCGCCTAAAATTGCTAATCCGCTATGGGCTCTCGTGATGATTGAGCCCAGACTCTCACAGAAAAAATATATTATATGTGTCTTGGAGTGGGACAAATTTAGGTTACATAAAAAGAGCAAATAGTGAATAACTTAGAAACACACCTTATCCTCACGATTTTTTACTTCACGGTTAACTAGTAGTATTGCAAACACAACTTCAAATGTAAGAAAACAAAGTCACTGGTACGAGTACATGCCGGAATTTGAACCCACGACCACACGAATGCGAGCACGGCCTTCTACCGATGCCCGTTACTAATGTGACAGTTGTGAGTGACACCCGAGAAATACCAATAATAGTCTTTTTGGAATATATTATTATTTAAAAGTAAAAATAGATAGGTTCATTCCAATCTCAAAATTTATTTCTACTTTTTTGCGGGCTAGTGTAAATTATCGTGTCTCATTGAAAAAGTATCTACGACGGGAACATTTTCTCGCTATGATTTTTACGTTCATTTGGACGATAGACTTCAAACGACTTTCATGGATGAAGACCCTTCCAAGGCAACTGTGTTGCTCTCGATGGTATAATTAATTAAAGCTCGGTCGACTAACTTCAGAGGATGAAGAAAGAGTGGTTGCCCTTTGACGGCTTTTGTGGAAGAAAACGTGCAAGGGAGCCAATTCTCACTTCATTAGCAAATAAGTCGTATACGAATCTAAGGCTTATGACTTGAATTCGACATAAAAAGTCGAGCGACAGCCAAAATCTATACTCTCAACGCCATGCTACATTGTATTCGAATGAGAAAAAAATGTCTAATGACTCAGTTGAGTTATCTTACCTTATTCTTATGCTAAAAATATCTAAACCTTTGAATATGTTGCGTCTACGCGTTCAATTCGCATGGGCGAGAATCCGCTCCCAGTAGTAAAAAAAAAACTAAGTATGTCGTAATATTATAATAGTTATAAACGGTTTGTGTCTGCATGTTAGTCTAGTATATTATTACAGTCTATGTTAGTTAAGTGTAAGTATTTAAATCTTCCGTTCTATGTTGCCATTCATATTGTATGGTCTATTTAGTGTTATGGTTTATGAATAAACATTTGTTACTTACTTACTCACTCACTCACTCACTCACTCACTCACTCACTCACTCAGTCACTCACTCACTCACTCACTCACTTACTTACTTAATGCACTAACAGAATCCAGGCTGCGCTCAAAACGAGGGACTTTCTGGAAAGCGCGCCGGTCAAACTTCTGGGTCACCCTAATTACCGCCCTGACCTAACGCCGTGTGACTCCTTTTTATTGTCGAAAAAAAAAAACACTACATTTTTTGTCGCCGGAAGATGGGCTGTCACCTTTCAGCGTTTCGGCAAGCTGTAAACGAGATGTCTCCAGCGGACTGGAAATTGTGTTAGGACTTTAATCGGTGTCAGATATTATAAGAACAGTCATTCTTGGCAAATATGCTTTAATGTCGTTTGTTCTCGATTACTCAGAACTTGACAAAAATGCTATTAATATTTTCTCGTTAAAAAATAATTTCAATGTAGGGCATTTTACTTTAACTTGGTATCCATTTATTTTACAAATGTTTATTAGGAAAAATAATTGGCGTTGGAATAATTGGAATTCGTAATTACGAGACTTTACCGATCTGCTTTTTTCGTTTTAGGTAGCACTTTTTTATTAGTATAAAAAATAAAAATACCCATGTAGTTCTATGATTGTATACCATTTTATAGTCTGCACAACCTATTTGAATCTTATTCTATAGAACACTCTAAAAACCCTTATTAAAATAGTCTCAACTACAGATTAACTTAATTGATTCTAAGGAGTGCTTCCGAGGAATCGTGCTTTTATAAACAAGATCGTTTTTTAACGTATGATAAAAGAAAAAAAATACTTAACGTTACCTATATGTATTTGTGATTACAAAATGTTGAAAATTTCAAAATATCTTCATCTTCTATCACACACAACTGAGTAGGTGATAGAGTGCACCCATTTGGAGAAACGGAAGAAGACATTTAAATTCCTACAGAAACACGGAGTAAACAAGTAAGCTAACAAAAATCACGCAGAGACAACAAAGAGAAACAATTGTGAAGAGAGCATGTGAGGTGAATATAATTGAAGGCAGCCGGCAAACATGTATGTACGATGTATGTAGACTGCTTGTTATTTTGTTGGAGGCAAGTTGGAGGGGTCCAAACTCACGTTTGTTATATGCGGGTCGGAAAGTGGTTAAAATTGTCTAAGGCAGGCATTGAGTAAATAGCCTCGTATGACCATTTATGTAAAAAGTAATCCCACTTTTTACACAGTTTTTGGTAAGGCCGTTGAGAGATGGTAGGTACTAAGTGGACTGTATAGTTAATAACGTCTTTTTAACTGGTCTAAGCCGTGCATGGAATAAAAGGCTCAATAATTGGGTTTGTCAATGAGAAAATATGTAGAAATGTAATGACATAATTGAAAAACCGAGTGATTGGAATCAATCACTTGAGTTAAGCAACAACAGGCGCGGTCAGGTGCAGGATGGGTGACCGTCCCGTGCCTACCGCTAGTGGCATTTTTCAGCGCTTCCGTGCTGCGCAAGGCACGTTAAGCTGTTGGTGCCGGGTGTCATGTAATGGCAGTCGTTGGGCCATGTCAGAGGCCTTATGGGCGGTTTGATAACTACTGACAGTAAGGCCTGCCACTGTCTTACAATCCTCCACCAACCCCGACTTGGCCAACGTGTTGGAGTATGGCCTTAATCTTCCTGCGATGCAGGAAGAGACCCGTTTCCCAGCAGTGGGGACATACAAGGGTTGATAACGTAACGTAATGACATGCAAAAGAACAATAGAAGAATGAATGTCAATATGTACAATGAAACCTCCTGCCCATGTAAACACTATGATGGCGTAAACAGTTTTCCTGACAGTACATTAATTTCATAAGATACCTACATAACTGATTCAAAAAGTAAGAAACTCAACCCTCGTGTAGAAGAGGTACAATCTTGACTGAATCTCTTTGACACTCTAATGCAATGTGCAGCCGTCTGTGGCATTTTCCATTCAGCTAAAAATAAATTTAGACTTCAATATAATTCTATTTGTTCTCAAGAGAAGCACTTTTTTCAGCACATAAGTTTATTACACGTTTATTAACGAGAACTTAAATATAAGTACAATCTAATACCTCAAAATTTATAATTACTTTTCGTTCGTTAGTCTAGTAGTATCAAGTTGAATGCCTTGAAATGTATGCAATGCCTTGGACCAATGAAAAAATAAAATTTTAATTTGGGCAATCTATAGGTAAATATACGGCCGTTTTGCTGCATATTTTGACTCAATAACTCTTTGTCAGACACGGGAATGAAGATTTTTATCCATTTATTTTGGACTTTATTTCAAGTTGATGACAATTTAAAGTTGTATCTATTGTGGTATCTATTTCACCATGACCTGGGTGAGTCCCTAAAATGCATAGTTGTTCCATTGAGTCATATTGGTCCGGCAATGGTCGTTTCATTTACACTATCGGTAGTCTAGTTACCAATCGCATTGCAGTGGTATAACCCATACTACTTAACTCGGCGCCTATCGCGATCCGATTTTGTTCACGAGAGATGCCTATTTAATTGGCGCGGGTTTTGCCCCTGGAATGGCATTGTACTGCTATTGCTTTGTAGACTACGAAATTGAGGCAAAATTCAACCGTTGTCGTGCTCATTTCAGAATTTGAAATGATAGAATTTGACAAATGAAAGTACCTACTGGAAATTCGAGGCTTTTGACATTTGAAACGCGCTCTAGCATGGTTGTACCCATGCTTACATTAAAACAAATTTCACTCTACACACTCTTTGTCGTGGAGTAATGAACAATTCGCCGATTTGAGGTTGCCTGGAAGAAATTGCTATTAGCAATAAGGCCGCCAATTGTATCTTATCTTCTGTATCTGCTGTTTCTGTATCAATTTTCCTGTATGCAATAAAGAATATTCTTATCTTATCTTAACTTATGGAAATACACCCAGACAGTGGCCCTGCAATGACACCCAATAACATAATTTTTTCTTCACCATTTAGATTTACCACATGTAGGCCATTGCAACGCAAACTTTGCATTTCTAGATTCTGGCATACCTACCTAACTGGCACGTGTATCTGAGAGTGTTTAATTTCAATCAATCAAAACATGACTTCTCAAGCGAACGCAAGCAGGACTTTGTTCACATGATAGGTCAGCACTTTGATGGTACTAAGTATCGGATAGGTGGATGTTGCATCATATTTCAGAATGTGCAAAACTGCACATTCACATGTAAAGACGTAGTTAGTTTTGGTATGCTAAATATTATTAAACGGCTTATTTCCTGTTATTTAGTCGGGTGAGACCAAGCGAACGCTCGCTATTTCGACGAAAGTTTGTACGCACATGTTTTATGTATTAATTTAATTTCACCTTCTATTATGATACAGGTTTTTCGCCTAGTTTAGGAGACAGGATGCAACGACAAGAATATTGTACTGTTTGTTAGCTTTCAGAATATACCTACCTCGGCTACTATCGGATAGAATCGAATATATTCGTGTAATAGAAATATATAAAAAAGTAGAAATATAAAGAAATTACATAACTTTTAGTGGAAAATAGTACAGAAAAGTTTTATACAGAGCAGGAAATAGTAGGTATTACACTCGTGTGCTTTCGACGAAAACCGAAGCCTACTCAAGAGCCCGAGGTATATTCTAATAGCTAACAGACTGTACAATAGATTTAGCACCAAACGATTGTAGTCATTTTTTACATGTAAAATTTTGGTGGTTAAAATAAACAATTTATTATTATTATTTGCCCTTTTTGATACAAAGATATGCCTACTGACATCGACTGTCCAAACTTGACATTGGTTGCACATGTCATAGTATATTTCGATCTACTACGTTACTACAGTCTATTTATTCTTACTTGTCCAATTTAGTAAACAAGATTCTAACCTTAAAATTGAGATTAGATGCCTAAACTAGACATTTACTCACAAATTCATGAACTATCATCATGAACTATGTTTATAAAATTGACAGGGTGTTATCTAAAATAGTGTTCCAAGTTACTTCATTTATGGAAATATGGCAGTTTTGGACTAAAAAGTCACAATTTAAGGGTAGAATCTTGTTTACTAAATTGGACAAATAAGAATAAATAGACTGTGCGTCTTAGTTGATCCCAGAAAATGACCAGAAAGACGGAGAATAAAAAGTTTTTTTTACGTAGCCTATATACGTCGCGCTGTAGGACAGATGTCTTCTCTCAGAGAGAGAGTGTGGACTTAATTATCAAAATTACATTAATAGAAAACTACAGAACGATTTCTAAGTATGTAGAAGGATGTATGTATGAAAGGGGATGTATAGCACAGGGGAAAATAAAAAGTACCCGGAACCGGTGTGCGTGCATACAACGACTTATGAACGTTGATGAAGCGAAGGTGATCTGTCAGGATCGTGGCTATTGGCTGTCCCTGGTCTCTGCTTACCCCTCTAGGATACAGGCGTGAGGCTATGTATGTATGTATGTATGTATGTATGTATGTATGTATGTATGTATGTATGTATGTATGTATGTATGTATGTATGTATGTATGTATGTATGTATGTATGTATGTATGTATGTATGTATGCACAGAACATAAAAAAAGAGTAGAAGTCGTAATTGGGCGGTGCCCGCGTGCCTCACATTAGCAATGTATTGCCTATGCGTAGTCGGTGACAGTTTTGTTGACTTCAGTTGCCGTGCGCTTCTAGTAAAGAAAAAATGGTGAAAACTTTATAAAAATGCCTTGTTATGCTGTGTTAGAGAGCAAAAATAAAAGTTGGGGACCAAAATATACCGATCATGCCGTAACATTTCATCTTTAATACGTATTTCATTGTATTTTTAATTAAATTTGTAATAACATGAACACGGAAACCAATGCGAAAATGAGAAAGTGAAACCACCTTTATTTACTGGTTAGTAAAGTTAAATTTTCATTGAAGAAAGTGTACATTCTCTAGAAATTTCTGTCGAAATTTGAATTCTACTCGATTACGGATGGGGGCACACATGATAAAAATCTATCGATAATTAGTTGTCTATGACTTAGTAGTCAATGACTAGTCATACATACTTAACGGTACTTAGGTATTGTAAATTCCAATTCGTCTAAGTAGGTAAAATAATAATTGTTATTTTATACCTACTTCCTAAGTGCCTTTTCATATACACCCGGTCTCCGTCCGGTCGCCGGGCCGGGTAAAGTAGTAATGTATGAGCTCCGGTCGCCGGCTGGTCGTTGTGCATGTGAAAACTGTCATTGGAGCTCATACATTACTTTTCATACAAGATATGATATGAGCACATACAAGACATGAGCACAGCTAGATCGCGATATAGTTTTTCTTCACCAGTTTATCAGGGACTGAAATATTTAAGAAACTATCAAAGTAGTTTTAATCTTACATTTTTAAATATTCCAACCGAGATGTAAAGTGAGGTTATCGAAAACGACTCAAAAAATTCAAAAAATCAGAGTTCAAAAAATTAAGTAGTTTACTACTGTTTACCTGTTCGAGTGGTTGTTCTCTTGGCGAGCATCAGATTTTTGTTTTGTTGTGTTATTTGTTGTATGGTTTTTTATTATTCTGCTATTTACCCTTAATACTTCAACCCCTTTGACAACAGCAAACCGAGGCAATAATAAAACAACCCTCTCAGATTCAAAACAATTTGTTAGTGAGTTTTCGTTTAGTTTTCCTAGGGAAACCGGATATGAAATTAAAATGGAAGGCAGCGATAAGAATGCAAAATTGGTTCCCAACGAAGATGAGCACAATATATTCAGAGCATTTTCATGAACACTTCATAATAACTAAAAAAGGCGGAAGGTGGCACATTTTTTCTGGTATTGCTGCATCACATTAGTGTGATGCAGCAATACCAGAAAAAATGTGCTTTACTTCCAGGTTAGACTCCTGCGTATAAATGAAATTATATTAGTACAATCATCAATTAGTATTACGTATGAAACATGGCGTACAGATAGACAAAGATCTGAATTGAGTCGTAGAATAATATTTCTCGTGTTATAATTTCTAACGCCGGCGAAGCAGCGGGTTAAAGCTAGTTTTAATAAGAGATAACATTTTAAAATATTATGAAATCTACCACATTGTTTTATTTGTGCATCTATCCACCCTATTAGTATTAATTCTTTATTGCACAAACGATAATGTAAAAAGATGCATTTTCTACCAGTAAAGCCGCAGGCAAAAAAGAAATGGCTAAAAATACTTCTGAGTTGGTACCAGTATTCGTATTCGGCCGTTAATGTGTTAAACTGTTTGTATAATTTGTCGATAGGTTCACCCTATCGACAAACTAGAACTCGCATTGTCCCATCCCAAACTGAGAAAGTACTTGTTTTTCAATTTTGAACTTTATGTCTTACTAGGTACAAGTTCTTTTCGGTCCGACGGGGTGGTAGTTCCATCTAGTGTAGAGTAGCGTTACTACAAAATGTCAACCTTAATTTGATCATTGTCATTTGACTTTGATCATTGTTAACATTATGAAAAGGTGCATATTTTACTTGAAACTTTTATGATGTACACCTTTTCGGCATTGACTTTATTTACCAATGGCAGCTTGGCATTCGTAGTGTGCGTTTGGTTTATGTGTATCAGTTTGGTTACACTGATTTTCATACTAATGTGTCATGTCACTACTTCTACTCTTTTTTTATGTTCTGTGTATGTATGTATGTATGTATGTATGTATGTATGTATGTATGTATGTATGTATGTATGTATGTATGTATGTATGTATGTATGTATGTATGTATGTATGTATGTATGTATGTATGTATGTATGTATGTATGTATGTATGTATGCATGTATGTAGTAGGATGTTTGAAATTTTAATCGCTGACTAGCTTAAGAGTCGATTCCTAGCTTTGTTCTTATTGGGAATGGTTTTATATACACTGCCCTGCAAAACTAAGTACTATACTTTTAACATTTAATTTTTTTTCTAAACTCTAAAAGTTCAAAACAAAAAACGTTTTATAGCAAATCCTATCAGTTTTATTTGAAACTATAGTAATTAAATTAAATTTAGTAACCAAATTCAATTCTTCTCTGAGTTTTTTATTTCAAAAGTATAGCTTGTGTACTTAAAAAGTTATTGCAATTTTAAAAGTGTGATACTTAGTTCTGCAGGCCAATGTATTATTTCTTTTATGTGTGCAGCAAAGTATAAAGTAAGTATATCGTAGTTCGGTTGGTCTAAATGCACTTTCGGTATAACTTATTGCAACGTGGCCGTGGGTTATATTACAATATGATAAACAAACAGTTACTCGTATACTTACAAGGAACCCTTGTCAGCAAGATCAAAAAACGGTTTTCACAGAACTAAACTGCGTATTACTTCTATCTAAGCATGTATTAGGTAGATCACAAACCAGAGCGGTCGCGGCCGCGGTGGTCGTCATTTATCCACTAGCGTAAATGGAAATCCATGGACGTGATTATTGGAGAAATCGCTCTAAATTTAAAGATAAAACGGCGATGTAGGTAACTTTAAGGCAGGGTTTTACTTAGATGTTCTTACAGGTACAATTACTATTTGTGGGCGTGTGATTGGGGGCGCGAGCCAAAACAGTAAGCGGGCTGCAAGCCCGAATGCATCTCATAGAGGGAAAAAACGTCGCTTACATAAAAACGGTTACAGTCATACGCTCGCCTAATGCTTTTAGAGTGAGCGAGATAGTATTTTATGATATCGACAATAGGTACATACTCATTCAATGCTATCAAGTTATAATACAATATGTGTACAAATGGTAATGTTCATCATAATTACAAATATGTAATGGCTTAAAATAGGTGTGTTTAAGAGGAAACTGTAATTATATTTATACACGAGACCGCAATGGCTTTCAAATTCAAATAGTTTATTTGGTATTAGTCATAATGTTACACAGACTTAACGTTCTGAGTTTCCTACTTAAACATACTTAACAATGTAAAACATGTAAGCATAGTTAACATTGTAAACAATATTTGATGGTAGGTACATATTTTGCAAAGGTGCACAATAAACGGCAACAGCTTAACACCAACAACTACTCTCCGCGCTAGTTAACAAACTGTGGCTTTGGTTTGTCATTTCCATTATTGTTCTTTATCCTGAAACCACTAGTGGGTCCTTAACATGCCCGCAGCAATCAGTCACATAAGTACAGTTGACAACAGATGAATCCTTAATTTTTTTAGCAAAGTCGCCTATAACGTAATTGACTAGTTTGCATCTGTGTTAAAGTTGATGTGCTGTGGACTGTACCTGAATATATTAAACTGTGAACGAACATCCTGGGTCTTTAGGTTAAGCAATTTTGTAATGCCACTCTAAGGAAAAGTACTCTTAGTACTGTAGGTAGAAAATAGTACTAAAAATACATACTTTATTTTTGAAAAGAAAATTTATTCATACAAAGATTTTCAAAAATTCGCTTGCCATACCCGGGACTCGAGCCGACTAAAATCGATCGTTGGGGATAATCATAAGCCAATAGGCGGGCTTAAGGCCCGCCACTGTCTTACAATCCTCCACCAACTCGGACCTGGCCCCCGTGGTAGGGTACGGCGTAACCTTCTTACGATGCAGGAAGGGACCCGTGCCCCAGCATTGGGGACATAAGAGGGTTGATATCAAGGCGGGCTTAATACTAACCAACCCAAGAGTTTCTTCATTCGCAATTTACACTTTTTTTCAAAAGCGGAAATCTTCTCTGAGAACATACCCCCAGTCCATCGCCTAACCCTATTCCCCTCGAGTCTCAGGGTGGTGGAGCCCGGCGGTAGGGTGGCGGGCGGTTCCTCCAGCCCTAGGCCGGCGCAGTCCACCGTGATGAGCGGGATCACCACGAAAGTTTCTTCATTCGCAATTTATACTTTTTTTTCAAAAGCGGGAATCTTCTCTGAGAACATACCCCCAGTCCATCGCCTAACCCTATTCCCCTCGAGTCTCAGGGTGGTGGAGCCCGGCGTAGGGCGGCGGCGCCTCCAGAACCAAGCCGACGCAGTCGACCGTGATGAGCGGAATCACCACGAAAGTTACTTCATTATAAATAAATAATAATATTAATATTCATGGACATATTACACAGATCTCGTTAGCCCTAAACTAAGTACAACTAGATGACTTGTGTTATAGGTGCTAACTCGACGATAGATTTAATACAATAAATACATAGATAACATCCAAGACCCGAGACAAACTAGAAAAGTTCGTTTCCTAGTTTGACCCAGCCGGGGATCGAACCCGAGACCTTCGGTTTTACAGCAGCGTGCCAAACCGCTGCGCCACCGAGGCCGTCAATTCGCAATTTACACTTTTTTTTCAAAAGCGGGAATCTTCTCTGAGAACATTCCTCTAGTCCATGGCCTTACCCTATTCCCCTCGAGACGCAGGGTGGTGGAGCCCGGCGGTAGGGTGGCGGGCGGCGCCTCTAGCCCTAGGCCGGCGCAGTCCACCGTGATGAGCGGGATCAACGCGCCGGCGCTGTCTGACACCACGTGTGTCATGGCGCAAGCGCAGGGTGACGGGCACGTATGCTGTACCATCTGGTGGAAAGAGAAACAGAATCGTTACTGTCATTGGGTTGGCTTTTACGCTAGCGATGAGTTGGGATAGCTCCCCATGAGTCTATAATGGATAAGAACGCAATCTGTAGGTTTGCTAATAGGGCTAGTAATGGTGGGGTGGCCGAGTCATTTATCTCCCTTCAAAATTTAGACTGGTGATGGCTGACCCCTGGGTTACGCTGGCGGACGAGTGCTGTTCGTGTTCGTGCTTTCTTACTATTGCAAGAAAATTAACTAATTTTGGCATTTTGGCATTGATGGCAATAACTTTATTGAATCCTATCGTGCACGTATATTCATGTACTAAGTTTAAGATGGTCACAGTGGAGTTTTTTTTCGCACTACCTTCTCCACTACATTAAGGCCCGAAGGCCAAATGTAAAATGTAAGTAGCTATATTGCTACATACGATTTCAACCCTGTGTGTCCCCACTGCTGAGGCGCGGGTCTCTTCCTGCGTGGCAAGAAGGTTAGACCATACTCCACCACGGGGGCCAAGTCCGGGTTGGTGAAGGTTTGTAAGACAGTGACGGTCCTTACTGTCAGAAGTTATCAAGCCGCCCATAAGGCCTCTGACATGGCTTAACGACTGCCATTACATGACAGCCGGCACCCACGGCTTAACGTGCCTTGCGAAACACGGAAGCGCTCGGAAAAGTGCCACTAGCGGTAGTAACGTCACGGTCAGCCATCCCGCACCTGACCGCGCCTGTTGTTGCTTAACTCGAGTGATTGATTCCAATCACTCGGTTCGACTAGCCCACGAGCGCTTCTTGCTACATATTTAATTGAAATTCAGCAGAAATTTAATTCTCACTATCGTATATTGATTGTTGACCACTATATCGCACATAGTGGTCAGGAACAATTTCGGACCCTGAGTGTTTTATTTCAAAGGTAATAAATAGAAGAGAAGTTGTTTTTAAGCGAAAAGTAAAATTTTAAATACTACCTATAGTCTGTTAGCTTTTAGCATACCTCGGGTATATGGTATGCTAAAAGCTAGTTAGAAAAAGTTTTCGAAATTAAGTGTCATAATTAGTTCCGATATTTCTATTACACGAATATATCCGATTCTATCCGATAGTAGCCGAGGTGTATTCTAAATGCTAACAGACTATACGTCATAGTTGAAATTGTGTTTTCTGGGTGTGCACTAAAATGCTCTCGGCCAGCCTTGTTCTCTGTCTACCTCTACGGGATACAGCAGTGAGGTGAGTTTATGTAATGTATTCGCATGATGGGTAAATCAAGGAAAACTCAATTCTAAGCTAGAGGGTCGGACAATTGATCTTTAAATACTGTATGAGGATTACGAGACAGAAAACTGTTTAATTTCTATACTATTTTTATTTTTAATCCACTAACCTGTGCTAAGGAACAAATTTAAAAACCTATTTAGAGGCTAAAAATTTCACCCATGCCGGGACTTGAACCCGCAACCTCTGGCTATCCGTGCCAGCGCTCTACCAATTGAGCGCTCAATTGGTAGAGCGCTGGCATGGATAGCCAGAGGTTGCGGGTTCAGATCCCGGCATGGGTGAAATTTTTAGCCTCTAAATAGGTTTTTAAATTTGTTTAATTTCTGTGCGTTCCTGATAACTTTTATGACTGGTCATCTGATAATAGTAGATTGTTAACCGAGGGTCGAAAGAATGAATTCCCGAACTATTAAATATATCATTTAGACTATAGTCCGAGTAGGAATTGATTTATTTACCCGTCACTCTAATTTTCATTTCGAATATGAGGAAAATAAAAACTCATTTTTAATTTATAATATGCAATTTACTTAAGCCAGATGTCGCTGCCTGTACATAATACAGAGAATAGTGTAAAGAGGTTCGAAATTTCACTGACGCCGGTGAGTCGCCCAATAGCTCAGTTGGAAAGAGGGCTGGCACGGATAACCAGAGGTCGCGGGTTCGAAGCCCGGCATGGGTGGAATTTTTAGCCTCTAAATAGTTTTTTAAAATACATATTTTTTTTATTCCGTCACAGATACATATAACAGATTAGTATCCCGTCAATTTGTGTCGACTTTTAAATTTTTTAATATGGAACTCACCGCGTAATCGTGCGGGTTATTCCGCTCAAAGAAGTTTGCGCTAAGTTCACACTGGCTGTTGACTGACATGGCCGCAGCATTTTTTTCAATTAGTTTTTTTTACATGAAACTCTTCACAACTGACAGTAGTTTGTATGAGTTTTTCCCTCACTAGGGAGGGTAGCAGCGTTTCTGACGCAATAATCAGATCAAAACAACACTACTTTCCGAGTATAAGAAATGAAAAAACTCTTCCGTACCTTATATAGTTAATTCCACTGGTTGGCAAGCTGATACTTATCCGACATCTCTGGTTACACTCTGTTGAGAGTGTCTTAAGTTAACCATCGCCAGGAACTTATGTAAAGACATTCAATTCAATTTCTGTTTTACTTTCAATTTCAGTTATAGTTATATATCAAACGGAGCTAATCACGATTATTTTTAGGTAAAACGTTAGAGTTTCTTTTTGGGTCAGAGCGTCTGAATATTTTGAACATGGATAATTTTAACAAACTCGACATGAAGTTACGTTTCTTAAATTACTGTACGTAATTATAAAAATATGACATAGTTCGCTGTCTCTATTCCAAATATCGCTGGTTTTCAAATATTACTAAATAATAAACGTATCATGCCGGTAGGGCGTACAGCTGGACGGCGTCTTAATAAGAAAAAAACTATATTTACCTATATTTTTAGGTAAAACGTTACCTAACGCACCTCTCACGCGGGCTCTGGCCACTTTAAACCGGGGCAGAGATTACAGATTTATTTTTCTGTTCTCTGAATGAGTTCACCAAAATCACTCTTTTTGTGTTATGTTATAGTAAGTTGTATAAAACCTCTTACTGGTTATACAATAGTCGCATTGTGATCAAATACACTTTTAATTAGTTATATTATGCATATCAATGTACACTCCTTTTTATGTACACAATGTAAGTATGTATATGTATTTTCTTAATAAAAAATGAAATAGCTTTATGTTACTTTCAAGAAAAAGTAGTCTGTATCTATCTTGCGATTTTCGCTTTTCGTGGATGAATGTGAAATAATGTTATTATACTAGAACAAAAGCGGCAAGCTGAAGACAGGGCGCTAATCGTATGCGGGTCATTAGGGGAGGTCTATCTCCAGCAGTAGACTATTATAGCCTGAAGAAGAAGAAGAAAATAACTTTACGATCGTAAAGAAACACATGGGGGACCCATGGGAGAGCAGGAGCTCGGTGCGCCAGAACTGTGGATACCCCACTACTCTCATGTCAGCATAACTACAATCATCATGACTTCTGACAGTTACGCCCGCCACTATCTTACCATCCTCCACCAACCCGGACTCGGCCCCCGTGATTACGTGTGGCCTAACCTTCTTGTGATGCAGGCCCGTGCCTCAGCAATTGGGACATACAAGGGTTGATATCGATAGGTTTTATAATTACTCACCCTTATAATATCCATAACCTTATGTAACGGCTTCCCCCTATACAGTTGTTGGTGGCATACGAGAGCGAGGTAGTCTACTATCCGACGCTTCACCGTTCCATTATCCCGCTCCATAGCGAGCCAGTCCAGTCCACCATCGCTGCAGTCCCATTTGTTACCTAAAGCATAATACGTAAATGTTTCATTCGCATAGATCAGAAACATGCGATAGTGAGAATAAATTGAAGCTGATTTGTAGATGTATTGTAATTAGGGCCTGGACTCCAAATATTCGTTTTGTTGGCCCTTTTCTACTATTCGAATATTATGGACTTATATTCGAACTTTTCGAATATTTAATGAGTACTCATTAATTTTGTCTTCAATGGCAGTGGCAGCCTTGCCAAAAGTTTAAAAAACGCATAAATTCATTAAATCGAAAGCTCGAATACAATACAATCAGTACAATCAGTATAATACTATCAGTAAATTTATCTATTACTTATTTGTTGACCCTTTTCTTCGCAATTACGTATTCAATTAATTGATATCGGCAATTAATTATCGGCATCTATGCAACAATTTCAGAACACCCTAGATTTCATCGCGGTTAAAGATTTTTCTTAGATCACTAGTACCTACTGCTAGCCACGGTGTTGTGAAAATTTAAAAGTTTTATAAGAACTTTTTCGTTGTTGTTCTTTTACTTTAGCGAAGCCAAAGTTCACTACTATGCTTAGTGAGGCCTTCCGCTAACTACAAAATGTTGATCTTAAGAGAAAAAAAAGACTTTCCTTCATGAAATAGCAGCCATTGGAAAAATTTTTTGTCAATTATTTCAATAATAATAATTTCATTGTAGACTTTTAGTTCGGATCTACTTACGGGTATTAAATATATAAAATATACCGGAAGAGTCCGACGACGTGTGAGACGAGCAACCTACGACGCAAGAACCGTCTCTGCTCACCATGATTAAGCTCTGCGAATCGGAGCGAAACCTGGTCGGACTCTTCCGATATAACAATACCCGTAAGTAGATCCGGACTAAAAGTCTACAATGTGTTGTGCTTACGAAAGTTTTAGTTCAAAAATAATAATTCTTATTATAAACGCAAAAGTTTGTAATTACGAATGGATGGATGTTTGTTAATCTTTCTTGTTTTTAATGAAACTTTACAATAATATAGCTTATACATCAGAACAACACATAGGCTACAATTTATAAAGATATTGTGTGAATTGTCCAAAATATAAGAAGTGTCAAGTAGGGAAAATGTACCATATGCGAGCTATTCTGGCGAGCGCTGCTAAAACCGCTAGCGTTACACATATTATGTAATGTGTGATGGAAATGTTTCTTAAATAGTCCTACAAAAAGCCCGCCACAGTATAGGTACCTATATCTTATGTGCAAGCCAATATAGCCGATCTTTGTTACTTATTCACGTCCAAACGGCTGGAGTGGTTTTAATAAAATTTGGTATGGAGTTAGCTGACACCCTGGATTAACACATAGGCTACGTTTTACTGCGGGAAAGTACCTTATTCCCATGGGAAAAATCGGTAAACCGCGGTTAACACCGCGGGCCACAGCTAGTAATTAATTCTTACTTAACATTCAATGGTTCAAAATATTCGAATCGTAAACTAGGGCGAATATTACAAGCCCTAATAATTGTAATACATGTCTTGGGCCCAGCTTTGGTACTATCCGCACTGTGATCCGCACAGTATGAATAGTGGAATTACGAGTACCTACTGTTACTCCGCTGAGATGGCACAATACCTACGAGATTGAAACAAACCATGTAAACGCGAAAAGAATAATAATTGCGCTACCAATAATCAGCCCCCCTTCGGCGGTTGAGGTAAGAGAGTTTGGAACCAGTTTCCTAAAAGGATACTCTTATCCATGTACGGAAATGGTTCTGTGAAAATAAAGATTTTTTTATACTTCTAATTAACCAACCTAATAATATCTTTTGGATAGAAGCCTAGATAAATTTATTGTTATTAAATTATTTATGTTATTATTAAATCCATACATTTGAAATAAACCACACATAAATGGTATAGTTTAGGTTTTACAAAAACAATTAAATACAATTACTCTATTTCAATAAATATTTCTTCTGTAATCCGGTTATGAGTTTCGTAGGTGGCTGAAATAATAAAAATGTAGTACTTTTATGAATGTATTAGATTTATGAATGTATTAGAATTATGTGTGATTAGATTCAATCACTTGAGCTAAGAAATAACAGGCGCGGTCAGGTGCAGGATCCCCCTAGTGTCATTTTTCCGAGCGCTTCTGTGCTTCGCAAGACACGTTAAGCCGTTAGTGCTGGCTGTCATGTAATGGCAGTTGTTAAGCCATGTCAGACGCCTTATGGGCGGCTTCATGACTTCCGACAGTAAGGCCCAACACTGTCTTACAAACCTCCACCAACCCGGACTTGGCCCCCTTGGTGGAATACTCCACCACAGGGGCCAAGTCCGGGATAGGCTGGGTCTGGGATCTGGGATGCAAGAAGAGATCCGTAGCCCAGCAGTGGGAATATACAAGGGTTGTTATCAAACTTTTATGAAACCCGTTCAGTAGAAGGATAAAAAAATCCTTTTTAGGAAACTGGTTTCCGAACTCCGGTTACCTTAATGGTGAAGAGATCAGCCGTCATCATCAATCATCACCATGACACACAGCTAATATCGAAATTTTTACAGCACACAAAATATATGATAGTCCAGCTCCCCAGGACCTGTTTAGTCGAACTGTTATTCATGGATTACTATGGCAATTCGTCGTACATTGGAAAGTCGATTACCTCACAGATTAACAAATAGACTTTGCTACGCAGTGTACCTCAAATCGTCGTAATAAACTACGAATAGTAGTCCTGCAAGCGCAATAGGAGAGTTTGAAATTTACATAAATGGAAAAGCTGAAGTATTATATTGTATTAAAGTAATGTCATTCTTTATTGCATGTTTAAAAACCACCAAACTGTGTGTAACATCAAAGTTGCCTCTAAATAAATATTCCTTAATACATCCAAATCGAGCCTGCGTCTGCTTTCAGGGAATATACTTACCTACACGTTTTTTTTTTTTTTTTGAGTAAATGGCACTGCACGGTTTGTGCCTACGCCAGTGTCAAGTTATCATAGACTACTGGGACTATGGTTAAAGGTAAGGAAACGGAACAAATACGAAAGGTTACACGGAATTTGGAAAAAGGAATTTTAAAATCAGGTAATAATAACATTAGGATCACAAATAAAGATATATGTACAATAAATCTTAAACTAAATTTTTATGTCGTTTTTACTTAAATAGGTACTTAGCAATACAAAAGGAATTTTAAATTCAGGAAATAATAACATTAGGAATACAAATAAAGATATAGGCATAATAAATGTTACACTAAATTTTTATATCATTTTTACTTAAATACTTAGCAATACAATTATAAATATTTACATCAAAATTATATAAAAGGCAGGATTCGCAAGTAGGAAAGGAGACACCAAGGGAAGTCAGGGAAGAAAGAAAGGAAGAATGATCCAAATCAGGACAGGAAAATAGGTAGTGATTTATATCTCCCACCTCAGCCCCACAAGCACAGGCAGGACTCTGCACAATGCCAAGCTTAGCAAGGTGGGCCGGAGTTGAAGTATGGCCCAAACGCAAGCGGATCATTATTGAAGTTATCTTCTTACTGAACCTGGCACTGACGCGACAAAACCAGGGCTTTGTCAAAATAACGGGTTGTATTGTCCGGTAATGCATGCCTTTTGTACATTCCTCTTCCCAGATTTTATCCCAGGCCTCCCGGAGATAAACCCTGGGAAGAGAGGTGAGATCGCTAGAATAATTTTGAAACGGAAATAGATCCCCACACTCCACAGCCTCATTAGCAAGTTTATCAGCTTTTTCATTGCCAACTATACCAGAATGGGAAGGGACCCATCCGAAACAAACAATGAAACCTCTCTGAGAGCATTGAAGTAATAATTTACGTATATCAAAAATTATTGGCGAATCAAAACTGAAAAATGGAAATTTTACTAGGGCCTGGAGAGAGCTTAAAGAATCTGACAGTACCAGTGTACTTCGCAGACCCATCAAAAGTATATATTCCACTGCCTTTAAAAGTCCAAAGCATTCTCCAGTGAACACCGAAGATTCAGGGGGAAGTCTAATTTTTTTAACAATATCAAATTGAGAATGAAACACACCTACACCTACGCAACTATTAGTGTGTTTTGAAGCGTCTGTAAAGATGGTGTGGTACCCCTGGAATCTGTCATACAAAAGGTTATTGAAATCACTATTTTGACATACGTCATATTTTGAAATACCGAAATCAAGACAGACGTTAGGAACTTGAACTAATGAATTATATGGACAATTAAAAATAGGAAGCAAGTTAGAATTATGGCACGGAGCTTCAATGGCGTTAAACTTCAAGAAACTTTGAACTAGACAAGGGATTCCTCTGTGAGACCAATACTTGGATGACACAATTAACTCTGAAAGACGCTGTAATTTGCCATGCAAAGGGTGATCAGAGAGCTGCAAACACCGACCCAAGAATCTATCAGAAAGGTATTGACGTCTTAACTTAAGAGGTGGCTCTCCACACTCTGCATGTAAACAATTAATAGGACTAGATTTCATGGCCCCTAAGATGATTCTCAAAGCCTTGGACTGCACTGCATCCAATTTCTTTAAACCAGCAGCACTGCCAGGTTCCAACAAAAAGGTTCCATAATCAAGGACACTTCTGATTAAAGCATTGTAGAGCAACCTCAATGAAAAAGGATGAGCACCCCACCAAACCCCCGAGAGGCATCTGATAATATTTATCAAGCGGTCACACTTGGCTGCAATGTATTCACAGTGAGGAAGTCCTGAAAGATGACTGTCTAAAATAACCCCTAAGAATTTTACTTGTGTTTTTACAGGGATAGGAGTGGAATTATACTGAACACAAAAGTCCAGTCGCTTTCTCAGTCTTGAAAACAAGACCACAGCACTTTTGTCAACAGAAAGGTCAAGACCATTAGTGGATAGCCAGTCCTGAAGTAATGAAAGGGAAGAAGTCAAAGATGAAGACATTGAGTCTATTGAGTGACCTGTAGTATAAATAAGAAGGTCATCTGCATATTGCAACACATCTACAGAACTACCAAGGGAAGAGTCTAAATCGTAAGTGTATATATTGTACAATATGGGAGAGAGAACCGAGCCTTGCGGTAAACCTCTCCAAACTAATCTAGATATTTTAGTATCATCTATATACACATTAATGATCCTTTCTGAAAGGATATTTACAATAAAATTTACAAGGATATAGGGAACATTTAATAAATGTAGTTTTTGTTCTAGTACAGACACAAGAACACTGTCATAGGCAGCACGGATATCAAGAAATGCTGCAAGAACGGAATTGTTATGTGAGAAAGCTAGACGGATATCAGTGGTAAAGACACTTAGACTGTCAATAGTACCTCTCCCCTTTCTAAACCCATACTGGGAAGGAGATAAAAGATTATTGCTCTCAATGAACCACTCAAGACGAATTTTGACAAGGTATTCAGCAATTTTTATTAGAACAGAGGATAGAGCAATGGGTCTGTAAGAAGAAGGGTCAGCAGAAGGCTTATTGGATTTTAAAATTGGAATAATTGTTTGGGATTTCCAGGAGAGAGGAATAACACCTGAAACTACAATGGAATTAATTAATTCTAGGTAAGTTAGTAGAGTAGAATCACTAAGATTAACAATGAAAGAATAAGGAATACCATCTTCTCCTGGGGCAGAATCCCTAACATGAGAGAGGATCCCTTTTAATTCCTCTAAGGTGAAAGGCGAGTTTAAATCAGACCGACTTTGTGCAATATGGCAAGCGGGAGAAATAGATGTTTGTTCTGGAACAGAGGGAGGGGCTAGGTGGTCCATAAACTCATCAGCTAGGGAGAGGGACATTTTGGGAGTGTGAGAATTATTGAAGGCTGACCTAAACCGTTTTATGTTTTTCCAAACAGCAGATGGAGGAGTATTAGGTGAAATAGAAGTACAAAATTTTTGCCAACCTTCATATTTTTTCTGTTTCAGAAGTTTTTTAGTAGTTCGAGATACTCCTAGATAAATTTCAAAATTCTCCAGTGTCATTTCATCACTATACATTTTTTCAGCTTCCTTTCTCTTTTTTACCGCCTCTGAACACTCCGCATCCCACCAAGGAGGAGAAGGGATTTTGCCAGAAGCACCATTTTTAAGAGGAAATGTTTGATCTGCAGCCTCCATCAAAAGCTTAGCAAACATCTCAGCATCTGAGGTGCATAGAGATTCACAATCTTTCACTTTAAGCTCCACACATTCCCTAAAAGAACTCCAATCTGCATTACTTAACCTATGCTTAATACGGGGCTTAAATGTTGAAACAGAAGGATTACTATTTGGAAATGAAATAACTAAAGGAAAGTGATCACTGCCATATGATGAGGAAAGAGGATACCAATTTAAAGACAATGCAAGATTTGGTGTGCAAAAAGTCAAATCAGGAGCACTAATTCCTTCATCAGGCTTAGTGTGACGGGTGGGTAAACAATTATTTAAAATACAAAGATTATTGGACTGAATGATGTCTAGTAATTGTTCCCCATAACAAGAAGTAAAAGAACTACCCCATGCTTGGTGTTGACAGTTAAAGTCTCCCATCACCAAAAATGGTTTTGGGAGAATACTAATTATATTACTAATTTCTCTTAAAATATTTACAGACGGTCTAGA
Source organism: Yponomeuta sedellus (assembly GCA_934045075.1). Classification (NCBI taxonomy): domain Eukaryota; kingdom Metazoa; phylum Arthropoda; class Insecta; order Lepidoptera; family Yponomeutidae; genus Yponomeuta; species Yponomeuta sedellus. Next base: position 11,707,559 of record OW203733.1, on the reverse strand, counting down.
AAAATATACAGAAACTATACAAATATTATTTACAATAGCAGCAACAATAGAAATGTCATTGCTGTGAGAAGGGAGTGGAAAAGATGAAAATGAGAATGACTTATTGATGAGAATGGCCACTCCACCATACCCATCATCTCTGTCTTCTCGAAAACAGGCATAACCAGTGGTTTTAAAAGAAAACCCTGGCTTCAACCATGTCTCTGAAAGAGTAAATATCGAGGGTTTGTACTTGTTAAGTAAATGAATAAGGTCAGATTTCTTACTTACTATGCTTCGGCAATTCCACTGCAGGATCTTGCCTAAATTGGCCATTGTTGGCTAAAGAATTTACAATTTCGATAATAGAGGCAGCGTTGGACGGTATTGAGTTGTTATTACTGTTAGTAAAAGATTTTGAGATTACTTGAATTAAAGTTGAGATCAATTCTAATATGTTTGTATTGCTTTCCCCTGAGTCCTTGATTTTATCCTGTAGGGCACAGCCATTTGAAGGAGATGGAGGGTCATATTCATATGTAAGTGATCTATGGACAGCGCGATCATATCCTGTTGATGTGGTTTTTGGGGTCGAGGGTTTACGAAACACTGTTTTTTTATATGAATTTGAATTGTTTTTTTGATGAGGGGGTGATGGGAGGGGACGAGCAGAGAAATTGGGTGTTGGCGCAGAAGATAATACATCACTGTACGACTTATTTACTGGAGGATGTAACTTAATAGCTTCTGAGTATGAGACACAATTTTGTGCCATATAAAGTTTTACCCGGGTCTGCCTTTCATACTCTGGACATAACTTGTTTGTGGCGAAATGACTTCCATTACAGGATAAACACACTGCATCATCATTCTCAATGTGACAAGAGTCACCTGAGTGATTCTGACCACATTTGTAACACCTTGGTGTGGAATTACATTTTACCTTAGTGTGGCCGAAGCGACAACAATTGAAACATTGTACAGTAGGGTACGAATAGAGCTCTACAGGCAGAGCATTATAGCAGAGAAAAACTCTTTTGGGCAACACCTGACCATCAAATGTTAATACAACAGTCTGTGAGGGTTTCCAGGTAGGGGTTGGGCCATGTATTTTATAATTAAACCTTCTAATTTTCAGAACTTTACCGCATCCAATTGGCACAGAAATATTATCAAGTACCTCTTCAGGGGTCCACTCTGCTGGGACTCCTCTGACAACTCCCATCCTTGTGATATTAAAAGATGGAATGAAAGCCTTGAAATTGTTTTTAGTCAAATCCGGGTCCAGCAGGAACATATTAGCACCGTTAAAATCCGAAAACGAAATACTGAGTTTGCTTCGGCTTAGTCGTTTGACACTACCATTAATAATATTTTTAAATCCACGTCTTTTCATGTAGTGGCCAAATGATACTGGGTGGAGAGTGGGGGAAGGTAAATCCTCTGTTGAATGTTTTTGAAGATGTATTACGTATGGTGAGGCATCAGTCGATTCATACTGGGTCCTGCCAACCTGAGGGGACTGAAGGGGCAGAGTCACGGGTACTGAAGAAAGACGCGACACAGAAGATGCGTCCACATGGGACGCAGCTTCTTGTGGATTTGGTATTTCAGACACAGTCGTTTTTTTATTGTCGTCGCTATCACATCCACATACATTAACTTTATCTGAACCTGAACCATGTTTCCTTCTTTTATTGCAATGTCTGCAGACCTTGCGATGCGCCCTTGTTCTTTTTCTTTTTTCAGATCTAATGGAACCGTCAGTGTCCATTCCAGTAGATTCATTAGTTATACTTGGGATAATAATGTTAACACCGACCGAGGGGACTGTGCCCCCCGGATCGGGCGGCTCCTCCATGAGCCCAGACGAAAAGAACAATGAAAACTTACCAGATATGAAGAATATATACAAAAACTATAAAATAAACTCTAATCTACGATATATTACAACAAATATACAAAACTGATCTTAAAATCCTATTATAAAACAATTTTGAAATCCTCTAACAAAAAAATACGCCCGCCCAATTTAAACGTTTCCCGCGCTTTTCCTACCTACACGTTATTTATTCATTCGTGGTAAATATTGGCACACAACTGAGCCAAATCGGACTGACAAACGTCAAGGTTATGATTATTTTTCCTCTGTAGACATTGACGGAGAACGTGTATACGTGGTCCCAGGCAAAGCCGAGGTCCTACACCAAAGAGTATATAACCACTATGTCCTACACCTAACGAAGAAATTTTTTTCCGCGCTTCTTTTCTTCTTCTTTTCGTGTCAGCGATTCGACCAGTTTCTATTTCCGCGCAGCAGTGTTCATTTGTTTTTTTTTTTAATAAACAGCCGAACTTTCTATTTGCAAGCCAGTTCGAAATCGAAACCAAACGTTTGATAAGTTACCTCCTTGGTTGCTATGTTTCAGGGTAAAATATCGTTTCATTTTTAAATTACACGACAGATACGTGTTGGCCTGTGAAATACGACAGATAATAATTTTCCTTCAACTTTGATTTGCTCACCGCCGCTCACAGCAATTAAAAATCTCGAAGAAAGTTGTCAAAATAATTCTCGAAGTTCTGAGCATATTTCATAAAAAATATATATATTGGTATGTAAATAGAACCTAGTAACAGAAGCCAGCTACCCATTTAAAGGCACAATAAGAATAAAAATTATTGAAACCAGTTAATAAAATGGTTCTAAAATAAGCAATGATAATAGCATTGCTTATGTACTGTAAAAAATTGTAATACCAGGAATAAAATAAACCATTTATAATAAAAATGCAAGCAACTACATAACACAACGTTCCGCTATTCATACATAAACTAAATAAACGAAAAATTATGCGTAACTACATGAGCTTACGTGGGCAACAAATTGAGACAGCTGTCTATTTGCCTCCATTTTCCGATAAAGCAGAAATTGTAAGCCCAACTCACATTACGTAAGGTAACAATTTTAGGAAAGCAGCCACTTATTCTCAGGTCCATTTCAGTCAAATAAAATAACATTATAAAGCTTTGAGAAAGCCCTTTGAGGGCATCGCACACGGTGAAGGTATGATAATATTTTATCTTATGGTGCTTCGGGGTGCTAATTGACAATCTAGGACATTAATTACTTTCCGCCAAAAACGGCCGTTTTCGATTAAAGTTGAAATCTTTTGATCATAGGTTCTAGACTGTGAGTTCTAACTGTGACTGTGAATAGTTGTCACAGTTGTTAAGATTTCTCATGTTCCCTTTTAGATAGAAACGTATTATAAAACAACTTACTATTTTTTTCCATTGGTGGCGCTAATTAGCGCCCTGCTATGCCTTAAGGCGCCTTTAAGCTGGACTTACCGGCATCAGTGAAATTTCGAACCTCTTTACAATACTCTCTATATAACAGAATTTTAAGCCTCTAAATAGGTTTTTTATTTTTTGTCCTTAGCACGAGTTAGTGCATTAAAAAGAATATAACAAATAATCCTACTATTTTATTTTGACTAGATCAACTTACTAGACTTTAAACTCTGCGAATCAGCGAAACCAGGGAGCCGATTCTCGACTACGCGAATGAAAGCGTGGAGGCAAAATATTCGAAGGCTAAGACATTTGTCGCATAAAAATAAGATAACTCGACAGAGTCAATAGATATTCATTTTTTTCTCATTCGAATTTAATCTAGCGTTCAGAATACAGATTTAGGCTGTCGCTCGACTTTTTACGTAGAATTCCAATTCATAAGCCTCGTAAAGAGTCGTAAACGAATCATTTGCTAATGAAGTGAGAATTGGCTCCCTGGGGCATTATTACGTAAGTATCCTGAGTTGAGTGACGTTGAGTTTAACTTTTTTTAAGTTACTCCGGGTGTCAAATGCATACATTTTTGACACTTAGGAGTCGTCTAAATGCTTCACTCGATAGGGTGGAATGCTACGTAATAGGAGGGCTGGTCGGACTCTTCCGACACAAAGCCTAGTAAATTGATCGGGTCAAAATCTATAGTATACTTCGTTTTTTTAGCATTAGAAATTTCGTAAACAAAGAAGCAGGGCTACTGCTTATTATTACGTAGATATAACATCTGAAACGTAGATAGAAAGCTGTATTTACTTGGCTCAACAGTGAACTAACTAGGTTTGTATACACTATTTTTATTTTTAATGCACTAACCCGTGCTAAGGAACAAATTTAAAAACCTATTTAGAGGCTAAAAATTTCACCCATGCCGGGATTCGAACCCGCAACCTCTGGCTATCCGTACCAGCGCTCTACCAATTGAGCCAATGGGCGACTCACGGCATCAGTGAAATTTCGAACCTCTTTACAATATTCTCTGTATTACGTACAGGCAGCCACATCTGACTTAAGCAAATTGCATTACTTACAGCCCCGACTACCTACTTTGCAGTTAGGTTTAACATCGGAACGATATCACTGTACCCACTTGATTACACTATTTTTATTTTTAATGCACTAACCCGTGCTAAGGAACAAATTTAAAAACCTATTTAGAGGCTAAAAATTTCACCCATGCCGGGATTCAAACCCGCAACCTCTGGCTATTTTTAGCCTCTAAATAGGTTTGTATATTTAAAAAAAAATATAAATCAGGCAGACGATTTTTAGGTTGACTAGGCCTGCTTCTTTGTTTACGAAATTTCTTATGCTAAAACAACGAAGTATAATAATGTGTAGTACTTGTGTGATCATAACGCATTACGTCCGCCGCACTGTACGATTTTATTTTGAAAATCTAAATGCAATAAAAGTTTTAATAATATTAACGATAACTATTCTTAGATTATAATACAGCCTAGAGGGAACAGAAGCCACGAATCGTTACCCGGTTGGCAACTGTGATGACAATTTCCAGCTGTCACCCCGGGGGACAGGGCTAGAGGGGACTAATGGGAACTATCGAGAACGTAGTATCAACATCCTCGGACTTTAATCGATTTCCGCCTTAAACGGCCGTTTACCTATGATTTAGATACCCGCAAAAGCAACTGTTTAGAGAACAACGTCTGAACTCCAGCCTACTATCGAACTCACCCAGGTTGTTCTGCTGAGAAATATTTGATATTATCAATATTATTATTATTATTATTTTTTCCTGTTCAGTGACCGGAGTATATAGCAAATGGCAGGTAATTATTTGCAATGTTTATTCTTAGAAGGAGGCTTGGAACATAAGGGAATATTTTTCGTATACAGAAATATCACGTCTTTAGGGAAGTGGGTGATCGTGCTCTTCTACTGTAAAGGCATATTTCCCGCCAGGCAGATCGTATGCCTGGGGAAGGCCGGTCCAACTGTTGGTAGTCGGACGTTATATTTATGGTATGTCAAGTGAAACACTATAGTTGCGCGATGCAGGAATGTTGGAGTTTGTAGTGCGCGCGCAGAGTTGACATTGTGCTCGCCACGCGTCTGATTACCATACGTCGCTGGGTTCGATTTCCTCTGGGCACGGCCGTACGTTTGTACAAACGGCCTCAGTCAATGGGTGCATTATTTTTATGTTTGTGATGACCTTGCTTAATTACCACAACACGGGGTATCCTAGTTTAGGACCAGTACACGTGATTGTGTTGTGTGAACGTTATTATCTATAATATAAAAATGAATCGCTGAACCGATTTCGCTAATTCTTTTTTAGAATATTTCTTGAAGTACGAGGATGTTTCTTACGGAGAAAAACTTTAAGAATCGACTGTTAGGCGGTACAAAGTTCGCTGGGTCAGCTAGTTATTAATAAAACCCTCATATGTATGTATCCGAGGAGGGCAACGAAACCGAATGTAATCTCATCAATACGAGCAATTTTTACTATACACCGGGATTTTGAAATCGTTACCGATGTTCTTTTCACTATGCTTAGAGAGCTTACTTTAATTTTTTATTTTTATTACTAAAAAAAAAAAAAACTAGTGACTAAAGCTAGATACTTAGAATATTACACACTCGAGATAAAAAACAGACAGTCATTAAAAGTTTCCACAGATAACTATATAGAACTCTCAATGATTAGATGATCGCTTCCGACAAAAAGCCTAATAAGTTTATCCGGTTAAATCAAATGATTTAATCGAATGATAAATTCATTATGAATGAATTTACAGTAACGGTAAAACATATTTGTAAATATTCGTGACGTTTGGTTCGAAATTGTAAATGCAAATTCAAAATGCTTTCTGCTATGTTAAATGTTTAATCGTCCGATAAAGCTTAATTGACTTTATCGGTGCCAACCATAACTTTCAAGCTGTAGTAATTTTTTCGATTTTTTATTTTTATTACTTCAAAGTAATTTCTTTTTGATAAAATTACTTCCTATTTTAAGCACGATCAAACCTTCATTTGTGTCCTCTAAATGTATTGGAAAAGTTAAATTTCGTTACGGTATTTTGTTGGGTCTTGCGTCGTTTCACCCTACGAGGGTTCGTCCCGCGGGTCGAAACACCCACGTGCTCTTTTTGAATGGGTCGTTTCGCCCCTCGGGATGAATCACCCAAGTACTTTTTGAAACTGGGTTTTTTCACCCTGCGGTGAAAAAAAAACTAATTCTCTCTCGATTTAATAATAAAGGGTTTCTAGTTTTGATTTGTACAGTTGAGTCTAAAAGTAGTTAGGTGTCTAAATAAATACTCGCGAAGTGACAAGCAATGATTATATTTAAAAAAATAATAAAAGGTAAACAATCACAGATTAAGTTGCAATGCTATAAAATTACTATAACTCACAGCTTGAGTAATTTTAACATTTGACATTTTAACTTAAAATTGAAAATCGCAGATTGATGATATAGGTATAATAATTAATATCATATTTGACTAAAATTTATCGTAGTAGCTGGAAAATATTATAACATATAATTATTAACATGTCATTATGTACTGACCATATATAGAAAACTTCACAATTTCACTACAAACACTCCCGTTACTTTATCAGCACTGTATAAGTGAAAAGTGAAAATATCATAGAATCTAACTTTTTCGAGGACTCCAAAGCATGCACTTTTCACAAGTAGTTATGAACCAATCGGAAGCGCGTGCCCGTGCTCCAGGGTTTTCTCATTGTTTGTTGACCTTGGTGAGACTAGTTTTCAACAAAGGGTTAATTTACCTGTGATTCTTGGAATGGGTTGGCCGCCTACTTTGGAACGTGTCGGCTGGCTACTTTTAAAATAAATTTACTCAAGTAACTTACTTACTAAATTAAATTAAAACAATTTTAAGAATTTTACGGCAAAAAAAATGCAATGAAAGTTATTCGTCATTCGGCAACATGTTTTAGTCTTATGACAAAATTTTCCCATGACAACCTTTTAAATTATTTAGTTTTTCCTATGTTATTTCATTTTTATGCGCGACTGTACTATTAGAAAATACTTTTATTTTTGTATAACTGTTTGTTTTCTCTAATAAAATAAAATAAAAATAAAATAAATATAGGTGTCATATTTGAAGATTACTTTCTCTGTTACGTTCCATTAACCAAGATTTTGAACGCACAGCTAGCTAGGCTAGAGTAAGTAAGGTCTTATATCATTTTCCATGTTTGTTGTATGATATCTTGAAGTCAAGGTCTACTTTCCTGTGATCAGTATTACCAATAAATTGCGCGCGAAAGTAACCGAACATGCTTGGACAGTCGAGAGACATCGTTCGAGTGTCTCCGGTAGAGTTTTTATAGTTATTAGAATATTGACTATTATTGCTTGGTAATTTTGCTGTTTTGCAAGACTTCGTCGTGTGGGTGGTGTTTTTTTATGAAAAAAGATAACATTTTATGTTTTATTCCATCATTTAATGAATAACACGTTTTCTGGAAAAAAAAACAAATTTAGAAAAAAAACAGCAGTGCCATGTTTTTTTTTTTTTTCAAAGTTTTAAAAAAAAAAACAAATTGTTTTTTTTTCTATTTGCATCTCTACGCAAAACCCATTTTGTTTGTAAATAAAAACCAAACTAGTCTGTAGCTTTTAGAATATACCTCGGGCTCTAGAGTACGCTTTGGTTTTCGCCAATTTTCGCCGCTTTTCGTACTAATGATAGAGTTCTGATTTCGAAATTAAGTAAAAAAGTAAAGTAAAGTACAAAGTAAATATTATTTATTTATAAAAACCTATTTAGAGGCTAAAAATTCCACCCATGCCGGGATTTGAACCCGCGACCTCTGGCTATCCGTGCCAGCGCTCTTTCCAACTGAGGTAATGGGCGACTCACCGGCATCAGCGAAATTTGGAATCTCTTTACAATATTCTCTGTATTACGTACAGGCAGCGACATCTGGCTGAAGTAATTTGCATTATTTGCAGTCCCGAGTACCTACTTTGCAGTTAGGTTTTTACATCGGAATGATATCGCTGTACCCACATGATTATATTCTTTTTAATGCACTAACCCGTGCTAAGGACAATTTTAAAAAACCTATTTAGAATTTCAAATTTTTTGCCTCTAAATAGGTTTTTTAAAGTTGTCCTTAGCACGGATTAGTGGATTAAAAAGAAACTAAATTATTATATTTTCCTCGTTATTGAGTAAAAACTATTGTGTATAGTAAAGGGGATAATTAAATACGAGTATATACAATGATAATAAATAACTAAAGGTGCATAAATATGAATATGAATAAGTACATAAAGTTATATATAGTTACCTAAGGTGTATGCATAAGGGTGTAGTATGTGGTTTATATGTAGTATTGTAAGTGTTTATGTTTAGGTAAATGATGTGTCATACTGATGTGTGTAGTAGCTGTTCAGTTTCTAGGTATGTGTCATTACTTAGTTCCGATTTCGAAATTAAGTGTCATTAATTCCGATATTTCTATTACATGAAAATATCCGATTGTACACTGTGGTATATCCTAAAAGCTATCAGACTACACGTTTGTATGGGAATCGCTCCTGCCCTAAGTACGGTCGCGGTCTAAAAATGTTTTCATCCCACCATTTCGGAAAGAGTATTTTTAATCTTCAATATCTGAGTGGAAAAGCCGTTTTTTATTCTCTAGAGGATAAAGTAAATTGAATTTAGAACATCGTGTGCACTAAGTTTGTGAATTAAAAAAATATTACACTCAATTTAAATAACTGTAGCAACGTTTTACTTTAAAATTTTCTTAATTATACCTTAGTAATATTTTTTTTTAAAGATTATTCTGTAATACTTACCTGTCACAATGTAGTAATTAATACCTAAACTGAAATAAAAGTGTACCTATCTTGTGATTGTAAACGTTTTTTTTTTGCATTTAGTCATTTCCTCGCTGAGGTGGAATGAAAAGTTACGTGTTGCACTCGAGTGCAAAGATTTTTCATTCACCTCGTGCTCTTTTGATTCCCTCGCTAACGCTCAGGATTCTAATTTTGATTCCCTCGCTAACGCTCAGGATTCTAATTTTGAATCACTCGCTGCGCTCGTGATTCAATTTTAGAATCCTTCGCTTGCTCGGTCATCAAAATTGAACACGCGGTTAAAAAGTAACTTTGCACTCTTGTTTAACAAATAACTATTATCAGTTTTCAAATTAGATTCTTTAGCACACTGTGTGCAGTAAAGTCTAAAATGCATATCTATGTACGTATTACTTTTTAATAGTTGGAGCATCGATTCTAACAAAAAGAGTAATTATGACGTTTTGATGCTGAAACTCTTTTCTTTATTTAAAAGTTCACATAATTGATTTTTCACAATGACATTTATCAAAAATACTAGGATTGAAATAAAAGAAATTGATTGTAAAACCATGGCAACCTCGCTTGGGTGAATGAATCTCTATTGCTTCTTCTATGCTCTAAGCCTAATCTATGCTCTATGCCTAATCAAATCACATAATATCATCGAACATGTGACATAGATTTGTGCATGCTATTACCAACCTTAAGGTGGTAAACATTTTCAGACCGCGAGTGTACGCTCATCGTGGACAAGTAACAGTTTATTTTATTTAAATAAACTATTTTTGTTTTATTACACTTAATTATTATGTGATATTAAGAACAAACATTTTCTAAACCTGATTTGACGTAAATAATTACATCTTTTCGCAATAAATAATAAAAACATTGCAAACCCTAACATTCCACGAAACGCGTGACTCGTGCCATCGTCGTACTTCCGACGCTGGATTCCAACAGGATGTGGTGCACGTCATTATGTTAGGGCTTATCCTTAGATAGTATATTCTAAAAGCTATCAGATATTGTATGGGAATTGCTCCTGCCTTAAATATGCTCATCGTGGACAAGTAACAGTTTATTTTATTTAAATAAACTAATTATGTTTTATAACGCTTAATTATTATGTGATATTAAGAACAAACATTTCCTAAACCTGATTTGACGTAAATAATTACATCTTCTCGCAATAAATAATAAAAAAATTGCAACCCCTAATGTTTTTGTGGTATTTATTTATTTCGTGCGAAGACATCAAAGTTCATAAAAATCATTGCAGTCGTTCTTGAGATGTAATGGTGTAACTATCCCGACTTTGTTTCAACATTTGGCTTACAACGATTAAAAGAAATTCATCCAAATTACTTTTTGATTGATTTCTAAGACCCACAAATATTTGGTTGGTCAAATATAGTGAGCCTCTCAGATTAAGTTAATTAATCCCCGAGGTAAGGTTCGCCTGAGATTAATTAACTTTTTTTCCTTTTTGTTAGCCTCTAGTGACGTCAAACGAAGTGTCACCCCCACCTGAGGAAAGAGTGGCTAGGTGGCCATAGAGCATAATAATGTTAAGAAATACAGTTCTTTTGGCCGTTGAGGATAACATCGTGAAGAAACCCTCAGCTTGGTTGGCTCTGCACGTACTTATCTTGTTCAATTGACTTGACATTCCTGTGAGCATAGACGAATAATTACAAGTATTTTATTTGTTCGTCTATGCTGTGAGCTAGGCTCACTAAGCTGACAAGATGGCGTCTGCGCTAGGCAAACCTACTCCATGTAAAAACAATGTTTTAAACATTGCAGCCTCAGAGTGGCCCCTTCAGCCATCTGGGTGTGGGTGAAAGTCCACTGCACACTTTAAAAATCAATGTAAAAAGCAATGTAAAAAGGCTGAAGTTTCGTTGGCCATTCTTTGCCAAGAGATCCAGATAAAATTAAATTAAAAGTAAACATGAAAGTATAACTATTACTGGAAACTTTTTAATTCTACAGCAATCGTTTGGCCGGGCTAAAACAACTCGGGAGGCGTTATCTTTGACTTTGCGAACGCAAATCTTAACTCATCTTTCTGAAGAATTAATCAAAGGGTCTTCCTTCCCTTAATTAATGTGATAATGAAATAAATAACATAGCTGCCGTAGAACTAATTTTGCGCACGCCAATCCTGAAGGTTTCCTAATGTCTAGCTGTCAAATACCACAATAATTGCTTTTGCTAACCTCAGCCTGAGTACGACGACGGTAGTCGCGCGTTTCCAATTTCAAAATTCGCAACTTTCCAGTACATTCATTGTCAAATTCTGACATTCCACGAAACGCATAACTCGTGCCATCAACGTACTTCCGACGCTGGATTCCAACAGGATGTGGTGCACGTCATTATGTTAGGGCTTATCCTTAGATCATTTATGATCTGAGGATGAGTCCTAACATATGGGATGAGTGTGTGCTGAGTTATGGAGTTCCATAATTGTAACCATGTATTATGAAGCGTATAAATGTCCCATTGCAGGGCCCAAGACAGAGTATGAGCTTCATTACCACGCGTGCCCAGTTTCCTTCACAGTTAGCTAGCGATATTGTTACTATAACTGCACAAATGTACAAAGCTTAGAAAACAAAGTCAAACTTATATTGGACGGGTTTGGTAGTTTGGAACACACTTTAGTGTGGGTGGGTGGTTTGTCGATGTTTAAAATAGCACAGTTATAGCTGAAACTTTCGTAAGCATTAGAAAGTGATTTCGGAATTAGGTTCACACACAGCTGTGTTCATATGAAAGAAATGGAACTATCAAAATGGATATAAGTCAATTTTCGTGTACCTCGCATGTAAATATAGAACTTGTTACGCAAACAATAGTTTACTGAAACGTTCCTGTAAATTATATAATTTTAGGCTAGGTGATGTCATCCACCTACGTACGCAATACCTGCGTAAAATTTACACCTTAACTGATGGGTAACATGCTTTCTAATTAATATTAATTTTAATGATACAAAGAAGCGCTCGTGGCCTAATCGAACCAAGTGATTGGAATCAATCACTTGAGTTGAGAAGCAATAACAAGCGCGGTCAGGTGACTACCGCTTGTGGCATTTTCTGAGCTCTTCCGTGCTTCGCAAGGCACGTTAAGCCGTTGGTGCCGGCTGTCGTGTAATGGCTGTCGCTAAGCTATCTCAGAGGTCTTATGTTAAAAACTTCTGACAGTAAGACCCGCCACCGTCTTACAACCCAGCGGTGGGGACATGTATATAAGGCTTGACATAGATACAAAGAAATGTCTTCAGTATATCGTTGTGTTTTTATCTTTGTTTAGTAATTCAAGTATCTTTTGATCAATTTGATGGAAATTCTGTTACTTTTCTACCAATTTGAAGTTTTCTATTGTAACGGCTTTCTTTGTAACTGTTTCAAGAATATTCGTGTATTATCTTTACTCAAAACGATTCCTGATAGATATAAATACCTAGCAATTGAAGAATTGTTTGTAGTTGAAGCGCTCGAAGCCTAGTCAAACCGAGTGATTTGATTGGAATCAATACTTGTAACTTGAGTTATGCAACAAAAGGCGCTGTCAGTTGCAGGATGGGTGATCGTCCCGTGACTACCGCTAGTGGCATTTTTTCCGAGCGCTTCCGTGCTTCGCAATGGCACGTTAAGCCGTTGGTGCCGGCTGTCATGTAATGACAGTCGTTAAGCGAAGACAGCGGCCTTGTTGTGGGCGGCTTGATAACTTCTGACAGTAAGGCCCGCCATTGTCTTCAAATCCTCCACCGACCCGGACTTGGCCGCCGTGGTGGAGTATGGCCTAACCTTCCTGCGATAGAGGAAGAGACCAGCCCCAGAAGTGGGGACATACAAAGATTGATATCATGCCCACGGCGTGAATTCCAAGCGCTGAGGTATTTGAACACCTCAGACATTTGATTTCCATCACCGTTAGCGAGTGGTATTGCTACTTCTTCTTCTTCAGGCAATATTAGTCAACTGCTGGACATAGCCTTCCCCTGATGAGCGCCATAGCGCAAGGTTGTGCCATCATTAGGGCCCATATTCCCTACGCTGGGCATGCGGGTTGGGGATCACAGTTTGGTGGAATTGCACTGCAGGGGGCGCTGCTGCCCACCCCCCGGTTTGCGTCCCTTAGTCGCCTTTTACGACACCCGTGGGAAGTATTGCTACTATCACTTCACTTCACAAATGAACCTAACTTAGAAATAAAGTCCTGGCTAACAATAAAAATACTTAGTATAAGTTTTAATTTGTTGTTTAAAACGGAGTCTAGCAGCAAGTCTATATTAAAATCTCCACAGACTATAACTTTCTTGCTACTACTTGAAGCTACCTTTAAAACATCCTCTAGTACGGATTCAAATAAACTGTAGTCACTGGCGGGGGGCCTGCAGGTATATATTTTTATGGTGTTCCACAGGACAGCATCCTGGGACCAACCCTTTATTTAGTCTACCTAAATGACGTACTTTGCTTACCCTCATTTGAGGGGCAAATTATATCTTATACAGATGATACTGTCCTCCTATTTGACGCCAAAACTCAGGACGAAGTTTTCGAAATGGCACAGAATGGCTTCGATAAAATCAAGGTCTGGCTTCGGAATAATGTTTTAACACTAAATGATGAAAAAACTAAGTATTTATTTTTTTCCATTAGACAAGCACTGGTCAAAGATAATCTTAAAATTGTTTCCCATAATTGTGGTATGCCTAAAAACTCTTACCTGTGTAAATGCCAACCCCTGGAATGCGTACAAAACATAAGGTACGTTGGTGTTATAGTAGATAACAACCTAAGTTTCAAAGATCATATAAACCAACTATTTAATAGAATCCGTAAACATCTATACTTTTTCAAAAACTTAAGACACGTAGTTGAACCCTATCTGCTAAAGCAAATTTATTTTTCTATCTGTCAATCACTACTAACTTTTGTATATCTTCGTGGGGTGGAATGGCTAAAACGTATCTAAAGACTAAAGAAATTGCTCAACGAGCAGTCCTTAAAGTTTGCACTTTTAAAAGCTTTTATTATCCGACGACCCTGTTATATCAGTTCTGTGATGTATTAACAGTTCGCCAACTATATATATTAAATAAAGTTATTAAACAACATAGTAAGATTAAATTTATTAGCAATGAAACACAAAAACGAAGAAAATACATTATGGATCGAGGCGCAACCTTTCATAAAAAAATTATTAACAAATATTTTCCATTTTTGGGTCCCTTCATACAAGTCACTAGACAAAAAGTTAAATATTAACACAATGACTTCAACAGAATTCAACAAAGTAATAACTGCCTTTCTCAAGGGACTTAACTATGAAGAGACTGAAGTTCTGCTTAAAGTAAAGGAATAACAAAATAAATAAATATATATATTATAAATATATATATCTATAATATAAAAATGAATCGCTGAATGTGTTGGGAAGCGCAAATCTCGAGAATAGCTGAACCGATTTCGCTAATTCTTTTTTATAATATTCCTTGAAGTACGAGGATGGTTCTTACGGAGAGAAAAAAAAAATAATCGACTGTTAGGCGGTACGAAGTTCGCTGGGTCAGCTATCTATAATATAAAAATGAATCGCTGAATGTGTTGGTAAGCGCAAATCTCGAGAGCAGCTGAACCGATTTCGCTAATTCTTTTTTATAATATTCCTTGAAGCACGAGGATGGTTCTTACGGAGAGAAAAAAAAATAATCGACTGTTAGGCGGTACGAAGTTCGCTGGGTCAGCTATCTATATAATACAAAAATAAATCGCTGAATGTGTTGGTAAGCGCAAATCTCGAGAGTAGCTGAACCGATTTCGCTAATTCATTTTTTAGAATACTCCTTGAAGTACGAGGATGGTTCTTACGGAGAGAAAAAAAAAGAATCAACTGTTAGGCGGAACAAGGTTCGCTGGGTCAGCTAGTTACTTATATAAATATAAAGTTTCCTACATTTATTGCATCTACTACACACCCTCTCTCACATACACACACTCACTCACACATTTACACATCGAGAGGATCTTACACTATACACACTTCTGTAATAGATTTATAAGATTTTAGTAATAGCTGGAACATAAAATATTGCACTGTATATTCTGTACTAATTTCATCATTTTTAATATACAAACAAATGAAACTGTTTTGATTTGGTCTAAACTTTTTTGTAGCTAGATCTATATGTATATTTTTTCCGGATGGGGGCGCTGTTTGCTGAAGTACAGGTTCACGCCTAGTTTAGCAACAGATGCTACTATTTGCTTTTTGAAAATGTACCTAGCATAATTCTAATTTAAGAAACAACTTGTATGATTTTTTTGGAACAAATAAATTCTATTCTATTCTATACGCTTACTACAATATGATTACTTGATTAGCCAGTTCAAAACATGATAGTTCTACAACTTTTTCAACAGAAAGTCTGCTAATATCTTGTCGTTCTTTATACTTCAAACTACTATTTACTATTATTAAAGATAATACAGACTTCATGCAATGCAGACTTTCTATTAAAGCAACTGGCTATTTCATAATTATTTACAGAAAAATTAATTTGGGACTCTAGTAGCCAGTGCTCAGTGACACAGAGTACATCTACTCTATGTTGTTCTAAAAATAACTCTAATTCTAGTAATTTACCAGAAAAACCGCCCTGTAAATTTTGATTAGCTAAGATAAGTTTCTTTAAGGGGGGCTTTTCTGTTGTCTGCGCTGATAGTTTAAATCAGCAGTCAAGCTTAACCTACTTATACTAGGTTTTTTTAAAATCTCAGAATACAGAGGTTTGAGTGTAGAACTTCTACAGTTAGCAACTTTAGTTGGTCCGTTTTATTGTCTTAACAATAATGGGGTCATAAATATTGAATGCCAATAATTTGGCAATCTGTTGTTTCGAAGAAAGAGGCACATGAATTGTGTACCTAGTCAATATGAAGTTTCGAATAAAATTATTCGTATCAAAATATTATACTTTGTCTCGATGGCCAAAGGTCATATTAAACAATAGCCGATTTAACTTATCTAACCGGGCATTTTGTGTCTCTGACAGAGTTTTTGAATAAGAGAAAGCGCAAATTACAATTTTTCTTGCTTGAAGAGCAACTATAGAATCAAAATAATTTGTCAAATCTTGTTGCTGTATTCCTGTGCTGTCCCCTATTAATAAAAAAACAGTAGTATTATTATCATACTCCTTACTAAGCATGCAGTTAACTATTTGCATGTAAGATGCACAGGGCATACAAACATCTTTCAAACTTACACGTTTATAATATTATAGTAGGATTAAGTGTTAGCTAGTGATATTGTGACTACAACAATACATGTGTTTGTTAAACATTATTGCAAATGAAAAAAATTACGTTATCAACCCTTATATGTCCCCACTGCTGGGGCACGGGTCTCTTCCTACATCGCAGGAAGGTTAGGCCATACTCCACCACGGGGGCCAAGTCCGGGTTGGTGGAGGATTGTAAGACAGTGGCGCTCGTGGCCTAGGCGAACCGAGTGATTGGAATCCATCACGTGGTTAAGCAACACAGGCGCGGTAAGGAACGGGATGGGTGAGCGTCCCGTGTCTACCGCTAGTGGCATTTTTCCGAGCGCTTCCGTGCTTCGCAAGGCACGTTAAGCCGTTGGTGCCGGCTGTCATATAATGGCAGTCGTTAAGCCATGTCAGAGGCCTTATGGGCGGCTTGATAACTTCTGACAGTAAGGCCCGCCACTGTCTTAAAAAAATTACATAAATAAAATAATAACAGCCTTGTGATAAAAATATATTAAACCCGTTTAATATATTTTTATCTAATCGCGATTATTTATTAGGTAAAACGTAATTACCTTATTTCCCGACGTTTCGGCAGCGTTACCGTTGCCGTGGTCTCGGGTAGACCACGTTTAAAAATTAGGTACATGATCGTAATTTACAGACTTATTTCAATAGTTTCTCCCAAAGTAAGTTCCAATACTACATCATTGCAAGTTTAGGTACCCGTTTCTTATTTGGTACGCTGTTCTGGTACACTACGCTGTAGTATGCCTAGCATACCGCAGCATATGCTGAGAGTCCAGTCCTTTTGCCAAACTCCTACTTAGGTACTCTTAAGTACCTTACTTACTCTTGAGCAAGCTCTTACTTCTAGTACTTGCTTAAAATATAATTTTATAAAAATAATTTATATCTCAGATTACAAGTGTAACATATCGACTGTTCTTGGCGATAAATAACTCAACATTTACATAAAAGCACATACATTGCCTCTGGCCCCACACTAGGATACCCTGTGTCGTGGGAACCAGAAACAACGACATAACAAACATGTAAACATCCAAGACCTGGGGTTTTTTTTTGCCACCAGCCGGGGTTCGAACCCGGGACCGCTTGAATGGTAGGCAGATGCGTTACCACTATGCCACAGAAGTCGTCTTGGTTATTCATTCATTTTTTTATGACTCACCACTCAAGAAGACGCGCTCGAGTCGCGGCGGCGCCCTTAGCAACTTGGCCCTCATGTGCCTCAGCACGTTCCACCGCAGATCCATCTCCCTCAGCTGCGGCATTTGAGCGATGACCTCACCAGGCAACTCCCATAGCGACGAGAGACCGCTTAGAACCAATTTCTGAGTGCAGACGTTAACAATTAGGTTTTTTTTATGTACGAGTAGCCTGCGTAATATAGATGTCCCACTGCAGGGCAAAGGCCTCCCCCTTTTAGACCAACGTTTTCGGTCATTTGCCACCTCTGACCACACCGTCAAGAATTTAAAGAAATTCATTTATTTACTTTAATTCTTTATTGCACTAATTACATGAGTAAATGTACAATTGCGTGCTTAATGCAAGAAGCATTCTCTTCCAGCAAACCTTTGGTGTTGAAGAGACTCGCAAAGGGATAGTGCAGGAAAAGAAGGTGAAGTACCTTAAACATAGACCTTACATAAACACAGGAAGATACAATAAGTTATACCTACAAGGGCAAGCTGTGTGGGGGGGGGTTTGAACAATAAAAAAATATGATAAACCTAAAGCTCAATTGGTAGAGCGCTGGCGTGGATAGCCAGAGTCCCGGATCTCGAATCCCGGCATGGGTGAAATTATTAGCCTCTAAATAGGTTTTTAAAATGATAAACCTATACAAATGATAATACATAGATAAATAAATAAATAGAGATCATCCCGCCATCCTCGTCTCGGCCGCCCCCGTTTGCGGTAACCACCACGTGGTACCCACTCGGTGGCCAGTCTCGCCCGGCGCTTACGTGGCCGGCCCAGTTCCAACGTAGTTTGGGTCTGAACACCCACATCCGTTATGCGCGTTTTAGAACGCATTATGGTATTTCGGACACGATCTTTCCTCCGGACGGGACGGACGCTCAATATACTGCGCGTCCGTGGCTCTTCGAAGTTATGAAATAATTATTTTAAGAGAAAAATAAATTGACTTTGAAAACAACTTAGGACAATGTCAGCCTCAGCTTCCAGCTATTTCTTTTGGAAAAAGGATACCCTTGCTCAAAACATCATACACTTGAGTGTTTGGATGTTAGTTCGTAAGTTAACCTTTGAATCTAAAAGTGTATTCTTATTTAACACGTTGCCTTTTAACATTGTTTGTGATATCTGGTGTTATGGCATATAAATAAAACATTTCTTTCTCTTAGAAAGGAAAACAGGAACACTCATAAAACCCTCTTATATCCATCTCTCTGTCGGTCAAGACCCTTTTTCTCAGGAACACGTAGAGGTAACAAGTCGAAATTAATACCTATTTGTGAATACAGATAATTATGTAAAAACAGGTGTTGTGATTTTACTTCGTAAAACTTACAACTTTTTTCTCATCTTCATCATTGCAGTTGGCTTGCACTAGAGTAGATACAAACTTTTTAAGTAACATCTTATCTTATTTCAAACACTATATAGTTATCGAATATGTTACTTTCCCAGACCCTGTTTCTTTTTCTCAAACTTATTATGTAATGGTTTACTGTTCTCAAGGTCTAGCCCTAGGTTCAATATCATTAAGTAATTTTAAATCAACAATCAGTGTAGGTATATCAGTCATATCAAACGCTACTGCACTGTAAGAACTAATTCATTCCACATTCGAAATTTATTCCATATTCGAGATTCATTACACATTCAGTATTCAACATTCGAGAAGCATTCTGTATTCTTACTATTTCTATATTCTAAAGGAGACGGATACACTTTCATACATTCTTGGGCCTGGGTGTAAAAAGGTGAAAGAGATGTCAATTTAGAGCTTATATATTAGCAAACCATCTCGGAAAATTCTGCGAATTTTGGCAATCTGAGAGCAGAGTTATAAGAGATTTAGTAAAAGTGAGGCTATGCAACCAGCTGACAATGAAACTTATACTAAACTTATCCGTATCCGTACAAGTAAAGCAAGCATCGTAAGTCTGTAGAAAGAAAGCACTGGTCGGAGAATTATAATAACAAAAACAACAGGAAACACACTCAAAACGCACTAAACGATACGAGAAGACGTGTATCAAAATAAAGAGTTTTAAAAAACGAAGTTTATCCAGAATCACATTATAAGTAGGTATTACTCGCTCTTGTTCCGTTTTTTTTTTCTTTTCATACCAATGAAGGATTTTCTTAGAGCTCATTCAAAATATCTCTC
The DNA here is from genome assembly GCA_934045075.1 of Yponomeuta sedellus. Classification (NCBI taxonomy): domain Eukaryota; kingdom Metazoa; phylum Arthropoda; class Insecta; order Lepidoptera; family Yponomeutidae; genus Yponomeuta; species Yponomeuta sedellus. The sequence goes on along the minus strand of OW203733.1, from coordinate 11,687,717 downwards.
TATCTCTATCTATCCAGCCCATGAATGAAGCCCACTGCTGGGTATAGGCCTCTTCCATTTCACGCCAACTCTCCCGGTCCCTAGCCAATCTTGACCACTGAAACCCGGCCGCATACCCACATGATTATACGTATTAAATATAAATATATATATTCATGTGGGTACAGCGATATCATTCCGATGTAAAACCTGACTGCAAGGTACTCGGGGCTGCAAGTGATGCAAATTACTTCAGCCAGATGTCGCGGCCTGTACGTAATACAGAGAATATTGAGAAGAATAATAAAGAGGTTCGAAATTTCACTGATGCCGGTGAGTCGCCCATTAGCTCAGATGGAAAGAGCGCTGGCACGGATAGCCAGAGGTCGCGGGTTCGAATCCCGGCATGAGTGGAATTTTCAGCCTCGAAATAGGTTTTTAAAATTGTCCTTTGCACGGGTTAGTGCATTAAAAATAATATAATATATATACGTAGTTCTTGATTTGATTATATCCTTTTTAATGCACAAATATTTTCATTTAACGGAATTTTAGCCTCTAAATAGGTTTTTAGAATTGTCCTTAGCACGGGATAGTGCATTAAAAGGAATATAATCATGTGGGTACAGCGATATCATTCCGATATAAAACCTAACTGCTAAGTAATTGCTCGGGGCTGTAAGTTATGCAAATTACTTCAGCCAGATGTTGCTGCCTGTAGGTAAAACAGAGAGTATTGTAAAGAGGTACGAAATTTCGCTGATGCCGGTGAGTCGCCCATTAGCTAAGTTGGGAGAGCGCTGGCACGGTTAGCCAGAGTTCGCGGGTTCGAATCCAGGCATGGGTGGAATATTTAGCCTCTAAATAGGTTTTTAGACTAGTGATTTGGTTTGCTAAGCGTTCAAGTTTCCTATAGAACCTAGAAAACATCACACCATAATTATTTATTGTAAAGTATGTACAAAGACAGGGTGCAAATTAATAAAACACCATGGTAGTCGCTGATGATAGCCTTAACCCACCTCGATTTTGCTTGTGTTTGTAAAATGACCCTTAAATCCAGTAAGCTGAGTACAGTTTCGGAATTCCAATTGTCTCAGCTCGGGGAAGTGCTCTTGCAGTCGACCCACATTGAAACATACGCCGGGCCAGTCCCACACCGTCAGGTGGGTGACATGCTCCCTGCGGAGGAAACAAAGGTATGTAAATCTGAAAAAATACTGTCTACTCTTTAATACGTCACGTGACGTGACGTGACATAACGTGACGTAACGTGACGTAGCGTGACGTGACGTGTCGTGATGTGACGTAACGTGACGTTACGTGTCGTGATGTGACGTAACGTGACGTGACGTGACGTGACGTAACGTTACGTAACGTAACGTAACGTAACGTAACATAACATAACAAAACATAACATAAAACTTACATACAGGCACATGCATTGCGTCTGGCATCACACTAGGATACCCTGTATCCTGGAAACCAAAAAGGCGACATCACAAACATGTAAACCTCCAAGACCTGGGGTTTTTTGTACCCAGCCGGGATTCGAACCCGGGACCTCTCGCATAGTAGGCAGATGTTTTACTTCGGTCTGTACAACATGTGTACACACTCTAGGGTACATTAGCACACTCACCACTAGATCAATCTTCAGCTCCAAAGGTTTATTAAGTCAGTCCTTATTAGAGCTGTCATCTGCTGTAATGGTTCAATAGAGCAGTCACTATTAGAGCAGTCATGAACTCTACAGCAGTCTAGTAGTTCATTAGGGCAGTCATCTGCTCTAGCGGTTCATTACAGCAGTCACCATTTTGGGCAGTCATCTGAGTAGGGATCTGCTGTCATAGTACAATAGAGCAGTCATGAACTCTACAGCAGTCTAGAAGTTCACTAGGGCAGACATCTATTCTAGCGGTTAATTACAGCAGTCACCATTTTGAGCTGTCATCTGAGTAGGGATCTGCTGTCATAGAACAATAGAGCAGTCACTATTAGAGCGGTCATGAACTCTACAGCAGTCTAATAGTTCATTAGGGCAGTCATCTGCTCTAGCGGTTAATTACAGCAGTTACCATTTTGAGCAGTCATCTGAGTAGGGTTCTGCTGTCGTAGTACAATAGAGCAGTCACTATTAGAGCAGTCATGAACTCTACAGCAGTCTAGTAGTTCATTAGGGCAGTCATCTGCTCTAGCGGTTCAGTACAGCAGTCAACATTTTGAGCAGTCATCTGAGTAGGGATCTGCTGTCATAGTACAATAGAGCAGTCACTAACAGAGCAGTCATCTGCACTAATTGTTCATTACAAAAGTCTTCTTCTGTAATAGTTCAATAGAGTCGTCACTATTAGGACCCTTAATAACGATAATAAAATATATTAATTCTTTAGCGGTGAACCTCTGAAATTTGCTAATTTCGTAGGTGTACGCAAAAAGTTAAGGTAACACTGCTTTAGCTGATTGTATAGCTATAGCTATGTTTTTGGAACAGGTTTTAATTTGTCTAGAATGCTCCTCGTCCTCACTCTTCTCTTGAGAAATATTAGGTATTTATACTTTCTGGAAGGTTTCGATGGTAGGTCCATTCTAGATTATTCCATTATAGCTATACGCCCATTGCAAATAGCAGCCTTAATGGGGACACGACATGCGGTGAATTGTTTTAGCATACGTATAGTGTACAGCCCAATTCACCGCTGTTTGGCATTAGCCGATAGTCCACTTACCGAACTACGTGGTTGAGTTCTAATTGTGTTATATTATAAGGTAGAGCCAACGAGCAAAATAGAAGCAATCAACGATTTCAACCCTTTATATGTCCCCACTGTTGGACTTGGGGCACGAGTCTCTTCTGTATCGCAGGAAGGCTAGGCCATACTCCACCATGGGGGCTAAGTCCGGGTTGGTGGAGGATTGTAAGACAGTGGCGGGCCTTACTGTCAGAAATTTTCAAGCCGCTAATAAGGCCTCTGACATGCCTTAACGACTGCCATTACATGGCAGCTGGCACCAACGGCTTAGCATGCCTTGCGAAGCACAGAAGTGCTCGGAAACAATGCCACTAGCGGTAGTCACGAGATGGTCACCTATCCAGTACCTGACCGCGCCTGTTGTTGCTTAACCCAAGTGATTGATTTCATTTATTCGGTTCTGCTAGGCTACGAGCGCTTCTAAAGCAATCAACGCCCACTTTAAAATATCGTTTCACAACTTTCACCAGAGTCGTGTTGTCAAGTTACACAGAAAAAAATGAGCTAATACGAAGTGTGACATAAATTTTAAGTGGATCTATCGTTTCAGAGAAACCAGAACACTTGAACGATCGTCTCTCGATCGAGTTACATCAGCTGGCCATGCTGAGCTGAGTGCGACGAACTTGAAGTCTCAAAAGCTTTTGAGAAAGATAATTATTTACTTCAAACCAATATACATCTGCAAATTGGTATTTTAAATGACTCGTGAATCTCGATGCAATCGCGATTAGACCCATAAGATGTATTACTGTGTCCGTAAGCTGTTATGTGGAATGCTAACTAGAGAATATTTTATACACGACTAGCTTTTGCCCGCGACTCCGTCCGCGTGGACTTTTTTTGCAACCCCGTTCACTCCCTTAAGGGTTAAATTTAGAAAACCGGCGAAACATATGTTCAATCAATTGTGTTGAAGAGTATTTATTTTAAGTTTCAAGAAAATTAGACAACATTCTTTATATCTCCCAAACAAATTTTGGCAACCTTTTTCGCCCCCTTAGGAGTTGAATTTAAAAAAATCCGGTCTTATTCCTTGCCTACGTTATAATAGATTCTGTGTGCAAAATTTCAGCTTCCTAGGTCCAACGGCTTGGGCTAGGCGTTGATGAGTGAGTCAGTCAGTCAGGACTTATTGAATTTTAATTATATGTATAGAGTCTGCAAAGGAAAAAACGGAGTGATCTTATTGCGCTACCCGAGAAGGTAGGTACTAGATACAGTTGACAGTAGCTCCTGTATTACGCGTACTAAATAATGAATCCATTCGTCTAACTGACGAATAAGGGTGCACGAAAAGAGCCTCCCTGAAAGACGTACTCGCTGAGTCAGTTCGTCTGACGCACCCAGAGTAACCATCAGCGAGTTCCTTCCGCTGATTGGCAAATCCTTTCACCACGACGGCTTGGTATCGCCACGCAACCATTCTAATTGGTGTCGTAAACATCAGGTGATTTGGTGCGCATAGTCAGGCTTTATTTCTATGATTTGGTGCGCATAGTCAGGCTTAAATCAGGCTTTATGTGTCGTAAACATTCAGGCTTTCAAGATCGACATTTAGTTAGAGCACTGTCACACTAGTATTTGTATCTGCAAGCGATTTGAAAGCGAGGCGATAGCGTAGCTGCGATTGTTTTCGTCGCCCGTAGTAACATAGTAATTGGAAAACACCTTTGTGTAGACCACTGTTGTACGCAGAACGTGTTTTTCTTACTATAGAATCAAATGAAGGAAGAAAGATTGACGAAGCAAATATACATTGCAAATGTGATTGGGAGGGCTGGTAAGAGCTGGAAGAGGCGGACATGCATCGACCAAATCGGGGATGTATTACCAAAAGGGGAACATAAAAAGTACCCGGAACCGACGTGCGTGCATGCAACGACTTATGAACGTGATCTCTCAGGATCGTGGCAAGTGGCAGTCCCTGGTCTCTGCCTACCCCTTTTGGATACAGGCGTGAGGTTATATATGTATGAAATCTTGTTTGTTGGCGAACCCATAACGTGGGTTAGCGAACCCGTAACGTCGAGTATGGATTATTATCAGTTGGCGGTCATTCTGGTCTAGGCTGGCAACGAGTACGCTCGTCCAATCTGAATTTAATGTCTGATTTTTCAAAGTTTATAACTGTAATAAAGTCATTTTAAAACCCTCATTTCTGGCAGTACGAGTATCATCTTAAAATTGTAATTTATAATATTGTGATTATCTTATAATTTGGTACCATAATTATAGCTTTACCCCGAGGCTTCTCCGAAATTATCCCATGGGAACTCATTACCGGGACATCAAGTATACTTTGTCTCAATTCAGATATTTGTGTATCTGTAGGCTACGTTTCATGTAAACTCGATTGGCCGTTATTGAACAAACTTGCAAGTATCAGCTAGTTATATTATAAACTTTCACATTTATAATCTAACTAGCTGACCCAGCGAACAGTTCCTCTCGAGATTTGCGCTTACCAACACATTCAGTGATTCATTTTTACATTAAAGAGAAGATATAATAGACTAGCTGACCCAGCGAACTTCGTACCGACTAACAGTCGATTCTTTTTTTTTTATTCACTCCGTAGAAAGAACCATCCTCGTACCTACCTCAAGGAATATTCTAAAAAAATAATTAGCGAAATCGGTTCAGCTGCTCTCGATATTTGCGCTTACCAATACATTCAGCGATTCATTTTTATATTATAGATATTATCAAAGCAGAATGTATGTGACACCGACTGCTTTAGCAAGCAACACTGCACAAGTAATTTTACAGGGGAACAAAAACTTTACGATTTCGTAATCCGTTTCTGCAGTGTTCCATAGAAAAGTATTTGCGTGGTCTTGCAATTTATGTAATAAAGGCCGCTGATGATGAGTGTCCGTACTTGAATCTTATAGGTTCTAACATGTTTTAATTCCTTTCAAGTGTCAAATTTCAACTTAAGCTGTGTTGTTTGCTATGCGACGTATTAGGTCACCCAGTAGTACAGTCTGTTAGCTTTTAGAATATACCTCGGGCTCTAGAGTAGGCTTCGGTTTTCGCCGAAAGCACACGAGTGTACTACTTCCTGCTCTGTATTGTGTGTGTGTGTAATTTTAGTTCCGATTTCAAAATTAAGTGTCATATTAGTTCCGATATTTCTATTACACGAATATATCCGATTCTATCCGATAGTAGCCGAGGTATATTCTAAAAGCTAACAGACTATACCTAGTTGTGATGCAGTCTTATAAGTGGATAGAATTATGCATTATTAGATCAAGCACCAATGCCACTTTTTTGGGAAACAAGAGAAACACGTTGATGTTCATATAAGACTTTTATTACTTTTAATCGATACTAAAATTTCTAAAATTTTTAGGGTACCGTACCTCAAAAGAAAAATCGGAAACCTTAAAGGATCACTTTGTTGTCTGTCCGTCCGTTTGTTTGTCAATGCTCTTTATCCCGGAAACGCATTGAGGTATCGAGTTGAAAATTTCAACTTGTAATTGAAACCAGATACTCAGGTCTACAGTCCCTCGAAGTTGTGAAAAAATCTAACTTCTAAATTAACGCTAAAAAGTTACGGACATTACGGACGAAAAACTATAATCGACACTCAAGGGAATTAAAATATCGTCTTACGCTACAAATTGTAAAAAAAATTTAAAGTATTTATTCGAAATTAAATCATAAAAAAAAGCTCGGGAAAGACTGTGAGACTCTAATTCTAAACATAATTTAAGTGACAAAATGACTAGTTAAATCACATTTACGAATAATTAAGAAAAATTAAATATTTGTAACAATAAACTTTAAAAAAATCACAAATGTCAACATATTAAAATAATGTTAATACACAAAAAGCTTCGTCACAACTAACACTAGAAAATTGAATCATTGAAAGAAAAACAAAAAACACTAACAGCCTTACTAATAAACTTGGTGTAAGTATTGTATAACTATGCAGTGTTTTATCTCTTTTCCTCCAACTGAAAATTACATTCAAATGAAGTGAAAAAAACACTACGTAACTATACCAGGCTTATACGGCCTAAGAGAATAAGCCGCCCCGGGACATATCTGATCCAAAAGTGCCCACTACGCTGGCGGCGTTATCTTGCTGCACTGCAAGGGAAATTCTTTGCATAAGATAGGCCCCAGAGCGGCAATCATAGCCACGGTATTTCTAAACTGTATGTAGGTACTAATACCTACCTACAAATTTATACAGACCATCGGTGCGTGAGTCCGACTCGCACTTGGCTGGTTTTTTTAATGTAACTTACATACAGGGTGTAACCAGGGTGTAACATAATCTACAAAGAAGTGTGGTTTTCATAAGATGACGAAAACATTTTGAAATATCACTAAATGAAATATCAGAAATATCGTATTGGCATTACGTTGTAATGTGAACTGCGTACGAAAGTTTTAGTTCATAAAACCCTTAACAATGTGTGAATGTCGTCACTGGATGTAAGTGAGTTTTATTAAATTATGAAATCGTCATATAAGCCTCCGATGTGACAGGCCATAAAAAAAATTAATTATTCTATATAACTTTTGCAGTATTTACCGATATCATCGGTTTTTATTTATTTTTCCATGTGATAAGAATATTCTTTATTGTACACTGGAAAAACAACAAATACAAAATAATTAAGAATTTACATAGAACAATTGGCGGCCTTATTGCTAAAAGCAATTTCTTCCAGACAAACGTTACTATGGAAATTTAATAGTTCTTACAATATCTAAGAACACATGAAGGCACTTTTCGTAACGTGTGTACGTGTTCTCGCGGCAAGCAGTCGTTATGGACTAAATGGGGTGCTGCCAGAGTGCCACAGGACTGCAAAGCTTGCGACGCAAAGGTTGGTCAGGTCCGGCGGTCTTAAGTTTCACACAGATGTGTGCGAAAAAACAACGGGCAGAAAAGGTACAGCATTATTATAATTTAAAAAAAAAAACACAAAACAGTGCTTCCTTTCCTGCCAAATACAAAAACTGTCGGGTCCTTAATTGCACGAAATTCTCAATCATCCGAACACTTAAATTAAACAAAAGACGAGCCTTTCTACTTTCTGCTACCACCGCCAAGCGAAACATACTTCACACAGATGTGTGCGAAAACAATATACTACTCAACGTAAAGGTTATATTTTATGACCTTCCAGGTACAAAAAAACGTTGCTTTCTTAAAGGGCGGCTTCGACAGACCCTGGACAGAAAGAAGTACTTTATGAGCATACCCCGCATCTGGTTAAACTTTTCTAAGATATTCCCAGAAATATGTTCGAACATTTGGCGTAGAGAACGGTTTTGTTTTGTAAATCGAACCAATTTAATTCAACGTAAAGCATTTACATTCTGTTTGCGGAATGGCAATGTTAAATGTAAGCCGCTACCTTCGGGCCGTATTGTAGTCGAGATAAAGGCAGTGGGAAAAAAAACTCTACTGAGACCACCTTTTCTCAAAGCTTTTCTTTTCTTTTTCTTAAACCAAATAAGTACATCAGTTGCCACCTACACTTATAATAAGATAAGATTTCATGTTTACCATCAGCATAGTTAGACCTGAGATTTCCGCACCTAGCCTCATAGTTGGGCCATTGTACGTACCTACCTAGAAAGCGCTGAGGTACGGTACCACTACAGACACTAGGGTTTCCTTACGATGCTTTCCTTTACCGTCAGTGAGTGTTATTGCTACTACAATTTCACAAATGTACATAACTTAGAAATGTACATAACAAGTTCCCGGAACCGGCGTGCGTGCATGCAACAACTTATGAACGTTGATGAAGCGAAGGTGATCTGTCAGGATCGTGGCAAGTGGCAGTCCCTGGTCTCTGCCTACCCAACAAAGTTCAGTAATATTTTGTTTGTGCTCACTGATTGTTTAAAGTTACAAAATAAAGACGCTGGTAGCCCTATCTGAGACGTTCAATCAATATTTGAGTGTTTTTTACACGTATTTGTAGGACACAGACCAGTAGATTTCGTTTAAGCTCATAGATTGTTTAAAGTTACACAATGAAGGCGCTGGTAGCCCTATCTGAGACATTCAATCAATACTTGAGTGTTTTTTACCCGCGCAAAATGGCAGAGTCCGCGTACAAGGGCCGCTTATCTCGAAGACCAGATTAATTTTGTGGGTCCCCTCTTGCGAGAAAACTGCCTTTGTATTAGAGTAGTACCTACATATGACAGCTTATCGTATTTTGCATTGACAAGCCAAACTCGACCCTACGTCCTTACTGTAAGAGCGATATGTAAGTGGCGTGCTACTAAGTTGTATAGTAACTGATACATACATACATGCATGCGTGCATGCATGTATGTATGTATGTATGTATGTATGTATGTATGTATGTATGTATGTATGTATGTATGTATGTATGTATGTATGTATGTATGTATGTATGTATGTATGTATGTATGTATGTATGTATGTATGTATGTATGTATGTATGTATGTATGTATGTATGTATGTATGTATGTATGTATGTATGTATGTATGTATGTATGTATGTATGTATGTATGTATGTATTTATGTATTTATGTATGTATGTATGTATGTATTTATGTATGTATTTGTACATAACTTAGAAAATAAAGTCAATGGATCATGCCGTGATTCGAACCCCCGACCTCCCGATTAAGAAGCCGGTGTTCTTCACCGCTCCGTTACCTCCGCCAGTATTCAGGTTTAGGTCCAACCGCCAGAGTATTAGTACTCCCTGGCGTCGTGAAACTGTGTTCCACTTTGTTCTCGTGGCGGTGACAGTGCATCAGTCAATTACTGCAAATGGTAGCTTTGCTCTCCGTTTATAACAATCCCGGAGGCGTTAAACGAATTTGTATTGGCAACTCAAAGCGGCTCATGCTTGTGTCCCTATTTCACTACAACCTACTGTAATTTCCTGTACCTACCAAATGTCTTTGACTTCGCATGGACGTATTTTGAGTCTTATTGCCGCTCCAGGCATTGAGAATCGAAATACGTCAATGCCAAATACGTCCACGGAGGGTGTGACTAATATTCTCCAGACTTTAGTTTAATTCTCGTCAGTGAGATGGTCTTCGAACTTGTTCATAAATATGTCTACAAGGGCAGACTAATCAACTCTCTCTCGTCTCTTCTTCAATCTATAGCCACCCAATGCTGAGTGTAGGTATCTTCTAATGCACGCATGTGGCCTATAGTGAAGCGCTCGTGGCCTAGTCAAACCGAGTGATTGGAATAAATCACTTGAGTTAAGCAACAACAGACGCTAACAGGTTGGTGCTGGCTGTCATGTAATGGCTGTCATTTAATGGGAGTCGTTAAGCTGGAGTATGGCCTAATTTTCCTGCGATGCAGGAAGAGACCCGTGCCCCAGCAGTGGGACATAAAAGGGTTGATATCGAATGCACGCCATTAATTTCGGTCTTGAGCTTTCCAAATTCATTCTTTTCCTGCCACTTTGACCAGGTCGTCAGTCCATCTCATTGGTTAGCCACACTTCAGCGCCTGTCTCTAGGTCAGAAAACTAGCACTTTTACCCCGTCTTTTCTCTTGTCTACGACAGTATGGCCTGCTCATAAACCTGCCTAACTAAACAACTGGGCAGAAGCGACTTCGAAAACGAGGCCGCGAGAGGGATCCAAGTAGCTGCATTTAGAACACTGAGCTAGATTTTTTTCTCCCTGCCAGTTATGATCTTCTTCTTCAGGCTATATTAGTCCACTGCTGGACATAGCCCTCCCCTAATGAGCGCCATAGCGCAAGGTTATGCCATCATTGGGGGGTAATGCCCATATTCCCCACGCTGGGCATGGGGGTTGGGATCGCAGTTTGGTGGGATTGTACTGCAGAGGGCGCTGCTACCCACCCCCCGATCTGTGTCCCTTAGTCGCCTTTTACGACACCCGCGAGAAGATTTTGGGTTGGTGCTATTCTCTAGGCCGACACCACACAGCATGATCTACGGAGCCGAAATTTGGGCACGTCGGTAGGACCAGGCCATTGACTTAAAGTCGCCAAGCGGGCTATGGAGAGAGCTATGCTCGGAGTCTCTGATTTCACATCAGTAAAGAGACAATTCGCCTTAGAACTGAGATGACTGGCATAGGCATAGGTTATAAGATTAGCAAGTTGAAGAAGCAGAGGGCGGAGCATACATATGTGCACAGAATCGATAGCCGAAGTACAAATTACCGAGGTTGTTGAATAGAGACCATGAACTAGCATGCGCAGTTTAGACATTTGAGAAGAGATGGTCAGAGTGGAGTTTTATTCCCGCTGCCTTTTTCTCCATTACACTACGGCCCAAGGCAGCGGATTGCCTACATTTTATATTGCACATTTATATTCAGCAAAGAGAATGTATTTTTTTTACATTTAAATAAAAGTTTCAAGTTTTTGATTTTATTTGAAACGACACACATAAAAAATCTAGCGGGTAGGTTAAGTTCAGCCGCATTTGCAGTTAGAAAAATTAGGCAACTAACAGATGTGTCAACTGCGAGGCTTGTATATTTCAGTTATTTTCACAGTATTATATCATATGGTTTGTTACTATGGGGGCGTGCGGCAGATATAGAAACAGTTTTTATTCTACAAAAAAGGGCTGTTAGAGCTATCTACAATTTACCTACCAGGCAATCGCTAAGGGATATTTTCAAGGAAATCGGAATTCTAACGATGGCTTGCCAATATATATTCGATAACATAATGTATGTACGAAAAAACTTAACAACATTTAAATTAAACAGGGATATCCATAACGTAAACACTAGAAACAGAAACAAAGTTGCTTTATCTAAATTCAGATTAGCCAAGGTAAATGCATCTTTTGTAGGACTAAGTGTACGTTTTTACAATAAAATTCCAGAACATATTCTATCCCTGCCTGACAGCAAATTTAAAAATTTCATTAAAAAGGCGCTGTGTAAAAAGGCCTATTATAGAATAGATGACTTTATAAATGATGTAAGCCCTTGGCAGTAGACCAATTCCACAACGAGTAAATCGTAGTTATTAAATAAATATTTTATATGTAGCAACCGAATCACTGCAATCCTCAGTGTTAGTTATGTATGTCATATTTTAATTTAAGTTTGTACAGACGACGTGATTGCATATTAGTAAATATATCATACATTCTATAACTGACAAAAACTTAATCTGCAGGTTTGCTAAAGGTCATTCGAATGGTGGCGTGGTGGCCGGGTCATCTATCTCCCTCCAAAATGGTTGAGACTGATGATGGCTGACCTCTGCGTTATGCTCGTGAACGAGGGCTGTTCGTGTGTCTGGCCGCAGCACTTGTCATGTTTTCACGGCCTATGTAAAAAAAGTATATTTATTTAATAATGCCTTAACATTTAAAGTTATTAATGGCAATCATGGAATCTTATGCGTATAGGTCTAATGTATTAGATTTAAGACTTGAGAAAAGATGGTCAGAGTGGAGTTTTTTTTTCCGCTGCCTTTTTCTCCACTACATTACGGCCCGAAGGCAGCGGCTTTCACTTTCATGTTACATTGTACTTTGACATTCAGCAAACAGAATGTAAATTCTTTACGTTGAAATAAATTGAATTGAATTGAATTGAACACTCTGAAGGAGATTGCTAGCAGCGGCGGTATAAGGACGGTCAAGAAAAGAAAAAAGGCGACTTAACTTGTCCAGGCCTATGTCCAACAGTAGACAAATACGCGCTTATTGATCGATTAGTAGTTAAGTTAGGCCGACAAGTAATTAAAAGATGCCCTTACGTGCCCATCGCATACTCAGCCCGACTTTGTGAATTTTTGTTAAAGTTATTTGCCGATCAACGGTCGGTTTCCTTTTCAACAACTCTAATATTCTAGGTATATTCTAAAAGCTAACAGACATTTAATTTAGCTAATTGCATTGTCTGATAGTGATATCTTCATAGTGTTTCTTAATGATTCGCGATAATCGTACATAGTTATAGATTAACAGTTGTCGGCATATCTTCATTAGGGTTGTTGTGGAACTTTTTATGAGGAAGAGGATTTTTTCAATAGGAAGGATGAGGAATCTGGCAGACTAAGAGGAAATGGATGAGTAAGAGGATGTAGGAGACTTCTCTCTCTCCCTCTCCTTCACACATTTAGTTTCAACAAAACTTATAACTCTCCTTCCTATTAAATTCCTCTTAAAATATGAGAAAGAGGAAAAGGAATTCGTCAAAATCAATTTTGAGAAAGAGGGACCTCAAAAATATGAGGAAATTCCTCATTTTGAGGAAAAGGATGAGGAATCCTCATCAACCCTAATCTTCATAACCTACCTGTGTGCAAAAGTTAAGAGTATGATTTCTAAGTCACATTTGTGAATATATAGCAGCAACATCATTCGCGTGAAGAAAATCATCGTCAGGAAACCTGAAGTGGTAACCTCATATACTCATACGTTCACATCATATATACCTCAAGGCTTGAAAACGCCAAACCTCACTGGGCACGCACAGTAATTAAGCCCATAATCTCTGTCTTCGAGAAGGCCTGTATCTGGATAGTGGGAAGAACCTTGATGTGGGGTATATAAAAAAAAGTGTAATAGTGTGTTTTAATACTTTTAATGCAACAACAAACTGGGACCGACTGCTTTCCGAAAAAAGGGCCACTGACGTTATCTCTGCAAACCAAGGCGACGATGGCGGGACGTTAATGCAATAAGGCACTAGTTAGCACCGGGTAACATATGTAGGTCGCACGCACCTCATCTACACTTCTGTTTAAAGCAGCAGATATAAAATCATATAATTAAAATAATTCTAGCGGACCCAACAGACGTTGTCCTCCATGCAGCGCCATCTGCCGGGCTAATTTGTGAATCTAAACCATCCACGGCGCATCCAAAAAAATCATTTAAATCTGTCCAGCGGTTTAAGAGGAGCTCAGAAGCAGTGACAGTGTTCAGAGATATAAAAATATGTCATAAAAAGATTTTATGTCTGCTGCTCTGTTAAGATAATGTCTTACGACAGAGCCATCTTTTGCATGATATTGTAACTTAATCATATATCGGCATCTGTATATTCATCATTGTAGTGGTGTAACCAAGGCAACGATATATTGTTGTTTCGCAATAAAATTACCAACCAAAAAACTACTCGGCTTTGAATATGCTCCACTAAATGTTGTACATCGGCCCTGCATCCGGGGACGATCAAATAAGCTGGCAATATCAATGATTTTATTACACTTCTTCTTCTTCAGGCTATATTATTCCACTGCTGGACATAGCCCTTACACAAATTTTAATAAATTAGACGACTGCACAAACGACAATGCATCTTTGTGTCTGCCCTGAAGCTCCACAGTGCAGTTTGCGGGATCTCATGGAGGCATCACCCGGCGCGCTCGCCGTGGCGCGGTTTTGGGAGCGAGATGTCTGAGAGGAGGGCGGCGGCGCTTTCGACACGAAAGAAGAAGAATTAGACGACTTTTGTGTCAACTGTATCCTTATCATAAATCAACTGCGAAAATGTTGTACCCATATTATTGTACTTCAATATGGCGGAGGTCGATGGTACCTATGATACAGTGTAATTTATCCCCAGAATAGGTGCCAACGTTTCATCATTATATATTTTAATTTCACAAGATTCTTGTTTGATTATGTATTTACGATTATTTTATATGGAAAATGGTATATCTTTATATGAACAATAAATAATGTTTAACTTTCATTAGCTTCCGTTGTTTGCAAGGCAGGCTAAGCTGTTGGGACCTGCTGTCATGTAATTGCAATCTTTAAGCCATGTCAGAGGCCTTATGGGCGGCTTTATAACTTCTGACAGTAAGAACCGCCACTGTCATACAATCCTTCACCAACCTGAACTTGGCCCCCGTGGTGGAGTATGGGATAAACTTCCTGCGATGCAGAAAAACACCCAGGCCCCATCAGTGGGGGCATACAAGGTTTGATGTCGATCGATATTTTTTCATATTTTATCTTCCTGCCAAGTTGCGAGGTGGCTTGATAAAAATTATATAGAAGGCAGGAGGGAAGCGTATGCCAAGCAATGGGACAAAAAGAAACTACATACGTGGGTTACACTATAAGTTTTGCGTAACTTAAAAGAAAACAACATATTATAACCAAAATATTATGTTTATTGCTTTTCAAAATACTCTCCTTTACATTAAAAAAAAATTATGCGATCGAACTATTTTTTAAAACAGGAGGACCAAACATCTGAATGCATATTTTCTACGTGCTGATTGAACGTATCACTGCCTCTTCGGAGTTGGTAAAAGTGAAACCTCTCATCAAAGCTTTGATTTTGGGGAAAATACAGAAATCACAGGGTGCTAGGTCGGGGCTATGCGCAGGATGGGTGACGAGTTGTACTTTTTCGGAAGCTAAAAATGACTTTGTTTTGTTGGCCGTGTGTGAAGAAGCGGTGTCATGATGTAGGTGAACGCGGCTTTTTAATCGTCTTTCGCGAACTTTTTCTGACACCCTGGGTAAACAAATGGTAGAATACCACTCGGCATTAACATTTCTTTGATCTTCAAGTGGAATTGTACAGATGGGAACCATAGCTGAGAAAAAAGAGTGATTATTTTTTACCAACGTTTCTTGCCTGCCTCGCCTTTGTTGGTCTGTTCTTATTTTCAAACACCCATTCACAAGATTGCTGTTTTTTTTTTTCGGGAACAATAAATCCACGTTTCATCTCCTGCGAAAATGTCATAACCAGCATAAGAATGTCCTTGGTCGTACTTTACTAGCATCTGTGAGCACTATTCCACGCGAGTCCGCTTCTGCTCCGCTATCAGTTCATGCAGGATCCTACGACAACCAAGTTTCCAAACTTTTAATTCTCCGTGTAAAATTTTCTGAAATTGTCTAATACCAATTCCCAATAGTCCTCAAATTGGGTCATAGCTAATCTACGGGTTTTCTTCAATTAGCCGCTTAACAGTAGCCACATTATTTTCGTTGACGACAGTTGAAGGTCGCCCTTCACGAAATTCGTGATTTAAAGAAACTCGACCTCTCTCAAATTCAGCAAACCATCGCCTCCCGGTGCTCAAACAAGGTGCTTCTCTGCCAAAAGCATTTTGAAGATGAGCGGCACAGTTAGGCGGAGAGAAAGAACTTTTAAACTCATAAAAAAATCATCGCTCTAAAATCTTTTCGACTTAATTCCATTTTCGTTCCGTAGGTAGAACTTTGATGTGTGATAAAAAACAATTCAATTCATTTATTTAAAATTTTAAAAAATCATATAAATTTGTTAGTAATCTTATTCTAGTATTATTACATATTGTTCTTTTAACCATAACTATAGGACACTGTCATTGCTTGCCACTTGAAGATGGCAACAATGGTTTATGTAGGCACAATCTACCTTATCGGCGACCATAGCCAGGATGGTGTTGCGACTGGCTCGCACCCTGCGCACGAGTGACGCGCTGCGCTTGGCATTATCGCGTAAAAGTCTTCAGCGCTCGCAATTGACAACTGATTTCCCGCAAATTGTTTTTTCTTTTTTTTACTAAGAAGGTTGCAACGTTTCAAAAAATATAACATTCGAAATTCAAATAGTTCCGATTAGCTAGAAGTGCAAAAAATTTGGTGTGCCCCATGTATAATAAAAAGCAAATTCTAGCATTCTGCCTCTCCGGGATATAGGCGCGAATCTGATACATAAAAATATCGTGTCACACAGTGTTTGTTTTCGAACTCCTCCGAAACGTCTTTACAGATTGTTATGTTTTTTTTTGTATAATTTGGAGGTCTATGTCGTACACTTTATTGCAAAACAACGTTTGCCGGGTCATCTAGTAACTTATAGATTATTAAATATTCGGTCACAGAAGAAAAAAAATGGGTCTTTTATTAAAATGAATCTTTTGTTTTGACTGGTGAGTGACAATGACTTTATTTTTAGAGGTCTAATAAGGAAAAGGCGTTGGTTTGTTATTAATATACGGTATCAGAGGAAGCTCTTCTATGTAGGTCAAACCGACAATGAATGCTTTATGTATTTGAACTGTATGTTTATTATCGCGAACAGACTGTTATTGTTAGAGCAAAACAAGGCTTTCATTATTCTCAGATTATATTGCAAATTGTATCTATAGATCGTTCAGCGAGCTATGGAGAGAGCTATGCTCGGAGTTTCTCTAAAGGATAGGATTCGTAACGAATGCATCCTACAGAGACCAAATTTATCGACATAGCTCAGAGAATCAGCGAGCTGAAGTGGCAGTGGGCTGGCCATATCTTGCGAAGAACCGACAACCGTTGGAGTAAACGCGTTCTTGAGTGGAGACCGCGACTCGGCAAACGTAGTGTGGGACGCCCTCCGACTAGGTTGGATGACGATCTGCAAAAAAATGCTGGATGCGGCAAGCCGAAGACAGGGCGCTATGGCGCTCATTAAGGGAGGGATATGTCCAGCAGTGGAATAATATAGCCTGAAGAAGAAGAAGAAGATCTATAGAACAGAGCTTCTCAAACTTTTTATGTTCGCTCCGTGGTTCTTGTATTTGCCCCTTGCTCTCAGGCAAATATGCTATATTGTTTTATGCGGGCGCCTCTTTTGGCTTTCCGTATTAGTACTTATTATTAGAAATATTAAGGCGCTTCTTAGTGCTAACTAGCGCCACGAATGGAAAAAATCTTCTTGTTTTATTTATAACGCGTCTTTGGAAAAATGTATCTAAATCTTAATAAATATCGTAGCTCTATTTAGAACCTACTGACAATAACACTGAATGTAAGACTGGTGCTGCGGTTTTGCCGAAAACGGCCGTTTTTAGCGGAAATCGATTAAAGTTCTAAGTTGTCGATCCAGGTTATGGACGGTTCTGTAGGTTCTAAAACTAGTTGTCACAATTGTTCTTACTCATGTCCACGTTTAGAAAAAAATCATATTATATAAAACAAGTTATGAATTTTATTCCATTGGTAGATCCCATCGCCATCCATCTATTCGCCATCCATCTATTCGCCATCCAAACCATCCATTGCCGGATTTTGTTATAATACAAAAAAAATTAACAATAACAGGTAAGTGTAGATGTATAAAAGCGGACTTATTTTAAAAGAAATTTCTTTCAGTCATTCCAAGAAAGATTCTGCATAATAAATTAGAGTGCGGTAGATGGAAAATAAAGTTTAACAAGAAAATAAAGAAAAAAAAATAATATCACTTATTATTTCTTAAATTGCTTTTGATTCTAAGTTTATCAAGCTATTGTAAGTTAAATCGTTAGGAATCCTTCAAGATTTGGTGTGCTTTATTAGGAAACATGCCATTCTCTGAGGCGCCAGCGGCGGAGGAGACGAGGATAGATAATATCAACCCTTTGTATTCAATTCAATTCAATTGAATTTATTTCAACGTAAAGAATTTACATTCTGTTTGCTGAATGTCAAAGTACAATGTAACATGAAAGTGAAAGTCGCCTCCTTCGGACCGTAATGTAGTGGAGAAAAAGGCAGCGGGAAAAAAAACTCCACCTTGACCATCTTTTCTCAAGTCCCCTTAAATCTAATACATTTATGGGCCCAGCGTGGGGATTATGGGCATTACCTCCCAATGATGGCACAACTTGTGCTATGGCACTCATTAGGGGAGGGCTATGTCCAGCAGTGGACTAATATAGCCTGAAGAAAACTCTTCGACTTAAATTCGGTAATCCGTAATAAATAAACCTCAAATTCGTCAATTTAGTTAATTGAAAGTACTTTTGAATCATGTTCATTTTGAAATGACACTTTGACGTCTCATAATTAACAAATATCAAAATCACCTTACCCAAAATGACTTTCTTAATGTCTTTATTATGAAGTGGTTTTCCTGTGCTATTCAGAACCCTCACCCATATCACTACCAAACACCGCATCACGTCGACACTAAAATGGAATATAAATGTGTAACAGTTTTTTTTTATTAGATCCAATGATTGTCTTTTTTGGTTGAGACCGCCAATTGAATACCATTACTTAAAATAATTTGTAATTTTTTGCAATAAAATGTTCTGTTCCTATTTATTTATCTCTATCTAGCGCAAAGCTAGGCTCCACGGTGGGCACGACACGGGAACAGACTTTTACACCCGACTACATAGAATTGGATATACTTACATATAGTACATACACTATATGTAAGTATATCCAATTCTATGTTCCATTGTAATTCTTTAACCAATGTTCAGATTTTGTCAAATAAGATCTCAATCGATTCGTCGTGTGGCACTAGTATTACAGGTTATCTATAAACGGCATAAAAACTAAAATAATTTGAACCACTAAAAATACATAGGTGAATATCCTACAGCTGATATTATTTCCCGTTTTTTATTTTAAATAACACAAATATTCGCCCTATACAAATATACGTTTAGCTTTTAGCTTAGATTATTATAACTTTTTTTTTTTTTTTTTTTCCTCCAACCTCCCTAATTGATAATTTATGTATCGATCCCAAGACACAGTCGTAGGGTTAGGTTGAGTCCAGAAATGCAAAGTCATTAACTTTGTTTTAATTCCTACACAGTTTTAAGCTTACCCTTTATCATTTTAAGTATAGTGATATGTTATGTATTATGTAAGTCACTCGTCGAAAGAGCTCCAACTCCTAAGATACAGGTTAATCCTAGTTTAGGTGTTGGAAGTCGCATTAAAATGTGTAAATCACTTACTTACTATATAATATTATTGTTACTTAAGAGTGTATTGATTTTATTTGCTCCAATAAACACTTTTTTACTTTACTTTACTACTTAATATAAATCTGAAACAAGAAATAACCAGCAACCCGACTGCAGAGCCTTAACTAACTAGACACGAAATTTAACAAGTAACTCAATGAGAAGTATCTAGGATGGTCCCACCTGCTTAGTAGGTACTGTTCAGCCGTAGGGTATAGGGTTATTTTTATTTCAGGTCTTTTACTTGTATTTTAGACATTAAGTTCGCCCACACGTCGCTGTCACGTCACGACGAAACACAATACAAGAAAGGCGACTACAAAAAATATACAAAGGCGAGCTTAACGGGTCTACGCACGTATACAGTAATGGTACTACGCCCGATGTAACGAGGCAGTATTTATACTTACTGGTATCCCTTAATCCACTCGGCCTCGATGCCGCGCGTGCAGTGAAGGCGGTACTGCGTCTGCGTGCAGCGTGCGGTGTGCGCGTACTCCATGAGCGTGCAGGGCCGGCTGGACTCGCTCTCGTTGCGTCGGCGCTGCTGGACTCCAGGGGAGACGAGGCCACACAGCGAGCTTAAGAGCAGCGTCTGCCACAGCGCCTCTGGGGTAAAGGTTAACGGTTGTCAAAGTGGGAAGTGACGGGAGAAGACGGTGGCCGCGTCACTTAGTAAGGCTGTACTTACTCTCTCTCTCTCACTCACTCACGCACACACATACACACACATACATACATACATACATACATACATACATACATACATACATACATACATACATACATACATACATACATACATACATACATACATACATACATACATACATACATACATACATACATACATACATACATACATACATACATACATACACCCTTGTTCGCGGCTCATATATTGTGAGGACCTTGTCAGAATTCCCCATTATGCGGTCCTACCTTTCCCGTTGACTTAGCAGTGTGTAAATCTGTCTACAATCTGGAGCTATCTCGTTCTGGCATGAACTTTTATTTGAAGTTTCCATACACACGACTGAGACAGAGATAGAGCCCTTCATAATTTGTGTCAAAAATCGGGCTTGTGCGGTCCCAATTTATTATGCGGTCGGACCGCACTTTCGAACATACGCGTGCGAAAAAACACACCGACCGCATTTTATGCAAAATACAAACGCATTTACACACTGTCCCCACTTTAGTGCCGTTTGAGAGAAGTTACACACCGACCGCATTTTATGCTAAGTACAAATGCATTTACACACTGTCCCCACTTTAGTGCCGTTTGAGAGAAGTTACACACCGACCGCATTTTATGCTGAGTACAAATGCATTTACACCTGTCCCCACTTTAGTGCCGTTTGAGAGAAGTTACACACGGACCGCATTTTGATGTTGTTGCATGAGTATGCAACAACGCATTCACGAAGGAATATTATGAGGACTGCAGGTTAATGTGACTTAGTGCGTATTAAAAAATTGCGAAGACGCATTAATTAGGTACCTACCTAAATACTAGAAAAGGGAGAGGTGATTGAGTAATCACCTCTCCCTTTTCTAGTGTTTAGGTAGTCACATTAACCTGCAGTCCTCATAATATTCCTTTGTGAATGCGTTTTCAAACTATCTTAATCTGTAAAAATTTTAAAAAGCCGCGCGCGATTGCTTGTTCCGCTGCGCCGCGTTCCCTAATTCTTTTAACAGCATATGCTGCAGAGCAAAGCTTATTTGCCAATTTTATTTGAGGACCCCATTGAAGCTTTGCATCAATTGTGATACCTAGAAATACAGTTTCTTTGACAAAGTCTAGTTTGTCCTTTCCCAATATAACTTTGCTGTCAACTACTTTGACATTGGTAGAGTGAACTTTATACATATTGTTTTTTTTTTTAATTTAACAATAAGTTATTAGACTTAAACCAGTTTAGTACCTGAGGGAGAGAATTATTTGTACTGTCAAGATCATTCTCTTGTCTTTTAATTTTGAAAATAAGTGACGTGTCATCTGCAAATAATACTATCTCTGACATATTTTGAACCATGAAAGGAAAATCATTTACATATACGAGGAAAAGAAACGGCCCCAAAATCGATCCTGTGGCACTGCTATCCTGACCTCTGACCCTGAAGATTTAGTTCTATTTATATCAGCTCTTTGAATACTTCCTTCCACATAATGATGTCATAAGTTTTAGAAACATTTCACCTTCTTCCAAGGATCCGTCCGCACTCAAGGTCATTGGTTCACGACTCGTGATGACTACTCTAGACTACGACGATTCTTGTCTCCTCTCGTTTTAGGGTGTCGTACCCAATGGGTGCAAATCGAGACCCTATTACTTGACAATACTTCGCTGTCTGTTTAACCTTATCTTTAAGTATAATTGCGACGATTTTTTAAGAATAAAAGTTCTATTCTATCACAGAGATCTATCTTTTGAACCGTAATAGGTAGACACTTGAAATTTTCACAGAATGTGTATACCTGAATAAGATCTTAACTGGCTAAGGAAGAAAATACCCAACAAGAAAAAGTGTGAGTAATGCCTAAGCCAAGAACTGACCTGAACAGAAGAACTTGGACAGATGTAAAAAACTATTTTTAAAATGTCATTAAAAAAATCCGAAAGGGTCCTAACAAAGGATCTAGAGCAGTGATTTGGTTGGAACAATGTTTTCTTGTTTTTTTACTATTATTTGTTATTAACCCTCCGACGCTGTAGTGCCTGGGACATGGTTCTATAGATGGTGTAGGCTTGCCCAGCACATATACCATCCTGACAGCTTAGTCGCCCTAGCCCACAGGAAAGACTAGTCAATACGTGCGGAGTCAACTATGCCGCGGGTTTCCTTACGATGTTTTCCTTCACTGTTAGCGTCGGAGTGGTCCCTTCACCCATCTAGTGTGAGTGAAGATACCACTGGACGCTGTATAAATCATCTCATTCAGTAGATGCAAAAAAGCCAATATTATTATTATTAACCCTACAAACCTAATAATCTTAAGAACCATGCAAACCCAACCTAACCTAAGCCCTTCAATGATAACAGGATCTTTGCGTAACGCAATGTATAGTACCTACGATGTGTTTTGTCTTTGCTATAGTGGCACTGATAAGTGCTTTAACTCTGTGATGCTCTCTATTATTGAACATACATACTTAGCATGAGTCTAATTTCTCGTATAAAGTGCGGTCCTTTTTACACGTACTCATTTTGTGCTTATACACACAATGGGAACTGGAGGCGCCACGTGGTGGTTCTAATGAGTCTAATTTCTCTTATAAAGTGCGGTCCTTTTTACAGGTCCGCATTTTATCACATTTTGTGCTTATATACACAATGGGGACTGGTGGCGCCACGTGGTGGTACACACCTGAACTATTTTTTGGTTTGTGTTAACTCAACTGGACAAAAATACCGAATATGAGGTCCTCCCCGAAAATTTGCTCATACTTCGCCAGTCGAACAATCAGAACGCGAGAATTCGATAGCTATATTTGAAGCTTCCTCAAAATATTGTGCGGACGTCCGCACAATGAGGTCCGACCGCACATTGAGGGTTTTTGACTAACTTAAGACCGCACAATGTTAAAGCCGCGAAGACATACATACATACATACATACATACATACATACATACATACATACATACATACATACATACATACATACATACATACATAATAATAATAATGAGATGATTTTTATACAGCGTCCAGTGGTATCTTCACTCACACTAGATGGGTGAAGGGACCACTCCGACGCTGAAGTGCCTGGGTCATGGTTTTATAGATGGTGTAGGCTTGCCCAGCACCTATACCATCCTGACAGCTTAGTAGGCCTAGCCCACAGGAAAGACTAGTCAATACGTGCGGAGCCAACCAAGCCGCGGGTTTCCTCACGATGTTTTCCTACACCGTTAGCGTGTGGTATTGCGACTACAAATTCGCAAATGTACGTAACTTTGAAATTAAACAAAGTCATTGGTACATGCCCGCACTCGGGATCGAACAGCGGTGGTAGCTCAGCGGTGGTACATACATACATACATACATACATACATACATACATACATACATACATACATACATACATACATACATACATACATACATACATACATACATACATACATACATACATACATACATACATACATACATACATACATACATACATACATACATACATACATACATACATACATACATACATACATACATACATACATACATACATACATACATACATACATACATACATCCTCACACACCGCCATATCGGCTCTGGGACAGGAAAATGCGGTGGAAGCGTTTCTTACTGATGGAGCATTATTTATGTTAATTTGACTACTTTGATGATATTGAAGGAAGTTGGATAGGAAACATGCGTAAATAAGATCTCTCAGACACACTAGTACGTACTAAGTACGTACATATAAAAATCGGCCGCGACCCGTCCACCCACCAGTCCGGCTTCACCCACGGGTCCACGGGGAATTTCTTTTCCCCGTGCACCCACTGCATTATGGCGGGAAAATATCGATATAAATTCAATCCGGTCACCACGAGTGCACAAACTGGCCACTTCATTGTTTATGTTTACACTGATAAAATAATACTAGTCATCTGTCTGCTGTCACTTGTCTTTCAAAGTAATAAATTGCCCTTTGTTTCAAGAAATTATAGTACTTTAAAATAATTATATTCCGAAAGAAACGTAACATAATGGATATAGAAATTAAGTTTATAAAAAGAAAACGTGGCCTTGTGTTAATAGACAAGAACCATCAATATTTTAAGCATAAAGATTATGCTAATAAATCGTCAATCTGGAATTGTACGCAAAAACAGAAGCTAAAGTGTAAAGGATCAGTTACTATTAATGAAGTGAGTAATTTACTTAAACACCTAAACAATAAATGGCACCCATTTGTGTTTCACACACACGTGATAGGTTTCCACAACCATTCAATTTATTGTTGTTGTTTATTTATTTATTAGTAGATGATGCCCGCGGTCCCGCTCGCGATAAAAAGTATATCCTTCCCTATGGTCTAAACTATCTCCATACTAAATTTAAATTATGTGTCCATACTAAATTATGTGTGGTTTTTACAGGATTGCCATTTCATTAAAAGTATTCCACATAAAGATGATTGTGTTCCAAGTGGGGCTCAAAATTAAGTAGCGTTGGCCATTGCAAATGCGATAAAGGACGCTACATCTACGAGCAAACCTGTTTCCAAAATTTACAAAAAAAATATAGAGCCATTAAAAGATAAAGGTTTAGCAATTGTAACAAAGGTCCCTTCCTTTAATAGCACCAAGCATGCGTTATATACGAGCCGGAATCAGGGTTATCAAGTGCGGAAAACTATTTATATGCATGGCAGCGAAGTAGAGGTACCGATAAAATTTATAAAATATTTGATAGCAGACTATTATGACGCGGAAGCTTTAACAAGTTCCCTGTCCATGAGTGGTATATGACTCAGAGGAGTATATTGGAATAAGTTCATGAGTCACATTTGACTCATTTTCATTACATCTTCCGGCATACAACTATCTATGGACGTAG
Source organism: Yponomeuta sedellus (assembly GCA_934045075.1). Classification (NCBI taxonomy): domain Eukaryota; kingdom Metazoa; phylum Arthropoda; class Insecta; order Lepidoptera; family Yponomeutidae; genus Yponomeuta; species Yponomeuta sedellus. The sequence continues at coordinate 11,662,719 of OW203733.1, read as the reverse complement.
GGTATTGGAATTTAACTATATATCTTGGACAGGGAAGTTGTTAAATAAAATTAAGGAAAACGTGTGTTTCGTTCACGATGACATATTTACTAGTGAAGACACAACATAAACAACAGTTGCTAGGAAACTAATAAAGAATATCAAAATAGGAACCGAACACAATGAATCTATGCTCATGTGCTTGACCTTCTTCTTAACATCCCGTCTCCTCTGAAGCCACTGTTAGTTTATGAAACACCTGCGTATTTCAATAGGTCTTGTAGCCGCGGTTTAAATAGCGGCTTAGTAAGGAACTCGGCCAGCTGATCCTTAGTGGCAATCTTATTGACTGTTAAGTCCTTTTCTAGGACACATTGTCTTACAAAGAAGTGCCTCAGCTTTATGTGCTTTGTCCGCTGGTGTGTCTCGTAAGGTGGATCATGAGCCAATCTTATGGCTGATTCACTGTCTACAAATAATGGGGTGATTGTTTTCGGTACATCACTCTTCATGAAATTGACGATTCGAGTGAGCCATATAATTTCTCTTGCGGCCTCGCTAGCAGCAATAATTTCTGCTTCCTTGCTTGAGGATATAGCAACAGAACATTGTCGCTTACTCTGCCATGCTACTGCGCCATTTGCGTTAAGGCATTCCGCTTGTTGAGCGTCCAGTAGGACCGTCACCTCCATGATCTGCATCACTGTAGCACCTCAGACCGTTAAGCGCAGTGGAAGTCCTATAAGTGATTCCGTACGTCAGTGTGCCCTTGACATAACGTAAGATTCTCTTCACTCTCGCTACATCTTCAGGTGTTGGACTGTCGAGTTTTCGTGAAACTACTCCAACAGCGTACGAAATGTCAGGTCTGGTGCCGACCATCAAGTATGAGAGCGCACCTACGGCTTGACGATATGGGAAGTTCTGAACTTCAGCATCTTCCGTCGAAAGCACGGTGTCCTTGACTATCGGAGTAACAGCTGCTTTACAGTCCTGCATTCCGAATCGTTCTAACAGCCGTTTTGCATATCCTTTCTGGCAAATGTTAATCGTCCCATCAGTCTTCCGTTCTATTTCAATGCCAAGAAAGTAGGAACCACATTTCGTTGTTATTTTGAAACGCTCCCGTATTTCATTTAAAAACTTCTCAGTTTCGGCGGAACTTGCAGAAGCAATAAGTCCGTCATCTACGTATAAAGCTATTAACAGCTTATGGTTCCCCTCTCCTCTTTTAAACAAGCAGGGGTCGCTGTCACTCTGTTCAAAACCAAGTTCTTTAATGTACTCTGTTATCGTAGAGTTCCAGCAGCGAGGGGCTTGTTTAAGGCCGTAAAGGCTCCGTGTCAGCTTGCAAACTTTATCATCATTATTCGAGTATCCCTCTGGCGGTTTCATATATATCTCCTCTTTCAGTTTTCCATAAAGAAAAGCCGTCGATACGTCGAACTGACTGAGCGAAAGTTTTTCTTGTGCAGCAACACTTATTAAAGCTCGTATCGTACTTGTCTTCGCAACTGGGCTAAACGTTTGGTCGTAGTCTAAGCCTTTCTTCTGCGAAAATCCTCGAATCACAAGACGGGCCTTGTATTTATCTACAGAACCATCCGGGTTCGTCTTAATCTTGAAAAGCCACTTACTAGAGATAGCTTTTCTTCCTTTGGGTAAGTGTACCATTTCCCATGTCTCATTTTCTTCGAGAGAATTGATCTCATTGTCCATTGCTTTTCGCCATTCATTAGACTCCTTGCATGCCGTTGCTTCTTGGAACGTGCTTGGTTCTCTCCGAGGTTCATCACTTATCGAGTTAACGTAAAAGCAAACGTTGCAGATGTAGTCCTTGTATCTGTTTGGTGGCTTAAGATTTGAACGCTCTCGTAGCGTCATCCTGCCTTCCTCCTCGATTTCCGATGCAGTCAGTGACGAATTATTTCTACTTTCTGTCTCTGTTTCATTAGCATCATCGACTTCATAATCTGCTTCGATCATCTCGTTGACCTCTTCTTCAGGCTCTTCAGTGGATTGTTCTGCTTCGAAATATGGATCAGCCTCAGGCACTTGCACTTCAATCTCAGGCTCATATACTGCACATGATGGCCCAGCTACGTCATCTTCAGCATCTTTTTGACATGATGGTGCGTAAGCTCTATCTCCATCATGAGTAATCAATGGCTTCTGACTGTCGCTATTGTCGTGCAGGCTTTCATATCCGGGGACAGTGAAGTCAAATAGGCTATGAGGCTTAGCATCTCGTCTGCTCTGTTGGGTATCAGCTTCTTTATTCTCTTCGAGATGACCCAGTAAGGGATTTTCATCGAAGATAACGTCTCTTGACCGTATCAACTTAAACGAGTCGCTATCCCATATGCGGTACCCGTCGTCACAGTCATAGCCGACAAGTATTCCCTTTTGTGCCTTTTTGTCCAATTTTCTTCTTCGCTGCTTAGGAACATGTGGATAACATTGAGATCCTATTATTCTTAGGTGACTCAGTCTGGGTTTCTTATGGTGCCATAACTCATACGGTGATTTCCCATCAATGTGGGTAGGGCCTGTTCTATTCAGGATGTACACCGCTGCTAGTACCATTTCAGCCCACAGTCCCGTTGGAATCTTGGCATGTGCATACATGAGGCTTCGTGCCATTTCCACAACAGTTCTGTTGTCTCTCTCTGTTGGGTTCTGTTGAGGAGTATAGGGCATTGTCAATCTCTGTTTTATGACTTCTTTGTTGAGAGTAGCTTCTACTTTAGTATTGACGAATTCACCACCATTATCGCTTAGCAATTCTTTAATTGTAACATCAGCCGCTTTCACTTCAGCCAGCATGAGTAATAGCTTTGCGTGTACTTCAGCTTTTTCTCTCATAAAGTAAACGAATCTGTATCTTGTGTAATCATCTTTAAAGAGGACAAAGTATCTTAGCTTCGAAATTGAGTACGGAAAAGGTCCACAGACATCAGCGTATACCAGTTCACCAGGTTGTGTAGCTTTCTGCCTTATCCCAAACTTCAGCCTGTGGGATTTGCCATAGATACATCCTTCACATAGTTCCTTGGTGGCTTCTGCTTTAATGTCAAACTCTCTTTCTATCATTTTCTTCACATGGCTCTTATTTTGATGTCCAAATCTTTCATGATACAGCTGTAACAGATTTGAGGTTGTGGACAGCTGGTTCACTCGTACAGTTGGCTTGACGCATCTGAGCTTTAACTTAAATAATCCGCCGAACTTGCTGCGAGTACCAATGACTTTGATCTGTCCATCCATTTTTAGAGTACATTTTAGAGTAGTGGACTCAATAAGCTAGTATCCGATTTATCATGGGTAGCGAGCACTGAAAATAAATTTCTGCTGATACTTGGCACATACCAGACGTCTTTCAGAAGTATCGGCTCTTGTTTGCCGTTTAAATCAGCCTCTGCTAAAATATTTCCAATACCCAGGGCATCAATACATTGGCCTTTCGCGCCGGTCACTGTGTGCTGGCTTTTGAAGTAGGTAAAGCTTTGAAACAGATCTCCTCTATTGGTGACATGACTAGTTGCTCCATTGTCCACGTACCAATTTTCTCCATCTTTTGTTTCACCAAATGCTTTTTCCGAATGTACTGTCATCACTGTCAGATTCATGTTACAAGTTTTGGATTCTTTAGGCGGTCTTCCGTCATGGATCCACTTCTTGCAACTTCTAACTCTGTGGCCCTTTTCTTTGCAGTAGTTGCATATAAGCTCCTTGGAAAATGTTTTCTTTTTACCCTTACTCGTTCTTGCAATTAAAGCTTCTAAAGTGGTTTCGTCTTCTGTGACTTGAGTGTCATTCTGACGTAAAACCCTTTCGTGTGCACATAACTGACTTGTCAGATTTTCGACTGAGCGTTCCATTTTCGAAATTAACAGCTAACTAGACTTGAATCCTAAATATTCTGGAGGTAGGGTGTCTAGGATTTTGCACATGAGGAGAACTTCTGGTAATTTCTCCTCTCTTTGCAATTCGGTACACAAATCGCTCCAAATATTCTTTAAAATTGACACATGTGTAATGATGTCATGATCTTTGTCTTTTTTGTAACTGAAAAATTTCAGGCAGTAGTCGTATGTTTTATCCACACAGGTGCCTCCATAGATGCGCTCTAGCTCGTCCCACATGTCTTTAGCACAATGTAATCGAATGACTTTTTGCAAGACGTCATCGGACATGTTTGTCGTGAACAAAATTAAAATTGCACTGTTCATAGTTTCGAAACTTTGAAGATCTTTTTCAATCTTAGCCTTTTCTTCGGCAGTTGCTGTTGGCGCCACGGCTGGTTTGGTCTTCCTCCCTTCGAGAATATCCATACTTCCCGGCATTGCCTTGAGCACTATTTGAATTTTATATCTCCATGTTTTATAGTTATTCGGGTCTAGGTTCCCAATTTGAACTTTACAGGCATTTATCACACATAAATCCATGATCTCTGCTACCACTTTAAATAAAATTAAGGAAAACGTGTGTTTCGTTCACGATGACATATTTACTAGTGAAGACACAACATAAACAACAGTTGCTAGGAAACCAATAAAGAATATCAAAATAGGACCTTCTTCTTAACAGGAAGATAACAGTAGGATTCTGGTTTTTGCTGATGAGGAGAATTTAAAACTAATACGGGTTATTAAAGAATTTTTCTCGACGACGGAACTTTTAAATCAGCCCCTTCTCCATTTTATCAGTTAGTGACAGTACACGGTGAAGCTGGCAGCACAGTAGAAACAACAAATGTTGTACCATTAATGTACATACTACTGCCCAACAAAACTGAGAAGATTTATTGGGTAATGTTTGATTTGATAACAGTAGCTGTTCCAGATTTTAAGCCAAAAATGGTACACGTTGATTTCAAGTTTGCTGTTACCAATGCACTTAAGAATTACTTTCCTAATACTATAATATATCGATGTTATTACCATTTCACACAGAGTCTGTGGAAGAAGGCTAAAAAGATTGACGGACGTGCACGAGCCAAGACCGTTAAAAGCAAAATTTTACGACGCCTCGTGGGCTTATGCTGTATCCTTCCATTGTTACCAATTGACATGGTCTCTAAGGGCTGGAGTCAAATTAATGAAGAATACATGAAATCAATGACAAGAAAGTTAACACTTTTATTAAATACTTTGCCAATTTTTATTTAAAAGAAAAAATCATCAAGGAATGCTGCGTGTACAACAGAAGGCACAGAACTTATAACGTTTCCGAAAGCTGGAACGCCGGCATCAATAAAAAAGTGAATAAAAATTATGTAACGATAGCTAAACTTCTGACTAAAATATATTTAACGCCAAAATCTAAATTAAACGATTCACGGGATACATATTATAAATTAAGAGACAGTCAGATACTTCAAGCACAAATGCAACTTATTCATGAAGAAATTAGCGTTGGTCATTTCTTGGAGAAGTTGCGTTAGGAATAGCTCTAAGGTTGTTTCTCAAATTTTCGTCATCGAGGACACTTATTTACCTCTATTATTTTCCCATAGGAATGTGTTGTTTTGTTTGTATTATTTCTCATAGGAATGTGTTGTTTTGTTGATATTACTTAATAAAGAATTTTTAAAATAGTATTTATATCGATATATATTTTTTTCCTCCCTTATGCATAAGGTTTCAGTGGGTGCACGGGGAAAAAGAAATTCCCCGTGGACCCACTGGTGGGTGAAGCTGGTGGGTGGACGGATCGCGGCCGATAAAAATGCGTCTTTTTTATAATGTCGATTATATTGAAGTGCAGATATGTAGATAATATATGTATGTTGACAATTTGATAAATTGACACTATAAATATTGTGTATCTATTGATATGGAGGTTCAATAAACTGGTTGATTACTAATGTTCGTTTCCTATGTTCAGTATAAGTCTGCCGGCAATAGATTCTTGACATTAGCGTTACGGAAGAACTGCATAATATATTTTTCTGGGTGTACTGAGTAAAAAGTTTACAGCATAAATGACATTGGCCTTTTTGTTACTTTTCCACCACGACAAATCTGTTGCTCGTAATTTTTATGCAACACGAATCAACTTGTCGAATTTCAGCCGACAAATAGGCATGACGAAAGATTTTTAAGTCCTCCTCCATAATGTGGGGACACATTATCTACAAAAAACCCTGTATGTCAGTAATAAACTAAAGTTTAACGAAGGTTAAAGCTATTTTTCTGAAATACATAAATCTGTGGGAAAACAGCTCGCAGTGTCATGGCGTCGAATCTGACGTCACGCCCAGGTGAACAAACATCGTAATCACTAGCAGTCACAAGAAAGCACGGGTTAAGTTTACCAATGTCAACCTAATAGTGACGTCACGCGGTATGATTGGTGTTTCAGTCAAAATTACTAAAAGCAGTATTATAATCTTTTATTTTATTGAAGATATCTAAGATAAGTAATCTCTTTTTTTTATAAAACTAAATCAGTATTTTAAATCGTTTTAATATGTACTTTCCGATAATATAATTCATATAAGTCATAGTAATTTTTAATACGAGACCAGAAGATAGTTTAATAATAAAAACTTCCAAACAACACAATCACTGTCTTAGTCCCAAACTAAGATAACCTGTGATAACCTGGCAAGGAACCACCTCGACGGTTGCCGCCTTGTCGTGGCGAGGGGGCTAAGTAGCCGTGGGTGGACAAGCCCCACGGTGAAACCAAGAGGGACCACGGAGGGACCGCTCCTTGGAGCGGTCAGTAGGTGTCGTCGCTTGGGCCCTGCTTCACACCGTGGAGCGGGACCCAAGCGACCAAGAGAAGGAGGTCCGGCTGGGGGGGCCCCCCACGGTTTAACCGCATTACACACATTTTATATACACCCATACTGAGGCCATACTTTTGAATACCCGATTCAAATTAGTTCAATGACGAAACACTCTATGACGAAACACGTCGTTAACCAACTTGCTTGACAACAACGTTTACTAAAGGCCAAACACCAATTAAAAGGAATCATTAACTAATTCACACTAACACATCAGCAAATGGGAATCGCTCACTCTCAATCAGAGCTGGTTCCTTTTGCGAGCGGCCTAACCAAGCCTATTTAATACGACTCGTTATTATAATAAAGCAGTACCCGAAATTCTTCCTGATTTATTTAGTAACATCAAAAAAATCTTGCACTAAGCAAAAGTATTAAGGTCTGGTTTCTAAATTGAGAATTTCACGAAGTAACGTTCTGTCACGCTCTTTCCTGAGAAATTCAAAGAGACAGCACTACACAGTACACTATTTACTTAGCGAAATTATCTCAATTCAGAAACTAGCCTATAGCCTATAGGATTAGCAATGTGAAGCGGCAGTGGGCTGGTGATATATGCCGAAAAACAGATGGTCGACGGGCTTCATAGGTTCTCGAGTGGAGACCACGAACTGGCAAACGCAGTGTAGGACTTCCACCGGCTCGCTCGACGGACGATCTGAAGCAGTGGGCTGGTCTCTATATCGAAAAACCGATAGCCGACGCGCTTCACAGTTTCTCGAGTAGAGACCACAAACTAGCAACCGCAGCGCAGGACTCCCACCGGCTCGCTGGACTGACGATCTGGGGCAGTGGGCTGGTCACATATGCCAAAATACCGATGGTCGACGGGCTTCACAGTTTCTCGAGTGGAGACCACGAACTGGCAAACACAGCGTAGTAGAACTCCCACCGGCTCGCTGGACGGACGATCTGAGGCAGTGGGCTGATCACATATGCTGCAAAACCAGTGGTCGACGAGCTTCACAGTTTCTCGAGTGGAGACCTCGAACTGGCAAACGCAGCGTAGGACTTCACCGGCTCGCTCGACGGACGATCTGAAGCAGTGGGCTGGTCACATATGCTGAAAAACCGAGAGTCGATGGCCTGAGTGTGCACATATGCCGAAAAACCGGTGGTCGATTCTCGGGAACCTGTGAAGGCCTTCACAGGTTCTCGAGTGGAGACCACGAACTGGCAAACGCAGCGTAGGACTCCCACCGGCTCGCTTGACGGACGATCTGAGGCAAATTGCTGGCAGTGGCTGGATAAGGATGGCCGAGAACAGAGGGAAGTGGGTGGCCTATGTCCAGAAGTAGAAGTAGACGAGTAGACGAGTAAAGGCTGATAAAGTCTAAAGTAAGTAGTAAAGTAAAGTAAGTAACCTCACTGAGACTATCCCCACCTTCTCCACGTCACCTGTTGGTTGGCTAGAATAAAATACTATTTAGTATTAAGCCCGCCAATTGTACAAACCCGCCAATTGCGATCCTCAACCCGCATGCCCAGCGTGGGGATTATGGTCACTACCCCCAATGATGGGGCAACCTTGCGCTATGGCGCTCATTAGGAGAGGGCTATGTCCAGCAGTGGACTAATATAGCTCACATTCTTTCTCTCCTCTATTGGATTCTGTTCAACCCAGCTACTCCATACTACCTCAAAGAGCGTTTCGAGTTTCTCCTTTCTTCCCATAGCCTGACTCTTCGTTCATCCCAAAACCTTCTCCTGAAAACTCCTCTCCACAGTACAAAATTTTATGGCTCCTCTTTCACGGTTCAGGCAGTCCATTTATGGAATGATCTGCCGTGGAAGTGAGAAAAGCAAAGTCCTTGGCTTGTTTTAAGCCGTTGGTGAAATCCCACTTTCTCACTGGATAAACTGAAAACTGTTGCTTATACGTATTTAATTGTATAAGTATTTATTTTTAGGTATTTATGTATATTATTATTTAATTATATGTTGCTTACCTACATGTATTTAATTGTAAGTATATGTATTATTTTTTTAGGTATCTATGTATATTATGATTTAAATATATGTACATTATATGGTAGGTAATTATAAGTAATTATATGCTCGCACTCTTTTGCTGTTTCTTATCAATATATTTTCGATTCATTTATTTATGTACATGCACCAAGTACCGACTATATTCTTCATGCAATCCACTCCATCCAAAGGTTGTCTGGAAGAGATCGCTCTTAGCGATAAGACCGCCAATTGTATAACATTACTTAGATTTAAGAATCATGGTTGTTATATTTGTCTGGTTGTGCAATAAAGTGTTCTCTATCTACGAGTATCTATCTATAGCCTGAAGAAGAAGAAGAATAATAAGTATATTATATTCTTTTTGGTGAGTTTCACGATCGTCTTTTTTTTACATAGCTTCTTTTGTGTCCCACCGAAGGCCTCCCCTACTTTTTCCATCTCTGCCTGTCTCCAGCCACCTCGCACCATCCTGGCAATATCTTCGAAGACCTGTGTGGCTCAGCGGTAGCGCATCTGCCTACTATGGCCTACCAGCTCCCGAGTTCGAACCCTGGCTGGGTACAACAAAAACCCCAGGTCTTGGATGCTTGCAAGCTTATGAGACGTCGCTGTTTGTAGTTCCCACGACACCGAGTATCCTAGTCTGGGGCCAGAAGCAATGTATGTGCCTGTATGTAAATATAATGTTGTTATATCGCAGAATCGTATAAAACTAACAAAATTAAAAGTTTAAAGATTTCCTTCATTATGTGGATTATCTTAATTTATCAACCCTGTAGAAACAGTTTGGTGTTACTTCAATAAAAAGTTGTTATATTCAAATTAAGGAGCCTGTTTCAAATAACTACAAATTCATGGTTAACTATGACAACTCGATGTACATTACAAAGTCGATTTACAAACTTATCAACAAGTAGCTCTGCTACTCAATGTGCCACGAATCGTCATAGTAACCCACGAATTGTAGTTTGGTCAAACTGGTCCCTGACGTGCGATTTCTCCCGAAAAACAATCAAGATTCAAGACTGAACTTACCCTAAATCGTGTTACAGTACTACACATCATAAAAGTCCGTTCGGGAATCTAAGTTCGCGCAGACTAGGAAGAAGTGTAACAAAAGTACCCGAAGCTATAAGTACAATCATTCAACAAGATCTTTAACCAATACGGTTAAGGTGCAGAATTGATTGCCGCAGTAGCGCTACCTATTTCGCTCACGCTAATATTGCCAAACTAATAGTCACCTACATCGATGACGTTGAATCAACCAATAGCAACAAAGGCGCGCGGCCTGTGTTACACTGGTGTAGCAATCAACGATATTAAATTGCTTTTATTAATATTTGTTGCACTTATACAATGTTAGGACGACCTCACGTCGTTAGAGTTCGGATTTAGGATACACTAAATTAGAAGGAACACTGAGTTCGGAATGCTTGTTGAATCTTTAATGATGCTTCAATACAGTGGCGGAGTCTTATATATGATTATTGTTTACTTAAAATTAGATAATGAGATTTGAACTTAGGACTAGAACTTGGGAATAGTAAACAATTAGATAATAAGTTTGAGAGCGACAAACATGGTCTGGGAAAGTAACATATTAACTAACGATATCGATAACGAGATAGTACATTTGTATCCATTAAAGGAAGTTTACTTACATAGGTTGTTATTGAAGATATACAAACAAATAATAATACACATATGAATCTTGCATTATGTAACACCTCCCCCCTTAGAATAAAGATTGAGCATGTATGCCTGATCTTGAAGGTACACTCGTAGATGATGAGGGCGTCTCGGAGATTGGCGGTTCGTCTTCGTCTTCTGAGATGTTGTTCGTTGTAGGTCGAGCTAATGCAGACATAGGTATTGCGACTTGGGTCGAATGACGTCTTGTTGAGGTGTCAAAGCAGTTGTTGAAGATTTGGATACAATTTGAGTTTCTGCGGCGTCGTCGAAAACCGATGAGTCCATTGGGGTAATGTTTACAGCATTTTAACATAAGATATGCCATAAGTGTTAGTGCAATGGCAAAGTATGAAAAGGTTTCGTAGTTTTTCTCTAAGAAAGATGTAGTCTTCATTTTGTTTAACTCTTCGGAATATCTATCGATGTGGTGTTTGATTCTGTTGAGATTGTCTAGAGGCATCTGGTTTATCGTTATTGGAATCAACTTTTGGTGTTTCGGAACGTCGTAGTCGTCACAGCAGTCATCAGTTCTGATATCTGGTAATACAATTGGGAAACTGATGTTGTTTTCATTGGAGTGAAAAGCTATAAGGGTACTTTGGCCTGTATGTAGTTTACAGCCTTGTGGAAGGTTGATTATTCCTGCTCGATGAAGATTGTGATGTGACACTTCGTTGTCACACTGTAAAACACATTGTGTTGGCTTACTTAGTATGTAGAGCCAGTGATTGTTGCTGAGTGACTGGTATGTATTTATTTCTGCTGGAAACGTCGATATTTCGCATATGCTTGGTATAGATGGCGTCGTTATTAGTAGAATCTGGATTTCGCATGTTGGTCTTGTGTCAGCGTCGTAGATAACCAAGTCGGTGCATACTTTCTTGTTTGTTGCGTATGTCTTGCAATTTTGGAGTGAGCTCGTCGACACGTATTGCTGTCCAGTAAGATTCGTAGCCAGATATGTATGCTCGGGAAGGATAGTGGAATAGTATGAGGAATTTCGGTGTTGGATAGGGATTGAATAAATATGATATAGCGTGAGAGGGTCATTTCTGACAAGTGGGAATTCTATGATATAAACGAGGCGATTGGAATAAACATAAGCGGATAATGTGGATGACTCTAAGATAGTGTGAATATTGTTGATCGTGACTGGAGCTATAAGTCGATTATTGGATCTTATATGATTTGACGATAGAAGTTGTTCGTTTAAATGACGCAAGGATATAATCGACGGATGAATAGCATTAGATTTTGCAAAAAGTATGCAAGTTATGCAATCGTTAATTTCACCTTCGAGGCTGATTACTAATTCTAAGATCTGCAGTGAGATTGAGGAGACTTCTTCTGAAGCTCGGATATTCATTATGTATAACTTTAGTTGTGGAGTTCACGAAACTGTTTAGTCTTTCGATGTTTTCGTTTATGACTTGTTCATCATAGGAGATTTTAAATATGGTCTCATTAAAGTTTTTGATAGTTGACGAAGTTATCTGAATTTGTTTTTTCATAAGACTAGTAAGGTCGAGTTCGCGCTTTTCGAGTTTATCGATACATTCCTCATAGTGTTTCGCATCTTTAGCATCAGGTGTGCATATAAGCCATTTTAAGATTGAACTGAGCCCATCTAGGATTTCTCTTTTTTGACGGGTTTTTTGACCAAGATACATATTTAATTCTGATAATCTGTCTTCGATTTTATCGATATTGATTTTAAGAAAAGATTTGATTGCTCCAATGTGAGTAAAGTTATAGTACTTGGTTGAAACGGAGTGAAATTTTGTGGCTAGACGATTTAAGGATTCTTTTGCAATGAACAGTGATTTCAAGTCTCGATAAACAATGAATTTCCATGATTCATGAGTTGGAAAAAGCGTACCTTCTTCTCGAAAGAAGAGGCCAGAATGCGATGGTAGAGGTTGGAAAACGTCATGGCTAGGGTTACTGGGATTACCCTGAAAAGATACAACGGGAAGTACGTTAGGACTGCATTGTCTCTTTTTTATGTAATCTCGTAGGAAAATATAGATCTTGTACAGCACGATATAAAAGATGAATTTTATGATTGAGCAAATCGTAAAACTAAAATAAAGATTATTCATGAGAGTTGTTGAATAAGAATTATTCGAGGGAATCGGTTGGGACATTGCCATGCAGTCTGTACTGTAATTGGATTAAATTGATCTTATTAGATAATTATATTACTAGAGCTAGAACTAAGATTATGATTATATAGAGTTTGATTTAACCTAAGATTTAACACGATTTTGTAGAATTCGGATTTCGAGATTGAGGACTTATCTAAGATTTTGTAACTATAACTACTTATTCTAATGTTAGTCGCCTTATACGACACGTTAGAGAACGTCAGTACTATTCTTTGTACAAGCCGGTTGCTGCACGGCTCTGAGGAACTAAACTAGCTTGAAGTGTTATTTACAGTGAAGGGTCGGAGTCGATTTGCGTGGACTAGTTGACTTTTCCCGGCTTTGCGGATTAAATAATTTTCTTTAAATCCAGCGCCAATTACTTCATAGGGTCCGTCTCATTTTGCGTCTAGGTTATTAGGTGTAGGTATTCGTAATAAGACCTTACTACCTACTTTAAAGTCTGCTACATTTTTTATTTTGCTGTCGTAACGTTCTTTGGTATTTTCTTTCATATGTTCGACATTGCGTTAAGCTGAATCTCTTGCCACTCTTTCACGTTCTTTAAGGTCTTTAAGGTAGTCGCTGGCGGTATATTCAGGAACTATTTTCATAGAGTAGAATTGTCGCGATTTATATCCAAAGAGGAGTTCGTGGGGAGTGAAGCCAGTGGAGTTGTTAGTTGAACTATTATGACACATTATGGCGAACGGAATTATTTGATCCCAATTTTTTAGTCGACGACCATGATACATGCGGATATGATCACGAAGTCTGGCATGGAATCGTTCAAGGGCTCCGTTAGTTTGTGGATGGTACGCCGTATTGAAAGTTTGTGTTGAACCAAGGAATTTAATTAATTGTTTTATGACACGATTCATGAATTCAGTGCCTTGGTCTGAATGAAAACGTTTTGGGATGCCAAAATGCTGACAAAAGTGTAATAGTTGTTTGGCGACGGTAGTTGCTTCCTTATTGGGAATTGGATATGCTTGGACATACCTAGTTAGTTCGTCTTGCAGTTTAAAAACCTATTTAGAGGCTAAAAATTTCACCCATGCCGGGATTCGAACCCGCAACCTCTGGCTATCCGTACCAGTGTCTTGCAGTGTGAGTACGTATTTCTGATTATTATCACTGATGTCAGAATAGGAAACCAAGTCCATAGACACTCGTTCGAAAGGTTCCGTAGATTGGGATGTAATGACCATTGGCGCTTGGAAAGTTTTTCTTTGAATCTTATTGCGCTGGCAAATCAAGCAGGAATCAATATAATTCTTTATATCGGTGGGCATTCCTTTCCAGAAGAATTCTTCTCGAATTTTCCTGGTTGTTTCTAGGATACCCCGATGTCCTGACAAGGGTTCATCGTGAAAAGTTTTTAGGATGAGTGGAACGTCTTCAGGCTTTACATATTTGACTTTGTTTTTGCAAATTGTGATTTCGCAATTATATGCTTCGGCTAGGTAAGCAGTAATACGTAATTGTTCGTTACCTTGAAGCTTGCACGTCTGGTTGGGTTTTAGTAGAGGTACGTGAAGAGACTCTAGCTCGTGGTTTTGCAGACCTGACAGAAGGGATTTGAAATAACTCTCAGAGTCCCATGGATCGAAGTATGTGGGCCTTGTACAGCAGAAGTACAGATTTTGTTTCTCATCAGAAACGAGAAGGTTTGTGTCGTAAGGAGATTTGGACTTGTTGAGATATGGGTCGACTTGAGAACAAACATGGATGGCTTTATTGAATAGATCATCTTGATCGGAGTTGTCACAGGATATAGGTATGAATACGTTCTTGTGTCGTGGATCTAGGAGTTTATCTGAGATTATTTTGATCTTTGCAGAGTCAATGGATACATCTTGCGACAGAAAGTGTTCGTAGTTGAGTTGTAGATATTCCTCGTTAGGATCAGAGTCAGAGTTGGGTTTAATAGGATTAGATGTAGAACTGCTTGGTACGGGTTCGACCACATTGCATCACGGGAGGACGGCTAAGAGCGTCTGCGTTTGTGTTCATTTTTCCTGCTTTGTAAATAATTTCGTAATCGAATTCTTCTAACTTGAGTCTCCATCGAATTAATCTACTACCTGGATCTTTGATTGAGAAAAGCCAGGTAAGGGGTTTATGATCTGTGACGATTTTAAATTTTCTTCCATATAGAAATGGACGGAAATGTTTGACTGCCCATACTATGGCTAGCAGTTCACGTTCTATCGTGGAATAATTAGACTCAGCTTTATTCAACGTGCTTGAAGCATAAGCAATAGGTAAATCTTTGCCTATTTCTCCTTGAGATAGGATAGCGCCAACGGCGTGAATAGACGCATCTGTGGTGAGCACAAATTCGCGACTGAAATCAGGATATTGCAATATTGGATTTTCAGTGAGGATGTTTTTGCAGGTATCAAAAGCCTGTTGTTGAGTTTCGTTCCAAATGAAAGGGACGTCTTTCTTTAAAAGACCTGTGAGAGGTTTTGTAATCTTACTGAAATTCGGAATAAATCTTCGGTAATACCCGGCGAGACCTAGAAACGATTTGATGTCTTTAGCGCTTTTAGGGACTGGAAATTCTTCGACAGCTTTCACTTTCTCGGGATTGGGCTTAACACCTTCGCTAGAAATAATATGACCTAGATAGGCGACTTCTTTTCCCAGAAATTCGCACTTATCTGGTTGGACTTTGAGACCGTATTCACGTAGACGGTTGAAAACTTCCTGAAGTTTTTGTTCATGCTCTTGGAGGCTGGATGCAAAAATGACAATATCGTCGAGGTATACGAAACATCGTTCATCCTGCAGACCATGAAGAACACCATCCATAGCACGTTGGAAAGTAGCTGGTGCGTTTTTAAGTCCAAATGGCATTCGCAAAAATTCGTAGTGTCCATAAGGTGTATTGAATGCAGTTTTTGGGATATCCTCTGGGTCAAGTTCAATCTAATGAAAACCTGACGCTAGGTCAAGCGTGGTGAAGTAAACTGAATGACCCAGCTTATCTAGGATATCGCTGATGTTAGGCAACGGGTAGCAATCTCCGATTGTTATCTCATTGAGCTTTCGGTAGTCTATGACTACTCGCCATTTTTGTTTACCTGAAGCATCAAGCTTTTTCTGAACAACCCAGATAGGGCTACTCCATGGAGAGGTGCTAGGTTGAATAATGTTGTTGTCTAACATTTTCTGAACTTGGGTCTTGACTTCTTGTTGGTGAACAAAGGGGAATCTATACGTTTTGGTATTGATGGGTGTCTTTGAAGTAGTAGGTATAGTATGTTTTGTGTGATTCGTAAAAGTGAGGCATTCATCTTCGGTATAGAATATGTCAGCAAACTGTGAGATAGTTTTATCGAGTGAGTCACATTCTTCTTTGTCTAGATGGTCGCGCCTAATGAGTTTGTCTACTCTTTCGAGCTTTGCTTGGGAATTGTAATTAGATAATGTGTTTACTGGACAGGAAGTACTATTTTCTTCGGTTTCTGTAAATTCTATAGTGCTGATAGAGGGACGGTCAATAGTGACATCGTTATCACTACAATTTACACGTGTAATTAAGAATGTGCCGTTTACAATGTTTACAAGAGCGTTGAGAATAACAAGATCTTGACCAATAGGTTGTTTGTTGACGATTGTTGTGCCATTTTGAATGGTAGTGGACACACAAGAAATCACAGTTTCTGAGCGACCATCCAGAATTTGTTTGCCGCATTGGGCGGGTTTAGTCAATTCGCTGAGAAAGTATAATTTATATGATCGATCTCTGATTCGCATGGTTTTCGATTGGCAGTAAACGTGGGCGTTGAATTTAATCATGAGATCGTTGCCTAGAATTCCGTCTGCGGAAATATTAAGGTCTGCGACATGGAATTTATGCTTTGGAAGATTGTCGAGGGAAACAAAGGTTGTACCCGAAGTTTGAACGGTTGAAGTCCCTGTTGGGACGCCTACTATCAAGACTTTATTTGATGGGTCGATTGAGTCGGTATGGATTTTGTCGGATCGTAGTACAGAGATAGCAGCGCCTGTGTTGACTAAAAGGGTTAGTGGTTCACCATTGATGTGGAATTTGCAGTATAGAAGATTTTCGGGAGGCGAATCTATCGAAGAGATTGTGAACTCTTTTGACTTTGGTGTAGACATTGGCTTAAAGCGAGAGTTTGATTTTGCAATAGATTCAGTGGATTCAGCGGATTTAGTATTGGATTCAGTGGATTTAGTATATTCCGATTTTGTAGATTTGGAAGATTTAGTACATGATTTAGAAGATTTAGGATTAGATTTTGATTTCCGTTTGTTCTTGGATTTAGTAGATTTTGATGAGGCATCTGAGAACGTACCCTCGGTCTGAGTACAAGCATCGCGAAACTGTCTTCGATAGACTGGTTTGGTTGGCGGGCTTGCGTTGTCTTCACCTTTGAGGTTTTTTAGTTGTCCCCGATGGACTGGTTTCAAAGGTGTGACTGTGCCTGGTGACGAACTAGAATTCTCAGTTGGAGTATGGTGGTCGTTGTCGTATCCAGCGTCTACATATGTGTCTGGACATTTGAGAAGGGCGTTGAAGTGGTTTCCAAAGAACTGTCCTCTTCCTCGGCCGCTTGGTAGTTTAAAGTATTTACCTTCGCTGGTGGCTGCCTCGAAGCAAGATGCTGAGCCTCACGAGTTGTTTGAGCTGAGTTTTGGTTGCTGTTTCTGAACGCTCGTTTTCTACAATCTTTGATGAGGTGACCCGGGTTTTTGCAGTAGTTGCAAGTTCTGACCTCAAAATCGCGATTAATATTATGATTTGGGTCTAGTCGGGATTGAAACCTACTCCTAACGCCTGAGGAGTTGTTCTGCACGTCTGTTTGGAAATTGGATCTGAACAGGAATTGCCTTGTCTTATTCATATTCCTGATTTGGTCTTCTTGGACAGCAAAGTTTCCAGCGTCGCTTAAGCTATCAAAGTTCTTTGTCCGCAACATAACTCCTATGTCGGACGAGAGTCCGTTGATGAATACATTCACTGCAGTTTCTTCAGTCATTGACTGCCGACTTTGCAGTGTATTGTCCTGGATCTCTGTCGCTAACTTTTCGAGGATTTTGTTTCGACACAAATCAACGCGTAAGAAATAGTCGCAAACGCTTTCGTTGGGTTTTTGAAACATTTCCTGGAGTTCAAGGTTTAGGTGCCCCAAAGTTTTCACTTGTGAATATTTTGAGATGAGGAATGATTTCAACTCTGGCCATGAGTTGTACGTTTTGAAATGGACGTCTGAAGAATTGGAACCAGTTATTCTGTTCAGAGCATAAGTAAGCAATATTTCTTGTTGTTCTGAATTCGCCAATTTAAATGCGGAATCACATGAACGCACGTATCGATAAACTTGTGTTGTTTCGTTGGTGTTGAATTCGGAGATCAGTCTTAATAGTGTTTCTAGCTGTATTGGAACCATGATGGAAGTTTTAGTGTCTGTCATGTTGATATCGCAATAATATAGATACTGTGGATTTCGGGAGTTAGTTCTTATAGGATTTCGGAATTCGAACAATACAATATCAGAAGGCCACTTACCCAAGTAACAGCAGTATTTGGATCATGTTCGTCCGGGAGTTTTAAAGCTCTTCGAGCACTAAGGGAGAAGTCCACAGGTTGTTTCCCGGTAATAATCCTACCGGCTGCGCCAAATTTGTTACACTGGTGTAGCAATCAACGATATTAAATTGCTTTTATTAATATTTGTTGCACTTATACAATGTTAGGACGACCTCACGTCGTTAGAGTTCGGATTTAGGATACACTAAATTAGAAGGAACACTGAGTTCGGAATGCTTGTTGAATCTTTAATGATGCTTCAATACAGTGGCGGAGTCTTATATATGATTATTGTTGACTTAAAATTAGATAATGAGATTTGAACTTAGGACTAGAACTTGGGAATAGTAAACAATTAGATAATAAGTTTGAGAGCAACAAACATGATCTGGGAAAGTAACATATTAACTAACGATATCGATAACAAGATAGTACATTTGTATCCATCAAAGGAAGTTTACTTAAATAGGTTGTTATTGAAGATATACAAACAAATAATAATACACATATGAATCTTGCATTAAGTAACACCTGCCATAAAATGAAACCATCTGATTGGTCGATCAACTTGCCGCACATCCAAAATTTGGTCATCTGCGCAGGTACATCCGCGAGACTTATTTCTTGTGTAGCACTGTACCCTAAATTTGACCTAAATCGCTTAATCGTTTTGGACATAGCTCAACGGATTAGCAAACTTAAGTGGTAGTGGGCGGGTCTTATCTGCCGCAGTTGTGATAACCGTTGGGGTAGACTGGTTCTCGAGTGCAGACCGCTAATCGGCAAACGTAGCGTAGGACGCCCTGTAACCAGGGGGGCTAGTCTCTAAAATTCATAGTTGTTAAATAGAATCATGATAGTCCGGTAATGGTCGATTCACACTATCGATAGTCTCGTAACCAATCGGGTTGCGTTTGGTGGTATAACCCGTTCTACTGAATTCGGCGCCTCGCGTGATTCGATCTTCTTGTCACCGACCCTACAGTACGTGTACATTTTGTATTAATAGTATTTTGCGTTCTTTCAGTCTTTCCCGGAAACACGGGACCGCTCGGAAAAATGCCACTAGCGTTAGACATAGATGGGTCACCCATCCATGCACTGAACGCGCCCTATGTTGCTTAACCTTCGTCATCGTTTAAGATCACTCAGGCAGACGGGGCTACGAGCTGTTCGAGCATATACAATCATTAAAGCCAGGTTTTCACGGTCTTAGTACGCTCGGACCGAGTGCGCCATCCGAGTAAACTAATGCATCTTAATGGACGCTTTTTCGTGACAACACCAAAATTTTACTCGGATGGCGCACTCGGTCCGAGTCCACTAAAATCGTGAAGACGCGGCTTTAATGTCTTTTCGATCTCCTAATGATTAGAGATTTCTCGTTTACATGTTTTATACTTTAGAGATTTTGATGCATCGATGAGGCAAACTATCAAGGATCTTGCAAACTATATATAGCTCACGGAACTTAGATCTCGTAGACAATCGAGTACCTAAAGGTTTTCGTGAAATTAATGTTTGATCAAACGGCATTAGGTTTCAAGTCAGAAGCCCGATTAAAACAGTTTTATCACTAACACCGCAGCCTGCAGCTAACTCTGACGTGTTTCTAAATGAATCTGCTTCTGCAATAGACTTCAATTCCTCGTTATCAACTTTTGTATCCGGCCGTCCACGAAGCTTGTTCTGCAGGTGGAAATTTCGGGAGCGATAACATTAGAACCAAAAACGCACTGTGTATTCTTTTGCGAAACAGCCGCCATACACATCATTAAGCCTTCGAGACGTTTCTGCAGCACTGGTGCCACGGTGGAACTCGTACTTGTAAATAACGCGATGTTTCAAGTTCTCTATTGTGCGGTATGAGCGACGCCAAAAAAAACAAATGAATGACTGTTTTCGCAACTCAAATATACCAGCTAAATATATTTCTAAATTTGAATTTGGAATTCTTAACCAAAGAGGAGATATTTCAGATCAAAGTAGCTAGTACCATGGAATTTAATTCAATGCTAGTACGACGAAACGCCAATTTCATAAACTAATACTCGTACGAGTATATACCAAAGCCCTCAGATCATTAATCTGCGGTTACGCCATACCTACATGTATTTAGTGGAAAACCCCTTTCGCAGATATCCATAGTTTTAGTATTGTGATTTGTGACTCATATTAAGTTTTTATAAGTGCATATTATTAGTTTTCTCTTGCATAGCTTTGTCTATTAGTGTACCAAAGTTGTTAATTTGGTCAACCATCGTGTGTACCTCTGACTTGCCTACTAATGTTGTCATTAGTGCGGAGCATGGACCTATTATGCCCTACCTGTGTAAAGACAAACAATATTCCGTGAAGGACGCACCCCGATTAATTAGAGGGAAGGTATTCTGATCTGACTGATCCTGGGCTTTATCGGAGGGTAAAATTAATTAAGCGTTTAAATCTACCTAGACGACAACTACGTAGATTTAAATCATGAAATTCCTATTTTTATATTCTAGGTACACATTTTGCTAAAAATACCATCATACCATTTATATATATATACCAACCCGGACCGTGGTGAAAGTGAAAAGCATTTATTTCTATTGTAACACCATAACACAAATGATAAACAATATTTGTAGTAAAACAAAAACACAGAAAAAGGTTGCAGCTCAGCAAATTGCTAGTCAGAGGCAGTGGCGGCCTTATGGATTGCGAGGCTCCGGGCGGCAGGTCTTTGCGAGGCCCTTTGTCCTTCGTGAAAATAATGTGATTCGAAAGAAGGTCTGGTTGTTAAGTTAAGGTATTTGTCATGTTTGACAAGAAATCGTAGATAGAGTTTTTACTCCCTCTACGCAAGAAATGCTAGCCAAAAAAAAATTGAGTTTCCTTTTAATATTTTACATTGAAGGATTCACAAAATTAACAAACACAGAAATATATAAATTTTAAAATTGATCTTTACGGCTTTTCCTAAGATTAAAATCTTTAATTAAATCACAATAATTTAACGAATAAATATACGTCACTTTCGATTGAAAGAATAGCAAGGGCTGAAAGCCTATCTTGTGTCATCGAATTCCTCAAATATGTTTTAATAATTTTAAGCCTCGAAAAACTCCTTTCAGCAGATGCAACTGTAACAGGTGTGGTCAGTGGCGTAGCTAGCATAGGTGGCACCCGGGCGCATTTTATAGGTGTCACTGTCACCCCAAAACTCATCGCCCTACTATCTTAACAATAAACATCTCCAAGAAGTTTATGTTACACGGGATTTAGGCGTTCTGATTGTTAACAAACACACATTTAACAATCATATTGAAAAACATTTTTTCCTGATTTTTTTTCATAAAGAAATGCTATAAGTTTAATAAGTAATTGGACAAACTATTGAATTTGGGGCTTTATTTATTCATTAACTAATAGATAATAAATAAGTCCTCAGTTTTTTTTTATAAAAGTCCTAAGTTGTTTTATTATATCTCAATTAGTTAATTAAGAATGTAAGGAAGAATGATGTGTAGTAATAACTTGTAAGAATGATGGAGTAAAGAAGAGAATTTTAAAAATTCGATAACAAATATAATATAAAAAATATGATACATTACAAGTGGTATATAAAAATTGTTAATTAACAAATCTGTTTTTAAGCAATAATTTTTTTTATTTAGGAACGATGCTTAAAAAAATCATTATTTGCATCAATGATTATGTTTAAAAATTGTTTAACTATCTTATAAACAACACACTTGTTTATAACGTTTTTTTAAACAGGAAAAGGTAAAAATATTTAAAAAAAAAAATTATATTGGTTTTGATTATTAAAAAACGTATCAATAGTAATATTATGAACAAGAATTATTTTTCAATGATTAATTAAACTTTTTAATTTTTAACACAAGTTTATTGTTAATAAAAAAGTTTAATTTTCATTTTCCTACGGGAATCTATTCTAAGACCTCTTAAAAAAGGCTCCAAAAAAGAAAAAATCGTGAAAAATATGTTCACGTTGAGGAAGAAAAACATTGTTAATTAACTTATTTATAATTAATGGAAAAATCGTGATAAAATTTTTTTGACCGCTGATTATTATTTATCTATTCAGTACATGCCTGAATTGTTTCAATTCTTCATAATTAATAAGCTTTAACAATATTTTTTCATTAAAGGTTCAAAGTGGGCGTGGCTTGTGAAAACCAGAGTACCTACCCGTTTTCAGGCGTATTTTCAACCCTTTGGGAAAATTATAAATATTGGTCCTAACAGTCCTTAATTTCCTATAAGAAAGTCCTACCTCCCGGGGTAGGACTTTTTTTTAGGAAATTTTCTCCTCTTTTGGATCTTTAGATTTCAAATATGTTGAATGGTTTTTGAGATATTTTCAAAAAACCAAACCCCAATTTTTTTTAGTTCATCTTTAATAACTTTTGCAATTTTTGCAAGCGGTTTTTGAATTTTTCAAAAATTTTCTAGACGCCATTTCGAATCAAATGACACTTCGATCATATTTTTCGAAGACGGAGAACAAAATTTGACTCAAAAGGCACTTATTGACTAGACTAATAGGTAGAAAGAACTATAATTGATGGTCATAGTTGGGCTCGGGTGTCACCCCTAATCGGGTGACACCCGCGGCGGGCCGCCCCCGCCGCTCCCCCTTAGCTACGCCACTGGATGTGGTAGCAATAATTCTCAGGACTATTTCGATAGTGGGATAAACTTCAGTTCCTTTTTTTTAATGTATTTTATTAATTCCCCGAGCAATAAAGGAGAAGAACATTATGTCTCGACTCCCGAGGTGATCCGAGTGCTATGCGATTAAAAAACCGTTCTTCAAGTGCTTCAAAGTGCGATGTTCAAGTACTATACATAATATTATTTTTACTTATGTTTTGAATGAATAAATTAGTTAACTGACTTTAATTAAGCGTTATGTTATAACCTGAATAAATAATTGGTAACAAAATCAAAAGCTACACTATTTTTATTTTAATGCACTAACCCGTGCTAAGGAACAAATTTAAAAACCTATTTAGAGGCTAAAAATTTCACCCATGCCGGGATTCGAACCCGCAACCTCTGGCTATCCGTACCAGCGCTCTACCAATTACCAATCCCGGCATGGGTGAAATTATTAGCCTCTAAATAGGTTTTTAAAATCAAAAGCTTTAAACAAAAGAATGTAGTTAAAAATCTATATTTTTTAGTTTGGTTTGGGTTGTTGTGCGAGGCCCCTGCAAAAGCAAAGCCCCGGGCGATTGCCCTGTTCGCCACCCTCTAAGGCCGCCACTGGTCAGAGGTGACTAGCGCTGGTTTTCTGCTGCAACTACTGAACTATGAACAAAATTTGACTATAAATAGCAAAAATAGACGGATACATACAATAATTAGATTAGAAACGTTTGTTATAGAAATAAGCATAAAATCGAATAAAGTAATGGCCCAAATGCTAGAAATAAAAATAAAGCAAATTTAATACATTTCGGCGTGTGTGTGTGTGTGTGTGTGTGTGCGTGCGTGCTTGTGTGTATATGTGTGCGTGCGTGCGTGCGAAAGTGCGTGCGAGCGTGCGTGCTTGCGTGAGTGCATGTGCGGACATAAGACGGGTACTTACAGGTAACACATCAAGTAGCAAGGCAATTATTTTTAAACTTAAATTGTCTTCTAAATTCAGGTTTGTTGATTTAAAAATGGAAGGCAAGTTGGATCTGAATTTACGAAGTAGAAAACAGCCTAGGCTTAACGCTTTAGTTACCGATTCCATAATTTCAATCAGTTGTTCTTCGGTATCACTTCCAGTCAACAAATCGTCAACGAGAAAGTCGTGCTGAATGATGGTCTCTGTCAGCTCATCCGGGCATTCTTCTTGTAGTTGCCATAAGCACCTGGTACTCAAATAACTGGCACTTGAAAATCCATAAGTGACAGTATTGAGTCTCAGTGTTTTGATAGGCAAGGACTCGTCCTCTCGCCATAGGATGAGTTGGAGATTTCGATCATCTTCATGGCATACAACTTGGCGATACATCTTGGCTACGTCACCAGTCAAGACATATTTGTACTGCCGAAATCTCAGAAGGATGGCGAAAATGAAGTCCTGAATATTTGGGCCTATCAACTGGAGGTCATTGATAGAAACGCCGGATGTGGTGGGAGCTGACCCATCGAAAACAACACGAATTTTTGTTGATTCACTGTTGGCTCGGAATACAGGATGGTGGCATAGAAAATAATTGGGATCCGGTGTGCTTACGGCAGACTCGGCACAGTGCCCCAAATCTTGGTATTCCTTGATGAAATCGGAATAAGCCTGTTTTAATTGTGGTTGCTTTCTAAAGCGCCTTTCTAATCCTAAAAATCGCTTCTTGGCTAGCTTATATGAATCGCCTAAGCAGTCAGGTGAATCCTTGAGTGGCAGTTTGACACAAAATCGTCCATCAGATAGACGAGCAGTATGTTGATCAAAGTGCTTGACACATGCCGCCTCGCTCTCACTCAATAATTGTCTTTTAGGTAGTTCGTCCAACTCCCAAAAGCGTGAGATTTGTTGTTCAATACTGTCACCTGACGAAGGCCAAAAACTTGAAGAAAAGTTACATTGTAAATCCTTAGGTTCACAATTATTTAACTCAATAGGACCGGTAACCACCCAGCCAAATTGTGAACTACGCAAAAATGGTTTCGTTATCAACCCTTGTATGTCCCCACTGCTGGGGCACGGGTAAAAATGGTTTATTTGCGCCCAATGAAACTTGTCTGTTGCCGATTACGTCCCAGAATAGGTCTGCGCCTATTAATAATTCAATGGGGGACGGCTTGTTAAAAAGTGGATCGGCCAGTTGTATATCGCATGGAATATTGAAGTTGTGTAGCCCAATAAAAGACCTAGGAAGCTGTCGTGTAAGTTCCGGCAATACACAACATGTTAGCGTGACATTGAAATCACTATGTAATGATTTTATTTGCATTACGCAACGCTCTGTTATCGGGCTGCAGGCCGTGTTTCCAATACCTACAACCTTCACTGGGTCAATAGGTAAACAATCGAGCCCTAGTCTTTGTTGCACGGACTGAGAGATGAAACTTGTCTGGCTGCCGCAGTCTAAGAGCGCGCGAGTTGTTTCACACCTTTGTGTCGTGGGATTAATTATTTTAATCATTGAAGTGGCTAAATAAACTTGATTTGTAGGCTCACTACTAAAATTAACAGTTAAGTCTGTTTGTGTTGATGGCGATGATGGGCCGGAGTGATCGGGCAAAGAAGAAACGACCTTATGGCAAAGGCTATTGTGACGTTTCTTGCACTCGCGGCAAGGTCCCATTCGACAAGTAAATCGGTTATGGCCAGGCCGTAAACAATTTAAGCACAACTTTAATTTTGCGCATTCCTGAATTCGCTGCTCGGGTGTCTTTGATAAAAATATAGGACAGTCGTAAATACGATGCGATCCCTTAAAGACGTTGCATCCAGAAAATCGGGCAGTGCTACTGTGTGTGTGTGTGCGTCCGAGTCAGTGTGGTTGACAACCTGTGCAGTGTAAGTTTGTGATTTGGAATGGGTCTTTTCATGCCTGTGGGAAGAAACAGAATGGGAAATGCTAGGCTGGCGTTTGTGCCTATCAACTTTGTTGTAGTTGCAAGTTTCTAGGACGTCCGCTCGATCCTTGATGAACCTATTAAATTGTTCAAGAGTAGGCATTTCTGGAAGCGAATTACGATGCTCCTCCCACTTCAGACTTGTGTGAGTGTCCAGTTTGGAAGAAACCATATGGATTATGAGGGTGTCCCACTGGTCTGTGGGCTGCCCTAAGCTGGACAATGCACGTAAGTTTTTACCTACATGGTCAATTAATATCCTTAATGATTTTTCTGATTCCCGGGCGATTGGCTCAATATTAAATAGCGAATTAAGGTGGTTGTTTATAAGCTGCCTCTTGTTATCAAAGCGCTCGCACAGCAAGCTCCATGCTTTGGTGTAATTAGCATCGGACATTTCTAAGTTGCTAATTACACGAGAGGCATCACTCTCGAGATAAGAGCTTAAGTAATGAAACTTATGAATGGGCCGAATGCGATCATTTTCGTGAATTAGCGAGACAAACATATCTCGAAATTCGAGCCAGCGGAAAAACGAGCCATCAAACTTCGGTACTTGAATTTGGGGCAGTTTAAAACTGACATTTTGAAAATCAGAACAACGATGGGGACTGCTACAATGACTATCGGCCCTCACCAAATTGCTAGTGGAATTGTATCTGTTGGCAATATCCTGCGCAGTTGCGATGCAAATTGTCAAATCCTGCTCAATATTTTCGCGTTCAATTAATTCTATATCTAAGCTTGTAGCATTTAAAAACTCTATCCGACCTTGCACCGATTCGAATTCTGAAAATAAGGATTCTATGCGCGCTAGCTTAATATTCAATTCGCCAACTTGAATGGAGTTTAATTTCGCAATTCCCGATAGAAGGTCTAAATAATTTTTAAATTTTGTTATGCGTCCTTTAATTGAATTGCGCTTGGTCGAAGGCGGCTCGGCCATTGTAACAATGCACAGCTGATTAGGTTAGCGCTCTGATAATAATAACAAATAGGCTTGCTTACGCTCCTCTCCCCGATACGCGATACTGTTACCAGGCGCCCGCTGCAGGCAGCAGCCAGGAACCGGTCTCACTGTGGCGAGGCGCTCGAATGGAGCGGCTGCCCGTCACTCGTCACTCTGAAATAGTCGGCCAAGAAAGACTTTACCAAACAAAAATAGTAACTTCTACCAAAACTTGTGATAATAGGCGTCGAAACGCGTAGAAATTATAGGAAACAAGTTAATCGTAGCGGAATATATAGCTGAGTGAAAGTGTAGACTTAGGGAAACAGTGTTTGCTTATGATTGCGTGAACTATGAGATGGATTTATTCGGATGAAGCGTAATAGGCTACTAAATAAGGTTTGTACAATTGTAACTAAGCAGTTAGCTGGAGCGTCAGCTGTGAGATTGACACTTAGGTTGTATAGATAGGCTGTGAGCTCAGATGATTACGGATGCGCAAAAATATAGCGTAATCTATTCTGTAGGGTGACACTTCGCACTTTGCCTTTGATTTATCTAAAGCACTAAAGATAGCACAGCCCTTTTCACACATGTAAGCTAGGCTGAAAAGATGTAGGACTTTCTGGAATGGAACTTAGAAAGCAAGAGTGGAAAAAAGGATAGGACACTTAGCTTTTGGCCTGGCTGCGGTGCGGATTGCTGACCGACGGCGTGACGGTGTCTTCAACTCTTAAGCTTCTTGGGACTTGGGCTGCCGAGGATGGCTTGCTGGTTGCTACGTCGGCTGGACCAGGAAGAGGCAGTAGTGTCCGTTGCAACTAGCGATGGTTGCGGAGTTCCGAAGGCTGGATCTGGGCGGATCGGTTGATCGGGCTGATCCGGTGAGACTCAGGTACTCGGAGAAGTCGATGCAGGGACAACCGTAGAATGTTTAGCGGTGTCCTGTCACGGTCGCCAAATTATCGCCACGCGGGCCACTGGAAGTCTTCTCAAATATATTGGGTCTTTTCGAGACAAAGAAAACCTCGTAGTCTTCGTACACAAAACTTCTTTTTAATTAGGAAAACTACAGTAAATTCGTTTAAAACGTAGAATAAAATAAAATGATAAATCAAAGGCACGTTGACGTTGGGTGCGGTTAAGAAGAGTGTCGGGGTTCGCAAAAGTCCGGTGACGTAGCGACGGATGGCCATAGACCATTATGGTGGCAAATTCAAAATAGGCTGATGGCGCAGATAGTGGATTTAAGATGTCACTCATATTCACACAGAACTTGGAATAGAAGTTTACTAAACCCATAAAACATTTTAATTGAGTCACATTGCACGGTGTTTGCGCTGCTGCAATGGCCTTAATTTTTTTTGTGTCTGTATGTTAACCAAATTTGTCTATTGTGTAGCCCAAATAAGTGACACTTTCTTGAAAAAACTGGCATCTCTGTAATTAATTCTCAGACCGTTTTCTTTGAGTCTTTGTAGCACCTCCCCCAGATTTGCTAAATAGGCTACTCTGTCTTTTCCAGTGAGACAAATCATCCGCTAAAACAGCCGTTGATGGTAGCCCATGCAAAGTCTCTTACCATTATTTTCTAAAAATTTTCAGGGATACATTTTATACCAAACGGTACACGCTTGTAAACAAAAGTACCTAGGTGAGTGGTTATGGCTGTCATCGCCTGCGAGTCTTTACAAACATTGGTGAAAAGCATTGGACAAGTCTAGTTTTGTGTACTCTTCACCACCTCCTAAGGCGGCGAAACGGTCCTCGATGCGGGGCAGCGGGTAATGGTAGTCCTTCAGAAGTGGGTTTATGATGAATACTTTTTCCTTGGTGTTGCGTTCGCTGCCTAAAAGTATGCCTTTCAACGATTTCCGATCGATCAGGTTCTAAATTATTTTTCACAAGCTCCACCAACTCATCAAAAGATTTAGATTCCGGAGTATTTGGGGAACACAGGTCGCACATCAATTCATAGCACTCCGCGCCTACTACCGTCACCAACGTAGCAACTTTCAACTTATTACCGATACTATTTAATGTTATAAACTGCACAACACGTCGAATATAAGCTTTCCAATCCGCTACTTAACTCGTATAAAATTTGACGCGATAAATGAATATTTCCTGTAGTATTTAACGAAACTGATATATATTTACTTTGATGTATGTAGGATGGCTGCAAAATCCGCAAATAAAAAAAATATTTACCGCTTTTAATTCAAAACGGTGCAACGCTATCCGACTGCTTGTTGAAAGCAACTTTCGGTTATAAACAAATATCTGTCAGCCAGAACCAGTGGACTTTGATTATTATAGGATTTACACCAAGGTGATCTTCATGTAAATACACCCGAGTTTCACTTAATAAAGCTTCGTGGTCTCTTTTCGCAAGTTTGAGCCAATTTTTTCGTGCGTTTATTTCACTGGGTACACGAGTCCACAACTTCCCGGGGTTCTTTTTTGATATATTTTTGTAACAATAATAATTGCTATATTTTGCGTGTATTACGTGTATTCATTATGCTCACAAATCACTCACAGTTGTTGAAAGTCAAACATTGTTTACTAGACTTCAGGTCTTAAAACCATGACATAAATCTCTGACCGCGTTTTTGGCTGTTGAGCAAAGCAAAGTTTTAAAATATTTTTTTTGGTTGCTTTTAGGTCCTCAAAAATATACTAAAATAGTTTTTGGTCAAATGGAAGAGATATTTACTATTTAAGACTTACTTGCAAAGAGAGTCAAATAGCGGATTGTTACTCACGAAATTACACATTTCGATATGTCCGATAGGCATATTGATCGACAAAATTTACACACGCGCTTGGTAATTTAATCGATTTTACTAACTCGTCGCCAGTGTTAGGTAAGTGTCAATGAAACAATGACTGAATACAGACTGTCGTTTATTCGTCTACCTGCATGATACATACATAACACATCCCAACTTAAGCCCGGAGCAGTAGTAGTATGCAGGATTTAAGTCGTAAGTACCAAGACACAATTCTTGGAAGTTCTCGAATACGTCGGTCAATAGCAATACATTGGTCTTAAAGTATAAGTCTAAATAGGTAATCAGACATGGTTTGACATTGAAAATGTTGCCACACAGCTAAAGCGTGAGCGTAATCATCATCTGATACATTCGAATCAGTCAAGGAGCTATAAAAAATTTCCCTGCTGGGAAACGAATTTAACGTGAGCTTTTCAAAGGATGTCATACGTACAAATTCCCTTTCTATGTAAACGAGTAAAAGCATCTGCGTTGGCGAATAATTTTTGCAGTTCAACAAATTGTACATTCATTTATTACAATTTATTTATTAATATCCAATTTCCTATGATTTATTTGTTTTCCAATTTGAATTCACTTCGCCTGTTCCGAAGTTTGTCGAATGATGAATATTTCTGTATTTTTATTCTTCTGTACATATATACAATATCAATAACATCAATTTATCTTTACCATGCAAGTTTCATTATATAATTTAAACAATTTAAGTTTTCATCCCACCATATCTATGGCGGAAATTCGTCCCAAATTTCCGCCATAGATATGGTTCGCCGAATCCGGCACGCCGCGCGCCGCCTTTACTATGTATCTGGTACTGACATTATACCAGTGTGATAGGCAAATAACATCATCACGCCACATGCCTTCACGTATCTGAAATATAGACAACTCGTCCCAAGGCACGTAGGATTATTATATATAAGCTAGTGTAAGACTAGAAAAACGATTCAGCAAACTGGAGTACATGGATTCAATATTGGTGTTTTGCTTATAATACATCCGTAAATACCAGCACAAAGTATTCACCATTTGAACTAGTGTTTGGTAAACCATGTAATATCCCTAGTAATCTTGTAGATAAAGTTGAACCACTGTATGTATACGATAATTACCCATTTGAATTAAAATTTCGACTGCAAAAAGCACATGTAGATGCTAGAAATAATTTAATAATAAATAAAACTAAGAGAAAAATTTGTTATGATAAAACAGCCAATGTTGTAAAATTTAAAGTGGGAGATTTAATATTAATTAAGAATGAAAATAGCAGTAAATTAGATGAACTGTATTTAGGACCTTATAGAATAAAAGAAATATCCGGACCTAATGTAAGAATAGATAAAGACAATAAGGACTATTTAGTGCATAAGAATAGATTAAAATTATTTTATGAATAATCTTTTCAGGGGAGGGAATCCCTACCTTTTCAGGGGAGGTGTGATAGGCAAATAACATCATCACGCCACATGCCTTCACGTATCTGAAATATAGACAACTCCTCCCAAGGCACGTAGCCACGCACCAGCGCTGCAGTAGCTCGCTTCTTCAGCTTATGCTGAGTCAGTACCATTTTACACTTACCGCACCCACTGCAATAAATTATGCCTTAACTATTTTAATGTAGGTACATATCGTACCTGCATTGCATTGCATGGTGCACTGCGGTGCAAGCATATCTATCATATAGAAA
Organism: Yponomeuta sedellus; assembly: GCA_934045075.1. Lineage (NCBI taxonomy): Eukaryota > Metazoa > Arthropoda > Insecta > Lepidoptera > Yponomeutidae > Yponomeuta > Yponomeuta sedellus. Next base: position 11,631,535 of record OW203733.1, on the reverse strand, counting down.
ATAATATAGATAGATCTATCTATCTAGATGACGGTGGGATGACGATCTGCGAAAACTACCGGCAGATGCTGGATGCGGCAAGCTAGACAGGGCGCTATGGCGCTCATTAGGGGAAGGCTATGTCCAGCAGTAGACTACATAATAATTATAGCCTGAAGAAGAAGATCTATCTATCTATATTTATTGTTAGTTCAACTTCCAATCATCTCGGTTATTCCTATTCTGTTTCTTACGTTCTTGTTTCTATATCTCATATAGAAAAATCTCTTGACACAATGTCTGTTACTTTTGAACTTTTTTGTGTATATTTGGTAGGTCTGAGAATAGGCCGTAGTTTGATTAATACGACAAAACAGATTAATACGACAAGTCAGATAGTAATGGTAAGTTCAATGTTTCAAGGACTTTCCTTGTTTCTCTGCAAAATATACAGGTTACTGAATGAGCTAATGCCCCGTATCGTAGCAGAGTATTGCCTTCATATACGAAAGATTATATTTTCACGATCCACTATTAGTATTCAGTTTTATAGGTAAACGGCAAAAATAATGTGCCTCGGCGATATTCAGAAGCATAGTTGTTTTTAGGGTTCCGTACCTCAAAAGGAAAAAACGGAACCCTTATAGGATCACTTTGTTGTCCGTCTGTCCGTCCGTCCGTCCGTCTGTCAAGACCCTTTTTCTCAGGAACGCGTGGAGGTATGAAGCTGAAATTTATATCAATTACTCAAGTCTACTGTCCCTTGAAGCTGTGAAAAAATCAAACTTCTAAGCCAACGCAATCAAAAGATACAGCCGTTTATGCCGCAAATTTTCGACACTTGCAAGGGAATCAAAACCTACAGGGTGCTTCCCGTGAACTCAGAATCTTGAAATTTGGTACAAAGCAACGTCTTATAGCATAGATAAAGGAAAAATTACGAAAACCATAAATATTTAGTTACATCACATAATTTTTTTTTTTTAATAATTTTAAACTTACTACCCATTTTCTCATAAACGCGTAGAGGTATTAAATTGAAATTCATACCAAAAACTCAGGTCTATAATACCTTTAAGCTGTAACATGTCGTAATGAACGAACTTTGTAAACCTTGCAGGTTTGTACGGAACCCTCGGTGCGCGAGTCTGACTCGCACTTGGCCGGTTTTTTTTTTTTTATTGTTTTGATCTAAAGTGTTTTGGTGCTGGTCGTGACTATAAAGACGCCGGAGGAAAATTGGTCCATAGGTAGGAACTAATAAAAAAAATTACATTGTCTTACTCTATATTCTAAAAATACTAGTAAATTAAGCATTTCATTTGCCATTTTATTATAATTTTGCTACATTGCCCATTCGTTAATACGAAGAAGGTCGAATCGCAGTATTTTCTTCGTTTATCAGTTTTGTCTATTTCGTGACAACACCACTTACCACCCATCATTTGAACGTCCTTTGTGGTATCAGCGTAATTGCTTAGCTTTGTTGTGATAACTGACAGATAGGTACTAAAAGACAAAGAATTACGTGAATACCAAACATACTAATGACTTTTCTTTTACTTCACCAAATTACATGTCATTTGTTACGGCAATGATTAAATCAGTTACCTACGGATGTATATCGAGCTGGCACATGGATGTAAAGTTTAGCATTCTGTCTTCCAGTTAGTTAGCCATCTACGTTCATAGTAAAAACACCTAATCTAATAAAATAGTACTTATCAGATTAGCAAGTTTCAGTAGCAGTGGGTTAGTTACATCTGCCAAGGGATCGATATCCGGCGGTGCACAAAGTTCTCAAATGGGGACCACGCCAAAAGCAGCGTAGGAGCGCCTATTAGCTTAGTTTTTCTGCTTTTGTACACAGATGTATACGTGCATAGTTCCATAATCAAGATGCTGAGGCAGATAGCTATCAGCGGAGGGATGAAAAGTGGAAGATGAAGTGGCGTGCCTTGAAGGAGGCCTAGTTCAGCAGTGGTTAAATACGGTGGACTGATGGATTCATCAAGTCCATTAGAAAATTATTTTGATGAGCATTAAGCAATGCAATTAAATAATAATGTATCCTAATTAGTTAACGAGTTTGACACGTAATGGTTTCTAATGTGAAGAAATTTTCAATTCTACTAACTCATTAGAGCAAGTCTATATAAATATCCTGCGCAATAATGAATGCATTATTCTGCCTATGGACTTCCGCAGAGAAAGTTTACTGCTTGCCAAAGTAACATAGGAGACAGTGCAAAAATTGTATCAAAGTAGCAACATTAAGACGATCAAGAAGAGATTTCAAAAAGCCAAAAAAAAAAAAATGGTTAACAAATGTACAGAACTTGTTAGTGCATTCTTCTCCCCTACACCTACCAGAGACACCAGTGACGGCTGTAAAATGCTCAACACTCAGGCGTTGACTAGAAAGAACACTAACAATGTAGAAGTGACCAGTGCTTTCTTTGGCGCCAAAGTAAACGAAAACGAGAGACGTGAACTTAAAATTAAAAGTGCCTTGGAACTGTACGCCGAAAGCAGGAAGAAGCCAAGACTTTCTCCAGGTGCGGATAAAGTAGACGCAGCAGAAAAGTGGAGGTATAGTATTATTTTTTAATTTTATTTACTGCTCTACGCACTAAGGTGTAAGTGTACAAGTAATTGACGGCACGCTCTCTCTCTCTCTCTCTCTGAGAGAAAGCTTGTGCCCTGCAGTAGAACGTATCTTCTTCTTCTTCAGGCTATATTAGTACACTGCTGGACATAGCCCTCTCCTAATGAGCGCCATAGCGCAAGGTTGTGCCATCATTGGGGGGTAATGCCCATAATCCCCACACTGGGCATGCGGGTTGTGGTTCGCAGTTTGGTGGAATTGTACTGCAGGGGGCGCTGCTGCACACTCCCGGCGTGTGTCCTTTAGTCGCCTTTTACTACACCCGCGGGAAGAATTTGGGTTGGTGCTATTCTCTAGGCCGACACCACACAGCACGTGTATAGGCTACATAAAAGTATTCTCCATCATTATAAGAATGTGATAGCGGATCTCAGTATGCGCTGCAGTAAACGTGTCTTTCTAGCATCTTCTTGGTAGCATGCATGTTTAACATAATGTTTCCTTTCTTAAGGTTTCCTTTCCCTCTTCTTTCTTCATTTTTATTAAGACCGGTTGACACTGGACCTGATGGTAAACGGAGTCTCTTCATTTATTTTGTGTCATGGTTAGTTGATTGTGATGTTACCTACCCTGGTTTACAGTTGAGGTGCCAAATGGTATTTTAAAAGAGCAGTGGACTACAGAAGAAGAAGAAGAGACGAGAGACATCTAAGAACAAAACTATCACCGCTTCCGCATTGTTTCTGTGTGATTTGATCTTTCCTTAGTACACTCCAGAGCATTTAATAAGGGTCACTGACAAAAAAGTGATCTCTCAGCAATAATGATAATAAATTACAGGTGTAATATTTATTCATTTTTATTAAGACCGGTTGACACTGGACCTGATGGTAAACGAAGTCGGGGTGTAAGATGTTACGTGCTTAACTGGTTGACTCTAGTTTTAAAGACACCAAGGTTATGTCTCCGGAAAAACAGATGACGGCAACGTGTTCCACAATATTGCCGTTCTTATTATGAAAGAATTAGCGAATCGTTTAGTGGGGATTTGCAGAACGTCTACGACAAAAGCAAACTATCCAGCCAATCTTCTGGTGGTCTGATAGAAGAATAAGGATTTAAAAAAATCCGACGAATTGAGAACTTCCAGCTTTTTTAAGTTGGTCAAAAAGTAGGTAAGATAGGGTATTTAATATATATGTAGTCTATTTTGAGCATGTATATCCGCTTTTTACTGCCTCACCAACTCTGTAAGGTTGTATTGTACTAAGGTAAAGAACCCAGTTATGGACAGTTTAAGGGCTGAAAACATGCATTTTTGAAAATATTTTGCCTATTTTGCGTTGTTCCAGGGGTTGAGTCATTTTTGGAGTAGTTTAATCTTTATATTATTGTTTTCTTGATTGATGTTACCTATAAACGCGAAAAGTTAAGAAATAGGGAATAAATTAAAAAGCCTATTTTTGACCCAATAATGGACAGCCAAATTCCATTAATGGACACCCAATTATGGACATGATCCAGTGATAAACCCCTAGCACCTTGGATGGGGGGAAATGCGAATTACCTGGCTACATGGAATTTATTACTTAGAATAAAGACAGTATTGTAAAGACTTTATATCTATTTATTTGCTATTCTCAATACTTAACATAATCCAGTCTCAAATATATTATTATTAAGGTTTGTTTCGGTCGGTACTCCTCATAAAGCACAGTTTTTGGTTGGGTGAATCATTACCAGCTGCATTCACTTTTGGATCTAGTGTTTGAGCAGACTCAGATGCCTCATTGTCCTCAAATGCTTGTTTGTTGCTTGCCCAAAGCACGTACAATGACGTGTCTTTTTCGGGCAAGCGAGCATCCAATTCGTCTCTGCCTGTATAAGCGTTCTTTGGACATTTCAGCTTTTCAGCTCTGAATTTGGAAACTATTTCAGTGTCTAGGCACCGTAGAAAATGCTTTTGAGCAGTTTGATCTACTGTTGATGTTTATCGAGATTATTTTGGAAAAATCCACATAGCTCGGGCCAAAAGGATATAATCATCTACCTCGAAAACCATTCTTTATGCAATCTTCAGAAATAGACTGTAGAGCAGTCTTAAGAACTGGGGCAAAATGTTCTTTTTTCAAATTCTGACTTTCGAAATGAATTTTGGATTCAACTGAATTTTGTTAGTTCCATAAGATCTTTCTCCAAGAGATAACTTTCTACCTCTTGGAACCACCTAATTATATGATGCTCGGTGACGTTGTCACGAGCTGTGGTTCTCTCAGTTCTCTCAACAATAATTGGATGCCTTATTAAAAACAGACCGTATTATTTCTTACCCGGTCTGTTCTCCGAAAAAGGATTTGGTCTACCCTTATCGGTGATGATACGTTGCACGCTGTCGAGCAACTCCTCTTTTGTTACTGGGATATGCTTATTTTGCATATGTAGAATCCAGTGCTCTAATATGTTTTCCTCCTTGGCGGAAAGATACGTGTGGGACTCATAGAGCACTCCTCTGGACTTTTTCCGGTGACGTTGTTGTGCAATGTGACCCGGGGCACACCGAACCTGTTCGCCGCTGTCGCATTTTTTTCACCTTTCCTTACAGTCTCAATTGCATTACCCATTTGCAGGGGCGTGTAATCTTTTTTCGGTGCCATACCTAAGAAAATTATATTATTTTAGTTCAACTATGTCCATGACTGGATTCCATGAACTCCCCAATCATGGACACCTGTGTCTATTATTGGAACGAATCATTAAACATTTAAGCGGGTAACACATTTAAAAACGGCATAAAACAACGCAACCGGGTACTAAAAGTTAATTTTTAAAATAATAAAAAAATAAATTTTCGACACTTGTCCATAATTGGTATCATTCACAAAAAAATATCCACTAATGAACAAATGCAATTGAAAGAAAAATAAATAACCTGGCTGCATATAATTATCACAAATTACTAGTTAATTTGCTACCCAAGCCATAAAATAACACGTGATTCAGATAGTGTGAATCAATATATATGTAATGACAATATTCTATACTTACTTACTTTCTTAAGGATTCTGCTTAACATTTTGGATATTTTCCTTTATACCGGCTCGTGGTAATGTACACTTCACGCCAGACTAATGTCAAGTGGATGATTAGAAACATATGTTTTAATATTGCCAGCACACGAAAATTTATTTCTACTCTTATTATTTATATTTGTTTTTTTTTGTGTCCATTGCTAGGGCCTTGTCCGAGACAGGGGTCTTTACCTTATGTATATTTGTAATTATTTTGTATTTGTAGTTTTTCCAGTATAAACAATATTCTTATCTTATCTTCTAAAGGTTGGCTGGAAGAAATATTTTTAGAGATAAGCTCCCCTTTGTACATATTATATAAAAGTACCCGCATGCAGCGTCTAATAAATGTTGATCAAGCGCAAGAGGTTCTTTCTTCCTCCGTCGCGATACGGCATGAGTTTATGTGTGTTTATTATATAATAAGTAGTTTTATATATAACGATACAAGAAAGGCAACAAAAAAACAAAAAAACAAAGTACAAAGCAGAATTTATCTCAATGATTGATTTCTATTATCCGATATCAACCATTTTATGGCCCCACTGCTGGACCACGGGTCTCTTTCCACATCGCAGGAAGGTTAGGCCATACTCCACCACGGGGACCAAGCCCGGATTGGTCTATTGGATCTGTTATTACCAAATGTTTTTTATGTAGCCTATATACGTCTCACTGCAGGACAACAGGCCTTACCCTCAAAGAGGAAGAGAAAGTATGAGAGCACTTATACACACCGGACTGGCATTTCGTGCGCTGAGTTATTAGAACACCTCAAACACTCAGGTTTCTTCATGATGTTTCCCCTCACAGTTAGCGAGTAATGTCGCTTGTAACAAATGTTAATAACTTAGAAAACAAATTCATATCGGTACTAGTACATCCCGGGAGTGATTCCTTAAAGCTTTTTTTAATCTTATTAAGCTAGTATATTTCCTAGCTAGTTTGTCAGTGAACCTTTTTCATTGCTCTCAACTGTAGGTTGTATCAACCCAATTTTATCTTTCCCGGTCTGGCTGTACTCTTGTGGATGTTACACGGACTTTTTTTTCTTAATATTGGTATTTAAATTATTTTCGTATCGTTCATTATTGCACTATTAAAAAAAAATTAAAGTCGTGACTGAATTATCTTCCGCCGTACCTACTAGGTGTTGCTGGAATAGTAAAATATAGAAGTGAAGTGCTTCGTTGATAGGTATGTGACACTTACCAATCATTACTGCTGTTTATCCTACAACTTGGCGTCCTTTATTTGATCCCAACTTTTTGTCTAAATATTCTTCTAATCTTCTACGCAGTGAAACCAAGTTTTAATAAATTCTAATCAATATACTTGACAGCATCTAAACTTGTAGATATACTTTGTATAGAGTCCGTCTCAAATTCCAATTTAAATGTGTTTATAAGAACGAAAAAAGCTTTGTAAGAATACTTTTTCATTATCATGCATTTTCGGCATTTAGTAGAAATCATGCACTCCTAAACAAAAAAGCTAGAGTGAATATCCCGAGAAACCCAAGCAAACCCCACCATTTACGAGTCCATTAAATCTACAAACGACACAGCTTTAGTCATAGTTTCACGAGGTCCCCTTTCACGGCTACTTTTCGGCTCCGCTTACAGGAAAATGACTTCAGTCATAGTTGCAAAAGTTCTTCGCGCGAAAACGTAAAGATTTTCCCGTCATCGGGAAAGCGTGCGGCCCGCGCCGCTGTACTGCGAGCACTGCCTCCCATACAGCCTGTAGTGAAACTGAAAATAAGTAACGTAAACATTGGAAAATCTGATTTTCTCTGCAAACACGGATCGCCTTAGATGGCCACGTAGAATGACACCGAAGGCCGATAAGTGGAATTCGAAAAAAGAATCGTAGCTATTTCTTAACGACTTGCGATACTCAAACATAGTTATATATGAAACGGGGTCTAATTGAATTTTTTATTAGATAAAACGTAATTACGTTTTAGTAATCAGTTGTGGGTATTCACTTTTAGTTTTTCGCAGTGGGCCGACACACAACACTCACTACGTCCGCGGACAGGTCCGATAAGGCACGTGATTTGTATTCACACAGCAACTATGGTGTCGGCTAGTAATAATAAAATTAAGCGTAATTACGAAAGAGATGGCTATTTTTGAAAAAAACTGTCAAAACCGATGCTTGGAGAGTTTCTGAAATACTGGCAGCATTTCCTCTCCGAATGGCTAGGCCATTGCGCTGACCGAGTTGGCTATAATTAGTGAATTATTTTAGTACATAAAAGTGAGGAAACCAGTGTCTGAGATGTTCAAATACCTCAGCGCTTGAAATTGCCAAAATGAGTAACTAAGCGCTCTCTCTTTCTCTCTCTCTCTCTCTGAGAGCATGCCACGGGCCTGCAGTGAGACGTTTATAGGTTACATAAAAATATGAAAATACACGTAGCTCTAACAACCGGAGGGTGAGCGTCAAAGGGCTGACTATGATGATTACGATAAAAATTAAAAAATATTATTGCAATAAATTATAATAATCCATGCTTCGCAAGGCACGTTAAGCCGTTGGTGCCGGCTGTCATGTAATTGCAGTCGCTAAGCCATGTTAGCGGCCTTATGGGCGGTTCGATAACTTCTGACAGTAAAGGCTCGTTTACGCCGAGGCAACCACGTGCGACAGTGCCGCATGCTACATATTGTGGCATGCGGCACCTTGACGCATGCTACAGTTTGCGGCATATGTGGCATACGGCAGCCTTTATTACGCCGAGGCAACATCGTGCCTAGATAATTTCCAAAGCATCGTGATGTTTATGGAGTGTTTCTAGTTTACCTACTTGTTTGATCGAAGGAATACACCATAGATATGGCTGATCAAGTAACTTTAGCAGCTGCTTATTTAGTACTAAGCCATGCAGCTACACAACGGAAGAAGAAACGTTTGGTGGAAAGAAGATTACTTCAGAATGGCCCACGTACTAGTTTCCTAACAAAAATTTAAGCAGACGATGGTGCCTAATTTAAAAACTTTACCAGAATATCAATGTCGCACGAAAAATGTCGCATGGAATCCATTGTGCCTGGATACAAGCTGCGACAGTCTGCCACATGACGCAAGGTGTTGCCATGCCGCACGGTTCTTGCCACAATGTGCGACATTTTTAATTTGTAGCATGCGGCCTTGTGGCATGCCGCAATGCCGCACAGTGTTGCCCCGGTGTAATATAGCCTTAAGGCCCGCCACTGCCTTACAATCTTCCACCAACCGGGACTTGGCCCTCGTGGTGGAGTATGGCCTAACCTTCCTACGATACAGGACGAGACCCGGGCCCCAACAGTGGGGACATACAAGATCAACCCTTGTATGTCCCCACTGTTGGGGCACGGGTCTTTTGATATCGATAACCTAATCGACCTCTACTTAGCACGATGCTTAATTAGTGAATACCTTCTTAAAAAGTAAGTTAAAGTGCCGTCAAGAACACGAGGCGCCGACTCAGCGTTTCTCTCGGAAACCGGTGGCGCAATTACTGATTCAGTACATATACTTTATTGTGCACAAACATTTTACAGTATATTAGGTACATAAGAAATAATATTTACAAGGGCGAGCTTTTATCTTTGTAAGAGATTTCTTCCATCAAACCATATTGAAAAGAAAAGAAGAAAAGAAAGACATTTACTTTATCAACATTTACTATAAGTTTACCAACAAGACACATCACAGAAACAAAAAATCAGACAATTAACACATGAGCACAACAGAAATAAACCAAATATACAAAAAACAGACATAGGTTTCGCCTGTGGTGTGTCTAAATTGCCACAAAAGGCAGCTGACTCAGCGTTGTGCTGAGGGAGTGAGCCCTCAGCGCTGATTTTCAGTCAGTGCCCGAAGTAACCGAATGGTACTATTGATGGTATCGCTGCTAACCCAACGTCAGAGGTTCGCTTGATGGTGACTTACGTTTTTTTTTTATGTAACCTATAAACGTCGCACTGCTGGGCACAGGCCTTCTCTCAGAAAGAGAGGCTTAATTGTTACGCATGCCCACCACGGCAATTTCAAGAGCTGAGGTATGTAAATGTCACCGGAAAATAACAAGATCCGCCAGTTTAAAAATTTCCTAGGAAAATTATAAACTTTCGTAGGATTGTAAACGACAGATATATTGTATTATCTTACGCCCACATTTTCGCAAATTGATAAACTTACCAAATTCAAGCGTAAAATAATAAGTAAGCCTTAACGAAACGCCACCTGCGCTCTGAATGGTTCAATAAGTCACGTGTTCCTGCTCCATCTAGAAATATCGTTGATAAAGTGAAATTTACCACAGAGCTACGAAAGTTTTATAGTGGTCATGACCAAAATAGTAAGAAGTCGAATAAAAAAGTCGTTAAAATGATGTAAGACCATTTTTTTTATATAAGAGGAAAAAATGGGTCCAAAAGAACAAAATCATTCATACAGCAAGATTTTGAGGTTAGCTTTACAGAAAATTCAACAATAATTTTCTCGTAAACTACGCATCTCCGGCAAGAATGGATTGCAGGTAGGTAATCGAAACTGATCAATTTATACTAGTTTGATCGTACCTAAGTCTATGGACACAAGCATTGCCACTGTCGACATCAACCAAAAAGAGAGCAGTGTGTTATTTGCCGTATTTTATAAAAGCGTAAAATAAAAAGCTCTTCTGTGATTGGTCGAACTGTTTAGAATCTTACGAATGGATATCCGTTAGTTTATAAATTAACCACGAGACTTCGCAAATTAATACATTTGCGAAAATGTGGGCGTAAAATAATACAATTTATCTCTCGTTTACAACCCTACGAAAGTTTATAAATTTCCTAGGTAATTTATAAACTTGCGTATCTTGTTATCTTCCTGTGACGTAAACACCTCAGGCACTCAGGTTTTCTCACGAAGTTTTCCTTCACATTTAGCGAGTGGTATTGCTACTTTATTAACTTCACAAATGTACGTAACTCAGACAACAAAGTCATTGACACATTCTGGCATTGAACCGACGACCTGCTGAATGGGAAGCGAGTATTGCAACGATTTCAAAATCATGCTGAAAAGAATCTAATGGCTGACAGAGAAGAATTGATTGCTTACTAAAACCTTTTTTAGAAACCTATTTAGAGGCAAAAAATTCCACCCATGCCGGGATTCGAACCCGCGACCTCCGGCTATCCGTGCCAGCGCTCTTTCCAACTGAGCTAATGAGTGACTCACCGGCATCAGTGAAATTTCTCTACAATATTCTTTACAATATTCTCGGTATAACGTATGTAGCTAAATTTAGCCTCTAAATAGGGTTTTAAAATTGTCTTTAGCACGGGTTAGTGTATAAAAAAAAAAGAATAAAACCTTTTTTGTTTCTTTTTTGCTGAACGTTTAAATGTTAACCAAGAAATCCCCGATATAGGGACATATTTACTTCGTCCGAATATTCCAAGGGTTTATGCCATTCAGCGATGGACTGCATTCGTTAAGCGACAAGTACTATGATTGAGTAAACACTCTCCAGTCTCAAGGTTCGGGGCTATTATTATTAATTCTTTATTACACGACAGAAAGTGTACAAAATGTGGATTTAATGGTAATAGCATTTTATGCCAGTCCATCCGCAGAAGGCACAAGGGATGAAAAATTTTCATATAAAAATACTTTTTTTTAAAATTAAGGCAGGTAAACAAACACTTCACCCTATACCACATTCATGCCCGAACTACAATAGACTAATTGCAAATGTTTTAGTATAATTGGAGATGCTATTTTTACCGTATTTCCTAATGTTATTGTCATCGACCTAGGGGGCGAGTTTCCAAAATGTATAGTTGTTCATAGAGGCGTATCAGTTCAGCAATGGTCGTTTCATTCACACTATCGTTAGTGATCACCAATCGCATTGCAATAGTACCTATAACCCGTGCTAGTTAACTCGGCGCCTCGCGCGATTCGACCTTTGAAGTATGCCCAGTGGTGGGGGGAGTGGTTGCAGGACGGCGGCGCAGCAGGGAAACAACAGGAACGGTTGATCACATTTTAATTAATACATCGTTAAGACCCTCCTCTTCTAGTCTTACACTAGCTTATATATAATAATCCTACGTGCCTTGGGAGGAGTTGTCTATATTTCAGATACGTGAAGGCATGTAGCGTGATGATGTTATTTGCCTATCACACCTCCCCTGAAAAGGTAGGGATTCCCTCCCCTGAAAAGATTATTCATAAAATAATTTTAATCTATTCTTATGCACTAAATAGTCCTTATTGTCTTTATCTATTCTTACATTAGGTCCGGATATTTCTTTTATTCTATAAGGTCCTAAATACAGTTCATCTAATTTACTGCTATTTTCATTCTTAATTAATATTAAATCTCCCACTTTAAATTTTACAACATTGGCTGTTTTATCATAACAAATTTTTCTCTTAGTTTTATTTATTATTAAATTATTTCTAGCATCTACATGTGCTTTTTGCAGTCGAAATTTTAATTCAAATGGGTAATTATCGTATACATACAGTGGTTCAACTTTATCTACAAGATTACTAGGGATATTACATGGTTTACCAAACACTAGTTCAAATGGTGAATACTTTGTGCTGGTATTTACGGATGTATTATAAGCAAAACACCAATATTGAATCCATGTACTCCAGTTTGCTGAATCGTTTTTCTAGTCTTACACTAGCTTATATATAATAATCCTACGTGCCTTGGGAGGAGTTGTCTATATTTCAGATACGTGAAGGCATGTGGCGTGATGATGTTATTTGCCTATCACACCTTCTTCGCGAAAGATGCCTACTAATTTTGCGCGGGTTATACCCCTAGAAAGACATTGTACTGCTATTGCTTTGTGGACTACCAAATTGAGGCAAATATCAACCATTGTCATGCTTATCATTCTATTGAAAAGCTATGTAAGTGTTAGACTCTTAGGCCCGGGGGCGAGCGGGGGCTGAGTCAGTTCCGTCGCGCACGTCAGTTCCACTTCAACCCGAGTCCGACCGATCCCATACTCAATACTCCAACTAGTCAGTAGCGTAGTCTCGGCTCGCGGCGCACGCGCACGCTGTGTCCAACACATTAGATGAAGATCGAAAACGTTGTTTCGAAGTTCTTTGAGTGACCGTATTAATTGTGAAGTGAATTTCTAGGATAATATAAATCGGTGATGTTCAGTGTGGTTTATGAAAACCAACGTCCGTGTTATGCGCTGAAATTTCATTTTCAAGACGAAAATTCAGACAATTTGTTCAATCACAGTTGAAGGTAGGTGCATCAAAGTTTCGAGTGGCACTTATATACGAGTAATATAAAACTAGCTGTGCCCCGCTGTGTTACCCGGGGTTTATTAGGGAAAATAAATTGTAATTGTGGTAAGTAGAAGTCGTTACATCAGTGACTATTGCTAAAAAATTACAATAACTATTGTAAAAAAAATATTTCGAGTTATGAATTGCCTAGGTACGGTTTTAATAAGGTTATTTCTTCGATAGCGGTGGTAGGACGCCGGCCTACATTCGGGAAGTCGTAGGTTAAATTCCCGGCATGTACTAATGAATGTGTTTTCGAAGTTTATTTATGTATTGATTATTATCAATACATAAATAAACTTCGACACACCAACAGTACAAAGATAAAAATCTATTAAACAAATAATTTCGGGCCTGATCTGTGCACTACTAATATGCATGCAACAGCATTCGTAAGTTGATTGCATAGGTACATATAACCATTGAATTTTACTTCAAATTCAATGATATAACTAATACATCTTTAAAACATAAAAAACTAAAAATCAAATAAAAATTTATAATTTTAAAATTGACGTGGCTGCAGCAACTTATGTCTCCAAGTCAAAAGATTGTTGTGGAATATATCGGGGGTGTGTGACCTCTCTAAATTGTTATAAAGAGACTGAAAACGATACAAGGGACGTTACAGTCTATTTATTCTTACTTGTCCAATTTAGTAAACAAGATTCTAACCTTAAAATTGAGATTAGATGCCTAAACTAGACATTTTCTCGAAAATTCATGAACTATCATGAACTATGTTTATAAAATTGGCAGCGTGTTATCTAAAAGAGTGTTCCAAGTTACTTCATTTATGGAAATATGGCAGTTTTGGACTAAAAAGTTACAGTTTACGGGTAGAATCTTGTTTACTAAATTGGACAAGTAAGAATAAATAGACTGTACGTGCATTGGTGAAGTTGTACGTTGTCATACCTGTCATGTTTGAGGGGTTGTCATACCTCATCGTGTGCAACGTAATGGCCTATGAGGCTAGGTGTGGAAGTCTCCGGTCTAACTACATGACAAATAATTTATTATACTATTTTTATTTTTAATGCACTAACCCGTGCTAAGGACAAATTTAAAAACCTATTTAGAGGCTAAACATTTCAAATTAAGCTTCTGGCCTCTGGCACGGATAGCCAAAGGTTGCGGGTTCGAATCCCGGCATGGGTGAAATTTTTAGCCTCTAAATAGGTTTTTAAACAATTTATTCCCCAAATTTTTGGGTCCTAAAAATGAGAGAAATAAAAATGTAAAGGTTAACCTGCCGTTTATGCCGTGCGTTTCCGTGCTTCGCAAGGGACGTTAAGCCATTGGTGCCGGCCGTCTAGTAATGGCAGTCGTTAATCCATGTCAGAGGCTTTATGGCCGTAAAGTTGGTGGAGGATTGTAAGACAGCGGCGGGCCTTACCGTTAAAACAGATGTTATCAAAACCCCCATAAGGCCTCTGACATGCCTTAGTAATAAAGTGCTTACGAAAGATTTAGTTCTAAAATTTTGTATCTAACTTGATTAAGATCGTAATTTTAAAAACCTATTTAGAGGCTAAAAAAAGTAATATACTCGTCGAATTGATAACCTCCACCTTTTTTTAAATCTGTTAAAAATACACCCATGCTTGTACGTAATACAGAGAGTATTTTTTAATACCCTAACCCGTGCTAAGGAAGATTTTAAAAACCTATTTTGAGGCTAAATTTACATACGTGATACAGAGAATATTGTAAAGAGGTTCGAAATTTCACTGATTCCGGTGAGCCGTCCATTAGCTCAGTTGGGAGAGCGCTGGCACGGATAGTCAGAGGTCGCGGGTTCGAGTCCCGGCATGGGTGGAATTTTTAGCCTCTAAATAGGTTTTAAAAATAATCCTTAGCACGGGAAAATAATCCTGCATAAAAAAAAATAATATAAGATCGTAATTATTCTATATCTGTAACGTACATATTTATTTCTTTACAGTAATAAATGTCTTGTTTTTTTCAGCTTGGCGGGAGCAATGACTAATAATGATAAAAATAGTATTATATCACAATCCAATGTACAAAGAGGTGAGAAACATTTAATTATTATTTTGAGAACACTGTTTATCCGTTCCGGTCGGTCAGGTACAAATATCATTCCATCCCTCTTAGCCATAGCGAGATCAAATCGAAGCTTTTCTTAATTAATTGTAAGATAAAAATAATAATATATATTTTTTAATTATACGAGTAAGAAGGTACAGTCACGTGCCTTAGAACCTTGTCACATTAACCTCTTCTAGCCTGATGTATGACAATTTGACTGTTTTGACTTTGATAAGGTTCTGAAGTGCATACATGTTGTGACTGTACTGTATCTGACTACTTAATATATCAAAATAATATCAATTAAAAATAATATAATATCAAAATTACCTATTACATTCGAAATGTCCTACTAAAATAAAGAAAAAAACGGCCAAGAGCGAGTCGAGCAACGCTCGGGTTCCTTAGATCGCAATTAGGGTTTCTTTAATCTGCTTTACAGAACTAATAGACGTACGAAGTTTTCCTTTTAAAGTCGGTCTCCTATTACTTTGAAAAACCTACGTAGAGGCTAAAAATTCCACCCATGCCGGGATTCGAACCCGCGACCTCTGGCTGTCCGTTCCAACTGAGCTAATGGGCGACTCCTCGGCATCAGTAAAATTTCGAACCTCCTTAAAATACTCTCTGTATCACGTACAGTCAGCGACATCTAGCTGTAGTAACTTGCATCACTTGCAGCTATTACTTGTTAACTTGTAAAGCCTGTTTAGCCGTGGTAGTTTTTCTTTTATGCCTGAAATTTTTGACGTATCTATAATCAACCGTTTAGTCGAGAGAGAGGGCAGACTCCCTACTCAGTCAAAAAATTGGCGCATTTTAATCTTAATTTTTCGCACAGGGCACCCTAAATCGAAAAATCGTCATCATACACCCAAAATGTTTTTAAACGATTAAACCTACGATGCCACACTAAGCGTAAGCGAGAAAGAAAATCATCTCTAATATAGCTGTAGGAGTGATACTCTAAAAAATTTTTGGGATTTTATTTTACCGCTGTGTCGGTGTACTATACATATTGCAGCTTTCTAACCGTCGAAACGTCTCTGAGCTAGGCCGCGGACAGACGGACGGACGGCTTCCTTGCCAAATACGGACCCCCAAAAATTAAACAATAATTCATAACTGATTTCAAAGCATTAAAACACAGAAATAAATTAAGTTCGTAGTATGCATGTAGCTACCAAGTACAATAGCAGTTTTTATTTTTTAAGCCAAGCTGCATAAGCAGTTTAAAGTCTACCGACTTCAAAATAAACTACACACTTGGAAGGGATACATGTAATACGAATTAAAATATATTATCGTCTTAGTTACATTTAAATTTATTTATTTTTATAAATTATTTTTATTTAAATTTGAATAATAAGATTTTGTAAAAAGTGGACATCTCATGATTTCAATTAATAATGATAACAGCAATATTTGGCAAATGACAAAGTTAACTCTTACATTAGTCATCACCTTTAAGTATTTATTTTAATTTGCATGTTATTAAGGGAAAATATGTTTAAAATATTGCGATTTCTATTTTAAATTAATCTATTGTAGCGTTTTTATTAAATGAATTTTTACCCAATTCTTCACCTAATTTCAATAGAGCGCCATAAAATCTTTATAAAAACGTTTTTTAATAAGTTTTTAGACTTTTTCATAAGCGTGGAGGTATCGAGTTGATATTAAAACCATATACTCATGTCTACAGTCGCTTGAAGTTGAGGAAAAATCAAAGTTCTAACTTAACGCAAAAAAAAGTTACGGCTATTTATACCGCAAAAAAACGTAGGTATCAAGAGAGTCAATCAAAATTCATACAATACTTAACGTTCATACAATAATCAAAATTCATACAATACTTAACGTTGGCTTAAAACCAGTAATGTTTGGCAAGTAATATCGCCTTATACTATAAATTCAGGGAACAGTCTGAAAAGCTCGGAAAAATGGCGATACTCAATTCCTATACTATACTACCTGCAAATTTGTACGGAACCCTCGGCGCGTGTGTCCGACTTGTACTTGGTCGGTTTTTTTTATCCAGCCGATCCAGCCCTTCTGTGAGGGAACTGTCCACTCTTTTGGGTCAACCTATTTACGATTCTAGAGTGTCCAATCATACTTTGACTACCAATCATAATTTGAGGGAAACTATGGGTTTAGTGAGATGAATGATGTCCACTTTATGCGTTGACGTAACAAGTACCTATTATAAAAAGAGAAGTATGATTTAGTTTTCTTTACCTCCGCGTTATCACTTAAAGTTACTATTAGTCTATAATTTAGTATACAGTAGCCACAGATTTTAATTGTCAGTATTATATCATTTAAATACCTACTAATACAATAAGTTAAGTGTTATTAAGAACTTAATTAATAACTGACTGTTCTAAAATTTTGTTAAGAATACTTAGCTTAGGTGTATTCTAAATGTCCTTCGACAAAAGCAGGAAAGGTTTTTGCATAAAGTTACACTTTTTACCTTTCAGATACGATATTAGAGGATATGATATCATTTAAACTCGAGCAAGAAGTAACGGTAAATAAAATAATATTTGAAGACAGTGATGAAGAGTTTCCAATCAATGACGTAGAAGAAGTTTATCCATCATCTGACGAAAATGATATAAAAATCAATAATGTTATAATATTGGGAACTATAAAGGCTATTAGAGAAATACATATAGATGACATTGAAAATGAAAAACCTATAACAGGAAAAGAAGTGGTTACAATTAAAAGTGAAGACATAAAAACTGAAAAAGATAATGAATTTAATGATGATACAGGCATATCTACAAAAACTTATACTAAGTGCGAGCAACAAAATACAAATGTAAAAGGGGCTATAAAAGAGGAAGGACCAAAGAGATTAAGTCCTAATGAATTTGTTTCTTTCTCTATGGAGAATATACAGGAATTAAGACTAAATACTCAATGTCAAGATGAAAGTATAGATCCCTTGATGATTTCAAAACCTTCTGAAGACAATCACAATAGTGAACGCAATAAATGCGAAAGAAATTCCCCACATTTAAAAGTGGTATTAATAAAAGATATCAATTTACTTCCTAGCGAACCGGAAGCTACAAGAAGACATTCAGATGATTTGAATACGTCACAGTCAAATAAGTCTTCGCTGCCAGTTGTTACAAGAAATATTTTGAAGAATGTTAAATCAAACAGTCCTTCTAAAGATTCTGAAAATTACAAAAATCCAAATGCAACCTTTAATGATCCATTCATTGTACCAATGCTAACTACGGTTGCAGAAAATTTGCTTGTTATTTTTCCTAAACTTTATTCTTACATAACAGCAAGAAGAACTATACCATCTAAACGAGATGAAACATACAAATCAATTAAATCCGAATTTGAAGCATTGAAAACCCATTGCTTTTGTTTATCTTATACAACGACTCTGTCTATAATTGTACCAAATAAAGATAATAGAACATTCATGAAGGAGTTTTACAAATTGACAGAAAAATTAGCAGTTGAACGAGGGACATTACAGTTTTCAAAGTCTAACCTCGAGATACTTTGCCGTGAAATGATAGAGTTTACTGAGGAGAAAAAGAAGACAATGGCAGATCTATTTACAAATCCAAAAGACAACAAACGGACAAATTCATTTTGTCAGAAAGTGCAATATTCAGAATTAGTAAAAATGTTACAAGCTCCTGAAAAAACTGTACCCCAAATTTCCCTTACGCCCACCAAAGACGTCAGTACTTCAAGATCTCTTAGTTGTAGTCCAACTTCGGTTATTAAAAATTACCAACTAAAAACGGGACCTCCAGGAAGAGAAATAGAAATCACGTACAATGCTCATCAACAGCCGCAAGTTAACGTGCAAAACGTCATGAACAATCACCAAGCTGATAATTCCACGTCTACCTCTATGCCTGACATCTCAAAATCATACAACCCAATCAACCAGCCCAATAGCAATATTCAGGATAAAAACACCCTTGCAATTCCAGTTGCTGCATCTAAGAACTTGATTAATTTGTCAAAAAAACCCGCGAGTATTGACAGTCGAATCTATCTGAATAATGATACCCGCAACACACAAAATATTTCAGGACCAAATAATAATCTGAACAGCAACAACCAAAACTACCAAAGTGGACATCAAACAGCAGCTGACATGTCAAATGTTTGGAGGCCAAACACAGCAATCAATAACGATACACCAAATGCTGTTCCAAATCAAACTATAAAGTACATGGATACTTTCAATGCTTACATTGGAACACTGGGAAGAGATTCAGATAGAGAAAAACAAACTGGCAGCATATGTAATGTTCCAAACACACCTACGAGGGTCAAAAGGCGTCGTCCGAATGTAAAGGAGAGAAAAACAACGCTTAGTACAGGACCTGCATCGCTTCCTTCATGGATGGCGAATCAAAACAAACCACTGCAGATTGGAGGAAATATGGAAACACCAAGCACCGCCTACCAACAGTTACCTTACTCAGTACCGCCAGCGCCTTACTACAACCATCAGAACCAACAATACTACCAATTATACAATAATCATCAAATGCCTCAGACACATCACGGATACCAGAACCTCCAGGAAGTACCATTAGTGCAACCGCATAGCAGTAGGATCAACCCACCAGCCCCACCTGTTCAAGAACGGTCGTCGGTCTCAAGAGACAGCGGCTTCATAAGTCCTTTGGATGAGAGCATCATTCTCGATCAACTGGTGAGAACATAGTTATTCGAAATAGCTTCTCTTCTATTCCTCTACTGAAATGGATGCCTTTTAATATTTAGTCCCTGTACGATCAACTCTACTTGACGGATTCTGAACAGATGCTGAAAGAGAGAATTTCTCATCGACACCTTGGAACGCCATTTTGCTAGTCTTATATGTTTCTTTGAAACTGTGTAAGTTCGGACCATTTTGACGAAGACGGAAAACATTTCTCTGTCAATATCTCTGTCAGTGTTCTTTCACTTTCATCGCTATTAAAAAGTACGATGCCAACAAATGTAGACTTCGGCATCGTAAATAATATTATTAAACAGTTGTAAAACCGCTATCTCATTACTACCATGGTGCTCTGTATTACTATTTTGTACAGCGTCTCAAGATTCTAACCACTCGCTGTTTTGTTCTAGGACTTGATGGTTAATGCTGCCGCTCTCACACATAACGCCAACGTCGTTCAAGCTGAGCAGATCGGCGTCACCCCAGTCATCACCCACGTGACGTCACTAGACCCGAACGCCCCTGTCGCCCCCTTCGGAAACTGCTTCGTTTGTAATAGAACCACCAAGTACAGATGCTTAGGATGCAACCTATCATATTACTGCCGATACGAGTGCCAGGTATGTTGCATAGCATCATCTAACTTCTCAATTAATCCCAGAGTTTGATAAGGGTAGGACGTTACCAGTTTGACGCCTATTCCATTCCTGTCGTATGTCTGTGATATCATCACCCATTTTTTAATGGAAAGGTAATTATCTTGATCGTCAACTCTCATCTATTTTTTTAAGTAGTTTGCAGTTTTATTAAAATATTATGCATCTGAAGACTTGTAATTGTGATGATAACCAGCACGATATACCCACATCTTAAACACCCCACGTAACATAAAACTAAAATTTGACACATAACACAGAGCTTCATTGTTATTTTCTACATCCGAGTACCTGAGAGCCTTAAACGCATCGAGGACCTCTGTAAACTAAATATCAACTCACCTAGTTCAAATAGCAACCTTGCCACAGAGAAAACAAAACTTTCGTTAGTGTATCAAATCCAATCAGTCGATCTCTCAATACTGCGGACCGAAGCAGCTGTGACAGGAATGGAGAGTGTTCTCCAACTAGACCTGTTTTTCGCTCAGAATGAGGCTACTTAAAGCAGAGAAATCGTGTAAAAATAACAATAAAAAATTCTAAAAACAAATAATATTATAAGACAGAATTTA
Source organism: Yponomeuta sedellus (assembly GCA_934045075.1). NCBI lineage: Eukaryota > Metazoa > Arthropoda > Insecta > Lepidoptera > Yponomeutidae > Yponomeuta > Yponomeuta sedellus. The sequence goes on along the minus strand of OW203733.1, from coordinate 11,610,551 downwards.
GTAAAGTCTACATCTTTTTGGGCTTGCTTAAGCACGCAAAAAGATGTAGAAGTTAATCAATAGTCAGTGTCTATTCATTTCCACTGTAGGTATTAATGTGATAAGGCCGCCGTCTGTACTCTTAGGTTAAGCAATATCTGTGCAATTTCCATTTTTATGTACAATAAAGTGTTCCCTATCTCCTCTATCTATCTAATGTAGATAATAAATTACCGCTGTACCATAATGTTCTAATTAATACTACTAACAAAAACTCAAGTTAAACCGAGCTAGTAATTAGCAGTGTCAAAATTTGGAAAATGGTAAAATTATCCATAAACTAGACCCTAACACGGGAATCGATAAAATTAGCACGAATCTCTTGGTTCCGGGTCCCTTGCTCTACCCACTTTGCTACCGCCGCTATTGCAAATATGTCTATAGTATTATATTTCTAATTTATACTCCCCATTATGACTTCTTCTTCTTCCCCAATGAGCGCCATAGCGGAAGGTTGTGCCATCATTGGGGGGCTATCATGACTACTTATCGGTTAATCGTACCTCGACGCATATTTTTTACCTAACCATATTTTTTTTAATTTTTAACCGTTACCAACAACTCCCTGGTACTTCATGCCTCATCTCCACGTGGGTCTACTTGATGGTTATTATCATTAAGTTTGTCTTTGTCTATCAGTACTAACTGACAGTCACACTCATCTAGTTGGCCCAGTTTGGCCCACGGGAGGCCATAACTAGCCCGAACCTAAACTACTTTAACAAATAGTGTTTCTTTTCAGCAATATGACTGGCCTCGTCACCAAATGTTCTGCATAGGGAAGCAAGCAACAAACTGAAACTTATTACTTTCCCGTTTTGTCGTTAGAACTTTTCTAGACTTTTGTTATTATTTTCACTGTGACAAAAACATATTAAATGGTTTATATGAATGTTTTGTTTTGTTTTTATTTAATTTCGTCTTCGAACATTTTCTTCCCTCGAAATTTATACAGTAATTTAAATTGGTATACCGTCTATATGTGAAGCTGGGTACTGACCAACGTCACGAGGTGTAATGTAAATGTAACATGTTGCACGGCGAGCATTCATGCTGTCGGTACGTAGTGTCACGGGGAAACCAGCGAGTGTGCAGCACTTTGAGTTCTCCACCCGGCTGTCGGCGAATGTTACTCCTCGTAACGTTGGTCAGTACTCAGCATAACGACGAACGATATTAACCCTTTTATGTCCCCACTGCTGGGGCACGGGTCTCTTCCTGCATCACAGGAAGGTTTGGCCATACTCCACCACGGGGGCCAAGTCAAGGTTGGTGGAGGATTTTAATACAGTGGCGGCCCTTACTGTCAGAAGTTATCAAGCCGCCCATATGGCATTTGACACAGCTTAACAACTGTCATATGACAACCTTGGAAGCACTCTGAAAAAATGCCACTAGTGGTAGTCACGAGACGGTCACCCGTCCTACACCTGACCGCGCCTGTTGTTGCTTAACTCAAGTGATCGATTTCAATCACTCGGTTCGACTAGGCCACGGACGAACAGTCGACGGCATATCCACCTTAGAAAATACTTGTGCAATGAAACATAAGGTATGAAAAAAGGGTTAAGTTCATACCACTTCATTGTTGGGATCGCCCCCAGCCCTTGCACAAGAGGTTCGAATTCTCACTGTAATAAATTTTGAATCATTCGCGCCGCACTGACAGAAAACGCGTTGAATTAGAACTCAGCGTAGCAGAGTGCTTAGTGCGAGTTTTTTAACTACTCGATCGCGTTAACGTAAACTCATATTTCTATGGCATCGAGGAAGCGCCACCTAGCGACAAGTATGGAAATTAAAATTGCTGAGTGCGAGTTGTAATGGTTTACGTTGAGAAGTGAACACGTTTACCAGCCAAAACACGAATAAACGCGAGTGCGAGTTGTACTGTGACAGCGTTTTGCCAGTTCGAACGGTTAACTTACTCATACTTACTACTCAATGCTCGAATAACGCGGTAGTAAGTTTTTATTACCTAATCAAAAGCATAACATTCTACCGGATTATTTACACTGTCCCGACATTATAAATAATAGTTTCTTGAATAATTCCAATAATAACGAATGCAATATTTCCTTCATTAATTTTTTCTTGACTAATCGACATCACAATAATACAATTTTTTCTCTTAATACAACTAATGAAACAGAAATCTTAAAGATTATTCTAGAACTTACATCTAATGCCAAAGGTATAGACGACATAAACAGAGATATGGTGATACTGACACTTCCTCACATTCTCACTACTATCACCAAGATAATTAATAAATCTATTTCGTCTAGTACTTTTCCTGATCAATGGAAAATCGCTACTGTCACTCCCCTAGCAAAAATAAATAACCCAAACAATCTAAGCGATCTGAGGCCGATTAGCATATTACCCTATTTCTCTAAGATATTAGAAAAAGTGGTTTATAATCAGATGGTAAGATACTGCGAGGCTAATAACATCTTACCCGTTCAGCAGTCTGGCTTTCGCAAGAATCACAGTACATCCACAGCCCTACTTGACGTCATAGATAACATTCTGGCCGAACAAGATAAGAGCAAAGGTACCATTCTGGGCCTACTGGATTTTTCGAAGGCTTTCGATTCCTTGAATCTGGATTTATTACTGGCTAAACTTCAGTATTACGGCTTCCAATCTGAGACACTGGCTTGGTTTCGTAGTTACCTATCCGACCGCTACCAACAAGTTTCACTGCAGAAGCCAGATGGCTCGGTTCTTAGGTCGGATCTATGTCACGTGACCCGCGGTGTGCCACAAAGCTCAATTCTGGGTCCGCTCCTCTTCACCATCTATTCAGCGGACATTGTGAGGTGTATTGTGTCTTGCAAGTATCACCTGTACGCGGATGATCTGCAAATTTATATTTCCACCGATCTTAGCTGTGTTGCTGAGTCTGTAAAAGCTTTGAACAGTGACTTAAAGCGTATCTCTAAATGGTGTAGTGATAACTGCCTACTTCTCAACAAAAAAAAATCAAAGGTCATGATCCTGGGTTCTAAGATTCAGAAAGAACGAATAATGGCGTTAAATCCTGTAGTTGTTATAGAGGATGAGCAACTGGATTTTGTCGATGAAGCACGGAATCTGGGTCTGATTATGGACAGTAACCTTAGGTTCGAAAGGCACGCGCTAGAAATCGTGCGCAACTGCTTCTTCAGGCTCAAAATGCTTTACTCACTACGCAGATTCCTGAGTGTCAACACCCGAATACTTCTTTGCGACACTTTGATAATGTCTAAGTTCAACTATGCTTTCACTGCTTATGGTCCGTGCCTATTTACAAAAACACACAAACTACTGCAGCGAGTGCAAAATGCATGTGCCCGTTTTTGTTTTAATGTACCTGCTTTAGCTCACATCACACCCTATTTAAACAGCGCGTCTTTCCTGAAAATGGGAAATAGACTATAACTATTTATGGCAACACTAATGTTCGGAGTTGTCAAATATGAAAAGCCAGCTTATTTATTTGATAAACTGACTTGGCGTTAGACTGTGTATGGCGTAGATAGACTACGGTGTATGGAGACCGTAACAGAATAAGAGCTTGCTCCAATCCCCTTGGTGTGCCTGGGCACCGAACTGCCGCATTCCGTGGTAGTTTTCGGTTCCATGCCACCAAGTGCTGGAATGACATTCCTCCGCCGATCAGGCAAATAAACTCCAAAGCAAGTTTCAAGGCTAAATTCAAGGAGTTCCTTCTGGAATCCCAGAAATCGCTCTCTCAGTGAGCATTTGTTGACGTAAATTATAAATTTTATTTAGGGTTTCATCCAATTTCTATTCTAAATTATTTCTTTGACATTCTTTTTTTGACATTATGCTTACAATTTTAAAATATAAATAAATTATATATTAATTACATATTATTATTATAATTATTATTACATTCTTTTGACTTGCACCTATATATCTCCGGGCTCTGCACGATGATACACGACGATGTAATAATAACGTCTTTGTCACAATATGTAACATTTTACCTGCACCTACACATCTCCGGGCTCTGCACGATGCTGTCTTACCACCAGGTACTGACAGAATAACAGCGCTGAGGTGGTCGCCCGCCGCAGCACATGCTGAGTCAGAACCTTTTTCCATTTGCCACACCCACAATGCTCTGTTGATTAGTATAATATGTGTTTGTTTGTTTGATTGTTATCTTGTTAAATGCTGTACATTCTGCTGATTTTGTATTGTTCTTATACATGTGTGTGTGGAAATGTTAATAAATTTTTCATCTATCTATCTATTCGATTGGATCTGTCAAACTCGCACTAAGCACCCAGACTTGCCATGTTCTAGTGTCACACGCTCTCTGTGGCCTGGCTCGCGGAGGTAAATCAATAATCTTTCCAGGTAGGTACATGCATCGGTGCGTTGGGGTCTCTCTGGATATTATAGAGAAAGGCTAGATTATCCAGGTTGCGACGCAACTTGGGAAGCCAATACGATTGGACGACCTCTGTGCCGTAGCGGTAGCGCATCTGCCTACCATGCAAAAGGTCCCGGGTTCGAACCCCGGCTGGGGACAAAAAAACAGATGTTGTTTCTGGTTCCCACGACACAGGGTATCCTAGTGTGGGGCCAGAAGCAATGTATGTGCCTGTATGTAAATGTTATGTTACGTTAATTAATTCTTTGTACATTTATTTGGTAATTGAGGAAATAAAGACTATAACATTTAGATAACACGCAATTGCTGCGAATCCCTTTGGCATAATGATATTATTGACAATTTTATTGTATTTACATTGATCATTCCGTGGAAAATTACTTCGTCTAAGGTTTTAAAACCTCATGCGGCTACCACACGTGCATGCTTGACCACAGTTTTGCTTGCGCATGCATCTCGCATGAAAAGACTGAACACCTCAGAATAATAACTAAAAGAAATTATGACGTCCCCGTAGAGCGGAAACTCACCAAGTAGACTTAAGGGGAAAAAGAGCGTTTAGTAGCATTAGGATCGCATTTTTTTTCTCTACATTTCTGTCTAACCAGTTTTTTCATAGGAGCCCTAGTTCCAAAATTAAAAACTTCAAAAATTAACTAATTACAATGTTTTACAGCTACATTGAAAGAAACAATTAATTAAATGTATTTAATTATTTTATGCCTACCCAAAGTATAGTCTCGTCGTCACCTTAGCCATTTTAGTTAGTTTTGGCATAGACCAAAAATACCTTTTTGGTCTATGGTTTTAGCTAAAACTTATGACATCATATTTAGAGAGAGTTCAAAGAGCTGATATAAATAAATAGAACTAAATCTTCAGGGTCAGAGGTGGACACAGAATCGATATTGGGGCCGTCCCTCTTCCTCGTATATGTAAAAGATTTGCCGTTCATGGTTCAAAATGTGTCAGAGATAGTGTTATTTGCAGTTGACACATTACTTATTTTTAAAATTAAGAGACAAGAGAATGACTTCGATAATACAAATAATGCTCTCTCTCGGGTGCTAAATAATGCTCTCTTGGATGCTAACCTAATAAATTACTGTTAAATTCAAAAAAGATAAAATGTATAAAGTTCACTCTTCCAAATGTCAAAACGGTTGATAGCAATGTTATATTGGGGAATAACAAATTAGAGCTTGTAAATGAAACTGTATTTCTAGATATCACAATGGATCAAAGCTTCAATGTGGTCCTCATATAGAAAAAAATGCAAATAGGCTTGGTTTAGCAGCATAAGCAGTTAAAAGATTTAGGGAACTTACTGACGTCGCAACTGCAAGGCTTGTTAACTTCTTATTTTAACTTATTTTAGTAACTTCCATAGTGTTATGTCCTATGGCATACTTCTGTGGCGACAGGCAGCAGACATTGAGACCATCTTTGTCTTGCAATCAGAGCGATCAGATTTATTTATAAGCTAGGCAGTAGAGATTCGTTAAGAGATTTCTTTAAAGAAACTAACATCCTAACAGTTGCCAGTCAGTATATCTATGAAAACATTATTTACGTCAGGAAAATTTCAGTAACTTTAAAACTTTGGGTAGCCAACACAATGTTAATACTAGAAATAAACGTAAACTTTTGTTTCCTCTATTTAGGCTGGTAAAGGTTAATACATCCTTCATGGGGCATTATATACGCTTCTATAATAAAATCCCTGAAGATATATTAAGCTTACCTGAAACCCATGAAGAAGCTATTGTTCATTTAGCTATTGTTCTTTTTGTGGCCATTTATGACACTTTTTGTACTTTTTCCTTTTTGAATAAAGTTTTGAAAGTTTTTTGTAGTGTTTTCTTCTTTGGTTCGCAAAAAAACAAATTTAGTTAGTTATGTCTGAGACTGTTATGCATTTCCAGAGACTAGTTGTAAATTCACTAAAACGAGTTATTTCTGCTTATAATAGTCAAATCTGAGTAGAAATTAACTAACTTTAGGTAGAAAATCACTAACTCGGGATTAAGATCAAAATATTAAAGGGAAAAATTGTTTATCCATCATAACTTTTAAATTGATGTAAATTTATACCTATAAGTCAAATCAAACAATGCTCTGTTGTAGTAAAAATGCAATAAGACAATAACATTCAAAATATCTCCTGTATAACAGACGCTAGATTTTTTTTTCGTTTTCAAAACTTTGAACGTCGATTTCTAGAAACGGTGTTTTTCGAGTTGGTGAGTTTCCGCCCTACGGGGACGATGAGTATAGGTTGTATTGAACATTTCATATTTTACAACGCGCAAAACTAAAAATACCGTTTTTTTAATTTTGCTATATTGATTACGAAAAAAATATTTAGAATTTTAAAAACCTAATTAGAGGCTAAAAATTCCACCCATACCGGAATTCGAACCCACGTTTACGTTAACGCTTATTTCATTGTGAAAAATTTAAATATACAAAATGAAATAATCCAACATTATTGGATCTGTTCGCTAATGTATTTATTCGGCATTCGCTTCAAAGGTCTGTCTGTATTTAATTTAGAAGATTTATTCCTAGTGTACGGAAAGAAATAACAAAAAGTAAATCGATTGTTTTCTTAAAAAAAGTAAAATTATTCCCCGAACACCTTTCAGCCTGCGCTTATTGTGTGAATACACATACGAATCAATTCCTACTCAGAACAATATTGTTCTGAGAATTTCGGAATTCCTAAATTATTGTTCTAAGAGAATTTCTCAATACTCTGTGTCATGGAAATGTCTTAGGTATCGTTATTCAACGTTGTCAGATTAAGAGAAAAAAAATGTATGGAAAAACTGAAGCAACGTTGACTTTATTTCGAAACAACTTCGATTTTTTTTTTTTAATAAAGGGTTTTACGGCCCTGGATCCGTGTCCTTTTGAGCCTTGAGTATTGTATTAGTTTTTTATAGTATTAGTTTTCAGATAAGAGCACTTATCACTTCCGTATCACTTCACTATAATGTTCAGTTTTTCCAGTCACTTTAAATTTTTATTCCACTGTTCATAATGAATTTATATAAGGGGGCGAAAAAGGTAGGATTGCTAAGTAGATTTGGAAGAAGAGTTGGTGTAGGGACACCCGTTTCGCAGCTGATTGTGTCAAGTTCCGTGATAAGTATTAATCTGTGCAATTTAAATTCTTGACAGTTGAGCACGAGATGGTTTAGGTCGGCGTTTTCAGTTCCACAGTAAATGCAGTTCGAATCTTGGGCTAGGCTGAGTCTATAAAGGTGAGCTTGGGTTTGGCAGTGGCCGAATCTCATTCTGTTTAGGGTGGTTATGTATTTCCGGCAGTTTATGTCTTTTTTCCGATGGTACCAAGGTTGGGCGGGCGGGCTTCCTTGGATGTCTCTATACCAGCTTCCTTTCTCTTTACTGATCTCATTCCAGTAGTTGCACCATATTGCTTTCAGATTCTCATTCAGATGAACATGGAGATCAGTAAATGGCAATTTGAGGTCTGTAGAGTGATCCTCGTCAGGGTCCAGATTTGCAGCTCGATCGACGACTTCATTTCCAGTGATACCCCGGTGAGCAGGTACCCACATTAACTTAACTACCTTACCACTAACTAACAAACTATTTAACAAATTCTTTATATTATAGATGAGATAATTTACATTATAACGAAGGCAGTTACCTTCTAAAGCTAATAATACACTGAGTGAGTCAGTAAATATAATTATATTACAAGTATCAATATTTTGAACGTAAATTAAAGCTTGATGGATAGCATAAGCTTCGGCGGTAAAAATGCTACATCTAGTGTCAATTTTAAAACATTTAGTTTTCTTTAACTGAGGGTCAAAAAATGCTGAGTTTACCCTATCAACTGTTTTAGAGCCATCAATATAGATGGAATACAGATGATTATTTTCCAGGAAAGCAAGTAAATCTTGTTGGTTCGTAATGCATGGTTTATGTACAAAATTATTTTTCAATAGAATATCGAGATCCATCCTATAGAGGGGCCACAAATTATCCTGATGCAAATTTTTTGTTAAATCATTCAAATGTAAAACTATTCTTAATAAGGTTGGTATGTTACCATTTAATATCTGATTAAAATTTGCATAAGGAGCCACTGAATTGCCCAATTCAGTGGCATGCATTGGTAAAATGTGATCTAAGACAACTCTATTATTTTTAGTTAACATTTTCAAACAGAACCTTTCAGCTAGCTGTAGACGTCTAAGATGTAAAGGGGGAATGCAAGCCTCACATTGCATTGCATTAATTGGAGTAGAGCACATAGCCCCTGTAATAATTCTCAAAGCTTTATTCTGAATAACTTCTAATTTCTTCAGCAAAGCAAGGCTTGCCCCCATATAAGCAATTGAGCTATAATCGAAATGGCTGCGCATAATGCTCTTATATAACATAGATAATATTTTTGGGTCAGACCCCCAATGTACTCCTGCCAGAGACCGAAGTATATTAAGGGCTTTGGAGGCGTTTTTGATGATATAATTTATGTGAGATTCAAATGTTAGCCTATGATCCAGCAATATACCAAGAAACTTCTTTTCTTTCAACCAAGGTATAGGGAGATTATTGTATTCTACCAAACTATTACAAGGAGAAAGCCTTTTGGAGAAAAGCATAGCTCCACTCTTTAATGGATTTATAACCAATTTGAGCTTATTAAAATAATAATTATGCACTTGAGAGAGGGCTAAATTTAAATTATTTACAGCTATATTTACATCCTTATGTACAGAGTATATTAACAAATCATCTGCATACTGCAGGAATTGAACTCCAGTCTGGGTCAGATATTTATTTATCTGAGATGTATAAATATTGTACAATAAAGGGGATATGGTTGCTCCTTGCATAGTACCTTTAAAAACTTGTCCTGGTCCGTGTAGTATGTTGTTAAATTTAACATACATAGTCCTATCATAAAGAAAATGAAATATCCATTTACAGACATGTCCTGGCATACCAATCTCTGATAAAATTCCTGCCAATACAGATGGATCAACATTATCAAAAGCTCCCTGTACATCAAGAAATGCACATACGGTGGCTGATTGGCTGTGAAAGGAATTCCTGATGTCAGAGATGAGTGAAGTAAAGCTCTCTGTAGCACTACGACCCTTCCTGAAGCCGAATTGCTGCTCTGGTAAGATTTTATTCTTCTCTACGTAATGGTCTAATCTGGTTTTAAGCATAAACTCAAACAATTTACCTACACATGAGGATAAAGAAATTGGTCTATATGAATTAAAGTCATCACTAGACTTGTCTGGTTTCAATATAGGAATAACGCATTGTGTTTTCCAAGCTTCAGGAATGGACTGAGTCATCCACAATACATTGTACATTTCCAATAACGATTTTTGGGCATCAACATGCATGTTCCTAATAAGCTTGTAAGGAATGTCATCTAATCCTGGGGTTGTATCTTTTCTATATTTGATAGCAAATGTGAATTCTGCAAAGGAAAATGGTTCTGAAAGATGAGCACAATTACTATTCCCTGTGTTATTAAAGATTTCATTTAATGAGTTTATGTCTATGTTTTTTTCAGAAGGAGACGGTGGAGCATATTTATCAATGAAGGCTGGAATCCATTCGTCGTTTTTGGGCATTTTGGGTAATGTTACACGTTTGAATCTTTTGATGTAATTCCAAATAGTGCTTATAGGTGTATACCTGTTAAAAGATTCAACTAATTTAGTCCATCCGTATTTCTTCTTTTCTTTTAATAATCTTTTTTTAAAAGCATTTAATTTTTTATATTCAATGTAACTCGACATATTACCATTACTTCTATACATATTTAGAGCTTCTTTACTTTTATTAACAGCATCTGAGCATTCATTGTCCCACCAAGGAACAGGCTTTTTAATGACAATGCTATTAGTTTTCCTTAGCTTTGGAATAGTGACATCTTTAATCTGATTAAGTTCTTCGCAAAAATCATTGTAAGTTTTGACTGGGTTACTACTGTCTATATTAAATTGCCCTAATATTCTCTCTGTTTCAGATGCATAAGCCTGCCAATCTGCTTTATTATAAAGATATCGATCAGCGGAATTACCAATATCGTATTTATGAATTGTGGTGTGAATTGTTATAACTGTTGGAAAATGATAGCTGCCCATCGCATCATCATGAACTGTCCACTCGCAAAGAGGAGCAACAGAAGGACTGACAGAAGAAATATCAATTGCAGAAGGCATTTTAGAAGGACTACCTACAGTGGTAGGAAAACCAGTGTTTAATATACATAGATCATACTCATCGAGTGTGTTATAGATCTCATTACCGCGAGAGTTAGACCTCAAACACCCAAAAGCGACGTGATGGGCGTTGAGATCGCCCGAAAAAAGCATTGGTTTCGGTAACATATTCAAAATCTGTTTGAGTCTTCTGCACTGAAATCTACGGTTATCATTAGGAGGCGGTATATAACTACAGAGAATTGATAAATTACCAGCATTGGTTTGTAAGATTATTGCAGCAGAATGCATAAAATTGTAAAAAGGAACAGAGACAGTAGAGAATTTCAAATTGGATTTAACTAAAATTGCTACATCTCCTCGTCCATCTTTCCCGTCTTGTCGAATTATATTGTAATTAGGAATATTAAAAGTGCTATTGTTCCTAAGCCAAGTCTCATTTAAAAGACAAACGTCTACATCATTATTTAATAAAAATGAAATTAATAATGGCTTCTTGTTAATAACTCCTTCTACATTAAACTGTACTATTGTAATAAATGATTTATCCATTATTCTGTAGTGATTTAATCAACACTTCCTGCACAATGGAAGCATTGATTTTGGGCAAATTACCATTCGCCAATGTTACCAAAGCTCCTACCAAACCATTTAAGATGAAGTCGCTCTTGACTATTTCTTTGACTAAATTTGAATTTGAGATCACAAGTTGTGGAGGTTCTGTTACTATGGGTTTTGTGGGAGCCCTAGCAATCATTGGCGAAGGCTTGGCTTTCAGTGGAGGGAAGTTCGAGTTGTAGTTTTTGACAATATTGTCTTGTTTTTTGGCTGAAGCAGCAATTTTTGCATAGTTAGTCCTATTAACATGTTCTTCTAACTTGTTTTTTTTAACTGGACAGTCTCTGGAAATTGCCAAGTGAGGCCCTTGGCAGTTGATACATTTCAATTCATCCTCTTTGTCGCATTTTGTGAAGTGGTGCTCACCAGAGCAGATAGAGCACTTCTGCAGTCCTTTACAGAACTTCGCTCCATGGTTAAATCTGAAGCACTTAAAGCACTGCAGAAGTGGTGCTCTGTACTCATTGACCTTAAATCTATACAGATCTAGGTATACATACTCCGGTAGTGTCTGTGACAAGAAAGTCACAGACACTGAACTGTACGGAACAATTTCTCCGTCGACCTTGCGGGTAAAGCGCCTTACGCCTACAATTTCAAATTCTGCTGCAAGTTTCTTAAACAGTTCTTCATTCGTGATACTTGTTGGAACGAAGCGAAGGACCCCAATAGTCTCTACAGACCTCGCGGGAATATAGGCTCTAAAGCCCTGTTTCTTCAGCAGCAGTTCGTCATTCGTCAGGAAGTTGTTCGCATTGGAAGCTTGTCCAAAGCACACACCAATTTTATTAGCATTGATGCGCTTGATGCCCACCACGCCCTTGACGTCATTTTTGAAGATCGTGTTTAGCTGGTCAGGGTTTTTATTACCAATTCTGCCATTTTCGGATTCAACAAAGACAATGAATTCATCGCTCACCAAATTTTCCGCGTACAGCCGCCTGTAACCTGGTTTCAGATATGGCTTGAATCCATCATCCTGCTGCTGCTCGCCGTGATGTTCGCGTCCATGGTCCTCAGTTCGCCCCCTCTTTAATTTGGGAGGAGGTTCATCCTCGGAAAGCCCAGGGGGCTTTGCCCCCGGGCGATCTTTCATCTCGCCGAACCTAACGACGATGTTTTAAATACTTTTAGCGTAAGTTTATCGAGTTTTAACAATTTTCAGAAATATTTTTGAAAAATTTTCAAAAAACGCGCCTATCCTCTTCAAAAGCCCGCCAAAATTCCCGAAACAACTTCGACTACTCCGAGCACAGAATCTAAGTTAGTATCTCTATTTATTCTGTGGTCTAATCTGTCTGACTGACAACTAAGTAATTATGTGATGAGAATTTGTTGCGAAAAACCGAAGGAATTTTTATTTATTTTAAAACAAATATGCTGTTTGCCGTATTAAGAATAGTTTCTGCATCTTCATCTATTATTCAGACAAGTATCTAGGTCAGAGGAATCTGTAAACACGTTAAGATGTGGTACGCCGCTGTAATCCGCTTCATTCGAAGACGATTAGTTCTTGGAATTATCTTCGTATCATCACTGACTTATTGCATAGTTAGCTTTTGGAAGGAGGTCAGTGTACATTCTCAGTCTTGATATGTTGGAAATGCTAATCTCAGTAAATTTCTAACCTAACTGATTATCAACACTACGTTACTTCCAGAGCAGCACGAGAGGCTCCAGCTATCAAGACATCTCAATAGAGCACAAGCCGTTTATCTGGCGTACTTTGCAAGAAACCAACGACACCATTGATAGGATTGTTTGCAGGAATTCTCTTCAAGGGAAAGACTTCATTGTTGACGACAGAGGTAAGTCACCTAACATTTACTAAGGACATTGTCCATTTTGGGCGACACGTGGACAGAATGTAAGAGAAAAATCGAAATAACCCCTGATTATAATTAATTTCTAAACGAATATTTTTGCTTATCTCGTTGTATCAATCGACATTTTAAACAGTTACAAACTAATAAGAATTTTATCTCAAATCCAGTCTTTACTTTGTCAACCAGCCTTGATTTTTATTTCGGTGTTGCAATTTAAGGAATACAAATTGCTTAAATTGCAACAATTTGGAGTTTCTAATGCACCGTGTTTTAGTATTATTTGGGTAAAAAATTATGCACACTAATGCAACAGCATTAGAATACGTGCTAGATATGTCATATTCAACTATTGGTGTGATGAAATGATTAAAAGAAATAATCTCGATTTGAGAGTAAACTATTTATTTATGGAAACACTAGACAAAAAAAAATTGTTTGAATTGTTATTGTCACCGGATAAAATAAAAAAACAAAACGATTCATTCATTCAATGTTTTTGTTGTTTCTTTGCTTCTCCTGAATATTGTTTGTTTTATTACTACTTTGGCTTGTTAAAAATGGATCCTGATTGTTCTTTTATTGATGACCCCGGCTCAACTACGGATTTTGTACCGGACTTACTTTGTGGTAGGCAAATAAAGCAAACAAATCATAGGACACCTTGCAGCAAAAAACTCACAATGCAGGTATATTGATGCAAATTAATTACTGTAATAGGGTTCTTACTAACTCATACTACAAAACCTACTACTTAGTTTTAATTCAATTGACTGTTCACGTTTGGCCAAATCGCCCATACAAAGTGGACAATGTCCTTTAGAGAGTTCCATACTCATATGTTGCGTGGTTCCCTGTTACTATCTACAACATCAAGAAAGTCAAGGTAAACAGGTGACCAGATAACAAAGTCAAGGCAATCAAACTTTACTATATAAAAGAATATGCCTGAAAAACAAGCCAAAGTTGTTGAAATCATAATAGAACACAGAAAACAACATTTGTGTAACTAAGATAGAAATTGAATTCTTGAAAATAACTGACTTCTTGGTTAGGTAATGTGTTGGACCTCAAACCTAAGATTTTAAAACGCCACCACTTTTTTAGTGTTCCACAGTCAAGAACCATTATAGTTCCGCCATGTCCATTTTATTTTAGTGTTTAAAATTAAATCAATTGTTATTGATGAGTAATTTTTGTATTCCATTGTTATGTACAATATTATATCTAGATTGTAGGAGTTAGTTAGGATCGTAGAAGTTAATAAGTCATCTTTAATTATTTGTTTACATCTTCCAGGATATATTTGCCCAAGGACAGATATCATGACAAATGGTTGCTGCGACCCTGATGCAGGGACGTCTAAGAGATATCAATGTAATACATGCAAGAAAAACAACTGCTGTATGGTATATGAGTACTGCGTCTCTTGCTGCTTGGATCCTGGAAAGGTTAGTGAACATAAAGATTAGAAACTAGAACCAAAGAAAATATTGTTGTGCCCAAAATGGGATTATTACATATTATTAAATGGAAGGACAGAAACGGAAAAACACTTTGTCACTGTATAAGAGAGCCAAATAACTTTTTCAAATTATGAAAAAGTTATTAACACATAGATTTTTACACCTCAAGCAATGAAAACCAAAATAGTTTCTCTAAATTTTTATTATACATACAGTACAACTTTAGAAACAATATGTATAGGATGAAAAAATGTAAGTGACTCTTAACTTGTTTTGAATCAAGTAAAATTTAAGGAAAAACCCATGCTAAAACTTAAAAAATCATCCTGTAAAAACATTATATGCCACTTCCGTGTGAATATACAAACTGGCAAAACCACTTTTAACAACAATTAGTAAAAGGAAGCACAGTGTAGTTTAAAAAAAAATTATGCACTTAAAATTATACAATAAAAGTGCTCAGTGGCTAAGCTGAAAAGCATGATGTGCTTTGTCTGAATGAATTAATAGCAGATGCACGAAATTAAATTAACTATACCAATAACCGCTTTTTGACATAGCCATTAAATATTTTGCACCTATTAGTGCATTACCAAAAAAATTGTTTTGTTTATTTCTTTTAAACATATTCTTTTAAACAATTCTTCTATCATTATATTTTTTCTTATAGAGGGACATGCTCGAGTTAGTCCTGTCTAAGCTGTCTGCAGAGGAGAATGTGCTGTTTCGTACATTGACAGATGATTATGAACTGTGCCTGGCGAAGTGCCGCACAAGTTCTCACAGTGTCCTGCATGAGAACTCGTACAGAGATCCCGACCACAAACACTGCTTCGGCGAAGAACCGCCTGGGACCAGATCACCAGATTAGATAAGATAAAACTTATGAATTATGAAACTTTAGGATGTATAAAAAGTGCATTAATAACCATGGAAACATTTTGGTAAGGATGCATTTTTTTCCTACATGTGTGACCACAACAGGCTAGTAAAGTTGAGCCTGAGAATTAGAATTTTATATCCACTGCAATAACCACGGATTAGTTTGTAACGTAATGTAAGAAATCAATTTAATTTTAGCTGGCTCATTTAGAGCATAAAACATCTTATGAAAGTGGAAGTAAATTCAGTAAAGTAAATTTTTGTGTTTTTTACGCGTAATGGAAACTGTATCGGTTTTTAAATTGGTTGTATTATGATGGGTTCACGGCTTGGCATGGCTTACTTTATGAATACATAGTAATTTTCAGGCAGTACAGCCTCTAGTGCTAGTTATGCGGTTGGTAGAACGCTTGCCTTACATTCGAGAAGTTATAGGTTGGAATAATATTCCAATGAGTTAGTTGTTAGGGTTCACCCTTGGGAATGTGCGCAGGTATCGATTATATATTACAACGATATATTTAGGTCTACAGTCCCTTGAAGCTGTTAAATCAAACTTCGAAGTTAAAAAAACGGCTGTTTGTATCGCAAACAACGTATATTTCGACATAAAAGGCAATCAAAATGTATAGGGTACTTTCCGTTGACCTACAACTGTGAAATTTGGCTAGTAAAATCGTCTTTTCGTACCGGTATAGAGAAAACTGAAAAGTGTACAGTTAAGTAATTAAATCATAAATGATTTTGTCATTGAAGTTCTTGAAAATCTCGGGAAAAGAGTTTGAGTTTTACCTACAAATTTGTACTTAGCCCTCGGTGGGCGAGTCGGACTTGCACTTGTCCGGTTTCTTAAGTTACCTTCTAGCAAGTTAGCTTCGTAGCAATCTTTTTTTTACTTCGGAATTTCCCATCGGAGGGCATGCATTGTGATTAAGCCCGTATTTTCTCTTTGAAAGAAGGCCTATGCACTGCAGTGGGATGTAGGTATATAGGCCGCACTATACCACAGCCTCATGATCTCACTTCATCAATCTTGTACTAAAACGTGCCTCATGATAGTATTATGTAACATGTTCAAATTTTAGTAGTTATAAATGGCGCAACGTAGAGCGTGTCAAGCTAAATTCGAGACAAAGAAGGCGACGCACGAAACATTTCACAAGCCATTTCAAGCTACTATTGATAATTTTATTCAACCACTTTGCAGAGGTTAATTCAGAACAATTTTTTGTAATGTCCGCAATCCTGCCCTTAAGAATAACAATATATTTCTATTGTAATTTTCTGACTGAATCTCTCAAATATCAATCGCCCAAATATAAATCGACTCAAAATAAAACATTGTAAATCGGTGCTTTACAGGACTCGAAGATTACGAAAAATTAAATTACTCTGATAATAAAAAATAAAATTATTATTTTTAGCTTTTTCAGTAAATTCTAAACGTAGCGAGGATCCCAAAAGTTAGTTTCTTTATAAAACAAGTGAAGAAAGAACTTATTTCCAATTAAACTTTCCAAGGCTCCCTAGTCAACCAGAAACCCTTATAGTTTCGACATTGCCGACCGTCTGTCTATCGGCGGCTCGTCTCACCATGACCATTAGAGACAAGACCCACAAGACCATTAGTACTTGAAAGCTCGAATAAAAAAGTTTAACACGCCGATAAAAAAAGAAGTATTTAATTTTGTAGTATCTTCCTAACACCATAATTAGTAGGGGCGTGCCGTTGAATTGGCTATTCAAAAATATTGTGGGTGTAGGAAATGCATTTTTTGACAACCCTTTATCTGTTTCTGTTTGCGACATTTTAGTTAGAGTAGAGTAGCCGCCCACTCGGCCGGCCAAACAGTTGATGAAGCGTGAAAAAATTCAGGGCGTTATAGGTAATGAAGTTTAAAGGAAACTATCACGGCTAAGTAGAGTTTATAACTTAACGAGTACCTAATAGTCGGCCATCTTATAGAAAAAAAACTTCGTACAAACTTCGAAAATTGCTTTGATGAAGTTGTTAGTTTTGTTAAGTAGGTAGTTCTGCGGAACCCTACAATTCCCGCGCCTCGACTAGCACTTGGCCGCTTTTTCTTGTTTGAAGTGGTTTATCTGAATTGCCAAAAATTGTTTTGCATTATACATTTAAATTGTATTCAGGTTTTGCGTTATTTATTTATTTATTTATTTATTTATTTATTTATTTATTTATTTATTTATTTATTTATTTATTTATTTATTTATTTATTTATTTATGTATTTATTTATTTATTTATTTATTTATTTATTTATTTATTTATTTATTTATTTATTTATTTATTTATTTATTTATTTATTTATTTATTGATTTATTTATTTATTTATTTATTTATTATTTATATATTTATTTATTTATTTATTTATTTATTTATTTATTTATTTATTTATTTATTTATTTATTTATTTATTTATTTATTTATTCATTCATTCATTCATTCATTCATTCATTCATTCATTCATTCATTCATTCATTCATTCATTCATTCATTCATTCATTCATTCATTCATTCATTCATTCATTCATTCATTCATTCATTCATTCATTCATTCATTCATTCACACATTCACTCATTCACTCATTCACTCACTCACTCACTCACTCACTCACTCACTCACTCACTCACTCACTCACTCACTCACTCACTCACTCACTCACTCATTCACTCACTCACACTTATTTATTTACATGAATCTTGTAACATAACAGTAAAATTACACCAAAGCGTTACAATATTATATCAGAGCACTACAGTCTATTTATTCTTACTTGTCCAATTTTGTAAACAAGATTCTTCCCTTAAACTGTGACTTTTTACTCAAAACTGCCATATTTCCATATATGAAGTAACTTGGAACACTCTTTTAGATAACACGCTGCTAATTTTATAAACATAGTTCATGAATTTGCGAGAAAATGTCTAGCTTAGGTATCTAATCTCAATTTTAAGGTTAGAATCTTGTTTACCAAATTGGACAAGTAAGAATAAATAGACTACCTTTCATAGATCTTCTAGCATTCTCTTACATACCTTCACCACACTTTCAATTCCATCCGCAAACACATTGTTATTTTCGTAACACACTGTTTTATTTCACATCTAACAGGTCTAATCCAGATTGTTTTTTTGGTAGTTAGGTAGATGGATAGATCATTTATTTGTGCTGCGTTGCCACTACCGTGGTCACGGGTACGCCTCCAGAATTATGCATTGGTAGTACGGTGCCAGTCACGCGTTTTGCGGAGCTAAAATATCAGAATTTGACATTCAATGTACTGGGAAGTTGCAATTCGTGAAGTTAAAATGCTGGACTCGCGTCGTCGACTGCCTAAGTAAAAGTGAGTTTATGCATGTATAGCATGCATTTATGTATGATACACAAGAATCAATATAAATAAGTAATGCTATTGACCATCGTAATATGTCTCCTTGCCACTAATGGGAAAGGCCCGATGTATAAACAATTTTGAAAAGCTATTTCTGTGATTAAATGCGAGTTTTTTTCATACTTGATCGAAGTCTAGGTATAATAATAATTGAATCAATCAATGCACATGAGAATACCAAATATTTTATACGCTAATGTAATTTTATTAATAGTCTAAGTCATTTAAGATTAGTATGTAAGGCCGAGTTACACCACTTCTTAACTGTGACTTAAATAGATATGAATTGACTACTCTGTGAATGTTTAAGGTAAACGCTGTACTGTCACATCACACTATTAATAAAAGAAAGTTTGTGAATGTGTATGTTTGTTACATCTTTACGTCTAAACGGCTGGAGCCATATTAATAAAATTTGGTATAGAGTTAGCTGACACCCTGGATTAACACTAAGGCTGCGTTTCACTGCGTAGAAATATCTTATTCCCATGGGAAAATCGACAAACAGCGGGTAGCACCACCGGGGCACAGCTAGTTTTGTACTAATTGTAATATATTTTGGAGCGCTCGCGGCCTGTTTGGAATCAATCACTTGAGTTAAGCAACAACAGGCGCGGTCAGCTGCAGGATGGGTGACCGTCCCTTGACCACCGCTAGTGGCATTTTTGCGTGCGCTTCCGTGCTTCGCAAGCCTCGTGAAGCCGTTGGTGTCGGTTGTTGTATAATAGCAGTCGTTAAGCCATGTCAGAGGACTCATGGGCGGCTTGATAACTCCTAAAGAGAGTGGCGGGCCATAGTAAGGCCCGCGACTCTCTTTCAATCCTACACCAACCGGGACTTTGCCCCCGTGGTGGAGTATGGCCTAACTTTTCTGCGATGAGGCCATACAAGGGTTGATATCGATCGTAATATTTTTGTATAATTTCTGCTCCTCTAATTTTTGTGTACAATAAACAATATTCTATTTATCTTAAGGCTACTTAAGCCCCATTTAAGAAAGAGGTGCAATTTGTCTTTAGTGATAGAATGTTAATAATTGCGTAACTAAGCAGTGCAGATAAAGAAACTACGCGACTGTTTATCAAATAAGATTTTATTAGTGCAGACGGCAATAGCCGTGGTGTTAATAACAATCAGCGAACGCCTCGAATCATGCGTTTAATAGTCGCACTTATTTCGTTAGTGATAAGAGCCATGGGGCTATCCCTGACTGGTTGAAGAACGTCGGTTTGTTTTTATCGTGTTTGGCAAAGTTGTCCTAACTTAAAAGAAAGTCTTGCCTCATGAGATATAACCGTTTAAGTAAAAAAAAAATTAAATGAAGCGCAGAAACTGCCACTTACGTTGTAACGTCAGTTTATTAGTCCATTTGAAGAAAGATCTAAATCATTTTGGAGAAAAATTAGAGAGAACTCCAATCAAACCCAGTGTTCAAAATTTGGTCATTAATTAAGAGACTTCTAAGATTCTAGAACTCTGATATTGAACTAGTTCTGATTCCAAACATCTTAGACATCGGCAACCAGTAGTTTTGCTTTATTTCACTAACGTGTACAGTTTCGTCCTTATTTTTAGAAAACTTTGGGCTATTTCAATATTTTTTTGGACGATAGAAAAACAGAAAAAGCCTACTTTAACAATGTCTGGTATTAAAACAATATCGACGGGGACGATTGTGTTACTAGACACACATATATGAGTTTATAAATGACGAAGACTCAATTGAGAATATAACAATTTATTCTTGTCAAAATACGTTTTGTTGTGAAAAGCCTTCTAAGTCTTCTGAGAGTTGTTATTGATTGAAGAGAGTGTTAATTTGGGTTGTAAAGTCATTATGCCAGATCTGACTGAAATCCAAGTATCCCAGCTGTTTTTCCAGGTCAAATCCGTAATGTCTATGGTTCAAGTAAAGCTCATAAACTTATTAACTCATAAGCTTGGAATACATTACGGACTCGAGCGGATAACCATTTAAGGGTCTTATTTATAAAAACACAATTTCTTAAAAAAGTCTGTGGTGGAGATTTTATAAGGAAAAGAAAAGTTAGTAGTTGAGTAGAATCGTGTTTTTATAAATAAGACCATTTATGTCTGCATTGAACTACCTAGTTACAAATGTTAATGGTTCAATTTGTTGTTACTGAAAGTAAATTTGAATTATTTCAATACTTATATAAATAGTGGTTATATAAATATTGACAAAATTCAAATTTACTTACGTTTACGTTTCAAAAAATGTTATATCGAAAATAGGTTTCTAAGTAAATAAATTATTTTTGTAACGGAACACTTGTTTCTTTAGTTGTTTAATTTTCTTCAGATGCAGCCTTTTCTCTTCAATTTGTTTTCTTCTCGTTTTGAACACAGGCCGTGGCTAAATAGTCCGAAATAAAAAGATGATACCACGTTCCCGTGAAAATGTTTTACATGGCTTGTCTCTCCACAATATTTTATGACTTATCCGGTCTTAAAAACCTATTTAGAGGCTAAAAATTCCACCCATGCCGGGATTCGAACCCGCGACCTCTGGCTATCCGTGCCGTTAATCCGGTCTTCAGATATAGTCCAGAAGCTTGTCCCACTTAAAACATAATGGTAAACGTACAAATACAACTTGAATAACAGGGCGTGAGGAAAGCTGAATGTCTCCTCAGACTCTACCTTAATTGAAATTCCCAATCCGCGCCGTCCATACTCTCTGAGCGAAGGCCTGTGTCTGCATTATTATTACAGGCTTGTGATAAAAAAATCGCGGAAAGGCCCACATTGCGTATAAACTCCATCCAGCTTAGAATGACCCTTCATTGTCTGCACAGCACAGGTTATTATTGGCATCCGCAGAAGTCCAATGCTTGGGCACTTACTGCTGTTTTGTCTCCATTACCGATCAAGATTCTTTGTAGTCAGTCAGCTAGCGTGAGTCGCGCATTTTGTGGAGCTTAAATGTCAATGGGACATTCATTGTCAAATTCCGCAAGGGTAATAAATAAGATAAGAATATTCTTTATTGTACTCTGGAAAAACAACAAATACAAAACAATTGCAAATATACATAGTACAATTGGCGGCCTTATTGCTTAAAGCAATATCTTCCAGATAACCTTACGATGACGATGCTAGTCGCGAATTTCCAGTACGTACATTAATTGTCAAACTCTGACCTTTTAGCGCCACGAAATGCGTGACTCGTGCTGACTTGAGCGTCACAAAACGCAGGTCTCGCGCTGTCTTGCTGCCGATTTCATCCGTAGGGTCGCGACCGTCGCGTCGTCGTCGTCGACAGCAATTTAATCGTCGCGTCACGGCCAGTGTGAGGACGCGGCGCGCGCGACAGAAGCCGACACTTTGCGCAAGCGACAGACACACCTGACTCAACCGCGCCAGCCATCATCGCCAGTGATCGCCAGTTCGCGGATGTCACCGCGTGATACACTCGTCTATCAACATGTTCAGGTGAGTCCTTGCACGCGTTTATTCGAATCGTAATATTACTCGTGAAAACCTTATCTTATCTTACGCATACTTGTTTCCCAAATCGATTGATTACACGCAGTAATTTTTTTTTTTTAAATTTGATTGGAGGATATTCGCGGCGACCGTGGGACTTTTGATAGTCGTTTAGGAAAAAATCGCGGTGCAGAAAATTCTTTGTGTTTATTTGGTGGTTTACAGAACTGAGCGTTAAGCGAAGCGTATAGGTATATAAGCGAAACACATAAAATTTGCGATAGACTTAAATACAATGTAACTATCCTTCTGTTGCAGGTAGATACCTACCGCTTTGCCTATGTGAATGGCGTGTTATTAACGTGAATGAGCTAGGAAATGCCGCAATTGTTAACTCGTTACAGGGAAAATGTTCGTGGAGAAGTAACTATGCAAACCTCTTCACACCATTTTTATTTCTTTTTCTATCTATCATTTTCAAATATTTAAACCTTTCTAATAAACCTCTAGGTCGATGGCATATTAAAGACATTAAGCCTATACCCCACTAAGACTTAGAGAATAAACCCCTATACGACGCTTAAATACGATTCCTCGTTTATATTAAATTATAAATACTTATAAAATATATACCCCTTTGTTTATTTATTTTATTAACTACCTTAACGGCAACGCCACCTTTTTAGTTTTAATTTTATTATATACACCACATCACCTATTCGGACCCATTTGCATACAAGTCTTTATTTATTAAATCTTCTATTTAAACTTACTTACCAGGTGTATCTCTAACCTAAGCTTGGAGCACCTTTTTTAACTTATCCTTTAGTGCGTACTAAAAGCACACTTACACCACTATCCTCCAGGACAGTTGCTTACCAATTTTTTATATAACATCCAAACATTCAATCAGGTGCGGCGACAACACGTTAAATAAGCCTAAGTCAATTAATTTATTTATCAATCGCGTTATCTACTTAAACGCGTTACGGTGTTTACCCCACCATAGCTCTTGAGAGCACGACTACGACGGATTCTACCGCGTCGGGTTTTATGTACCCAATATTATAAATACTTTTAAAATGTAAATAATTTTCATAGAGCGGATTGTGACTCAATAATAAGCCTTACCACTACCAAATACCAGCGGGTGGTAACTGGCTAAATAAGCCTATTAATAATTTAGACCAGTTCCTGGATTAATCTACTTAATAAAAATAGATTTTGTCTACATTAAAACAACGTCTTCACCTTCACTTTAGTTGAAGACAATGGTAGATGATGCATGCTAGGGATGAATGATAGATGATGAATAAAAGTGGAACTGCCTAATGTAAATATTCATTGTAAATATCACCCCACACCTTCTAAATTTTTTTTCATCGCCCATCTTTTATATTTTGTTTTATTTTAATATTTAAGTATAAATTTAATTACCATCCCACATCCCCGACCTTCATCGGCTTTACTCTCGACCTTGACTTTAAATTTTAATTTAAAAACCTAATTAAATTAAAAAAAATTGTCGAAATATAAAATTTTAATTTTATATTTCGACAAAATTTTTTATAAAAAAATTAATTTTTTAAATATATTTTTTTAAATAAATATATTAAAAAAAAAAAAAAAATTACCGGTTGCCCCCGGGTAGTGTAACGGTGCAAACCTCTTCACACCATTTTTATTTCTTTTTCTATCATTTTCAAATAATAGGGGTTAAAGTATGAAATTGCCGTTTTATTGCAATAGGTTCTTTGAATTGACATAGAATCTTCATAGTTTGAGGTTTTCGAATGAAAATTTTTTCAAATGGTTTCTATGATGTTCTTTTTTTTAAAAAATGTGAAACATTTGAATATCGACTTCCAATTGTTTTTGTTATTCAATTTAGACAAGAAAGATGGATACTGCGAAAATTCGAGTGATTTTTGAATACGAGTTCCGACGCGAAACTAACGCGGCAGAAACAGCCCGCAATATCAATGCTGCGTTTGGAGAGGGGTCTACTACTGACTATTTTACCTGCTTCTCCGTTTATCCGTTTTTATCCAGTTTTCTGTTTTATTAAAATATTATACTACTAATCTACAAATAAAACCACACCTGAAGTCGTTCCAGTGTTATTTATTATTATAAAAGTTATACAACCTTACAACTATATCTATTTGGAAGCTAAATGAAATGAAAAGGTTTTATTCAAAGTAGCACAGAAACTGCGGCTTAATGAACGTTACAATTCAAACTAGGTGTCCATTTCAAAAACTAGTTAATTTAGGAGAAAAAATGGACAAAAAAACTCCAAACTTAGTCTTTTCAAAGTCCTTAATTAACATAGCGCACACAATTATTATAAAACATAGAACTCATACATTGTACATAGGCTGCTACTTATGTATGCGGAATCTGGGATTCCAATAATTTTGAACGCAATGTCTGACCTCCATGGTCAAATTCTTTACAAAAAATACGCCAAAACAACCAGCGACGCAGAACAACAATCAACAGTTTGGCAAAGGGCTGGTAAGGGACGGCCCAGACGGACTTAAATCGACCAAATAGGGGATGTATTAGCAAAGGGAAAGATAAAAAGTACCCGGAAACGGCGTGCGTGCATGCAACGACTTATTAACGTTGAAGAAGCGGTGATCTGTCAGGATCGTGGCAAGTGGCAGTCCCTGGTCTCTGCCTACGCCTCTGGGATGCAGGCGTGAGGTTGTGTATGTATGTATGTATGTATGTATGTATGTATGTATGTATGTATGTATGTATGTATGTATGTATGTATGTATGTATGTATGTATGTATGTATGTTTGTGCGTGTGTGTATGTATGTATGTATGTATGTATGTATGTATGTTTTCTATCTATCTCTTGAAAAACTATGTGTGCATTAGACTCTGGAGCCTTGACACATGATTGTGTAGTGTTGGTAGTGTTGAAGTTATTAGAAAGACTCACATTATCTCCTCGAGGGGTTGTTCCACTTCTCCACTCTTGTATTTAAATTAATATATTTTTATTTTGGTGATCTATTGATTGGAAAAATGTCTATGAAAAATGTATGGTTTATAAAACTACATTGCACGGCTTCGCAATCGTCGGGCGCTTCTATTTTACCCGACAAGCAATACTCACTGGCAGTAAATAGTTTGGCCCTCTCTTGCCTGCACATTTTATATTGGTGTTTAAGGGAGATAGCTATAAAACGGTTAAACACTAGATAGTGTTTAATAAAGAACTGCCTCCTAAAGAGTGATAGAATTTTTCTGTTCGGTTTAGTTATGGTACCTAGGAGTGCATGAGGGCAGTTAGCCGAAATAAATGTATTTTTGTGCCATGTTTGTGTGATAAAGAAAAATAATTTCACAAATGGCAAAGCCGGTTAACTATGTAAGTTTAAGTTAATCAAATAAATTTTTTGTTTATGTAAAAATCGTACTCGTGTTTATTGTTACACTAAAGTCAACACGTGACTTTCTTGACATATTTAATTTATGATTAAACGAACTTACCTAGTAGTGACGTTGAATCATAATTACACGAAGAGCTTCGTTCGAAGAGATTAGGAAAGCACATATGTAGTCCCGTGTATGGTGTCGCTATCTCGCACTATATTTTAGAATATTTTTTGAAAAGAAAACAAAAAATTCAATAAAAAAACTTGTAGGGTAGTTATGAAACCCTGCCATACAACGCTGTCTCCCGGTGTCTTGTCATTTAGTTTAGAGACAAAGCAAGTACTCAACATATTCACGACTGGGGTAGAAGCTGGTATAGCTTGGGTGGGTGGGTTCCTAATCTCTTCGAACGAAGCTCTTCGTGTAATTATGATTCAACGTCACTACTAGGTAAGTTCGTTTAATCATAAATTATACTCGAGCTTCGTTCTCGAGATTAGGAAAGCACATATGTAGATTTTGAGAGATCTGGTGCTCGTGAAATATGTAAAAAAATATATATTGAAAAGCAAATGAAAGTCAGTTTCTTTTCGATAGTATTATTTCGTAATCATAATCGTTATTATATATTTCAAATTAATAAATCACAAGCCAAAATATAATTAGAGGTTTTAAACATTACGTGTTATTAATTATACTTTTAGCAAAATCAGTTTGATCATTATTATTGATTATAACTCTATTATAGAATTGGGCAAATACAGTGGAATTTGGGCCCCAACCTGCGGTCTTTCTAATTATGTCTAAACTCACTCCTGCTCCTAGAGCTTTGGAGGTGGCCGCGTGACGTGTGCTATGTCCTGTAAAAATTGTCACGTCTATGCCACTTGCGGCTATAGTGGATTTAATCCACCGACTAATAGTTGATGCCGTTACTTTTTTGTGAGGCTTTTTTATAGAAATAAATAAGTACTCGTGCCTAGTTCTTAAATCCTTTGTTTTTTCGAAAAACATAGTTAAAGTCTTAGCCGGGCATATTTCTGGTCTATCGAGGAAAAAAGGGAGGCGAAGAGTAGGTTGCGATGATACAGGGCGTGACGTCTTAATATGATCGGAAATTTTAATTATGATTTCGGAAGAGATTGTTATGATATTTTTTATATTAATTTTTGATAAAGTTTGGGCTCGGTGTGCAGTCACCAAAGCTAAAAGGGTACATAATTTTTTCGTAAGTTTATCTAAAGTTAAGTTTTCGCCAGCTAACGTATTCAAAACTAGTGAAATCGTATCTGGGAAGACGAGGTCTCAATTTAAAAACGCCTTTTAAGAACCTTTGAATACGATCATCGCTACCCACTTTTTTCCCGAACATCAATGAGAGAGCTGACCTACAGCTATTTAGAGTACTGTATTTTGCCCCAGACTCGAAAAGATAAGTTAAAAATAAGATAATGTTTGTAACTGATGCATTATAAGGGTCTGTGGAAGTCTGGTGAGCAAAATGGAACCATTTCTTCAGGCATGTATCGTATTGCTTGATCGAACTATCAGATAACGAAGCTGTCATGATATGAATTGATGAGGAAGGAACGTTTCTTTGAAGAAAAGACATCCTGATAATTTGCCGGCAACCAGGGTAATCTGGTGGTGGAGGCTGCGGCTGCTGGAATGAGATAAAATTAGGTGTCGATTGGCCGAAAATATTAAAGGTTTTGATTCGAGTAACCTTGTAAATAAGGGGTACCAGGGTTGGGTGGGCCACAAAGGAACAACCATTATTCCCGTTGCCCGGTCACTAATAATTTTTCTCAGACATTTCAAAATTATGGTAATAGGTGGGAATGCATAAAAGTAAAGGTCAGACCATGTGATTGTAAATGCGTTTGTGGTGAAAGCATCAGGGTCTCTTTGCCATGAAACGTATTTTTCGCATTTTGAATTGAGACGACTAGCAAACAAGTCTATCTCTGGGTATCCAAATGTTTTGGTTATGCAACAAAAAACTTCATTGGAAAGTTCCCACTCAATATCAGGATGAACACGCCTTGATTCTGCATCTGCTATAGGCTGCGTGAACGAATATATTCCGTTCCTCGCACCACTGCCACAACATTTTACTGACTCTTGTAAGGTGGGGTATTGAATACCCCCATACGATTATTGTAAGCTATAGCCGTTGTATTATCGATGCGCAAAACTATTTGACAATCTTGCAAATTTTTTGCAAATACTTTTAGTCCAAAAAAGGCTGCCAGGATTTCTAAGTAGTTTATGTGCTGCATGCTTTCCGCGTCAGACCACAACCCACTGGCCGTCTCCTGCTCGCAAGCAGCGCCCCATCCCGTAGTTGAGGCATCTGAGAAGATTTCAAAGTGATATTGATCACTTTTTATCTTTGTTACTGAACTGTCAACGGAACTAAGCCACCAATTGAAATCGCCTACCAATTCGTCTGGTATGTCCATGATTTTATCGAAGTCTTCATCACTTATAAGGTTTAGGTATTTGCATCTTTCAAATGCCTTTGTGTAGAGCCAGCCATATTCAATGGCGGGGCAAGCGGAAGTTAGAAGTCCGAGAAAACGTGCAAATTCCCTAATCTTACATCTTTTTAAAGTCATGAATTTAATTATTTCTTTTTTAATTTTATTTCGTTTTTCTGATGGCAGAGAAATTTCCATGTTTATTGAATCTATATTGAATCCTAAAAATCGACAAAATGTTTTTGGAATGAAGTCAGTTTTTTCCATATTAATGAGAAAACCTAAGGATGTTAAAAGTCTAGCCGACTCATTAATGTTTTGCAAACAAGACTCATAAGTATTCCCTATTAGTAGAATATCGTCTAAGTAAAAGGTTGATAGATAACCCTTGGATCTCAGTAACTTAGCAATAGGCTTCATTATTTTTGTAAATACATAGGGTGCTGTATTAGTGCCAAATGGAAGGACATTAAATTCGTACAAATCGGAATCAAATTTGAATCTTAGATACTTTTTTGAGTCACTGTGAATTTTTACCAAGAAATAAGCATCTTTGCAGTCTAATGTGCTCATAAAGCAATTTTCGGATATCAATTTTATGGCTGTGCGTAAATCTTCTAATTTGAAATGTTTTACAGCAATAAACTTATTGAGATTTTTTAAATTTAATATAAACTGTTTTTTGCCGTTTGGCTTTGAAATCATAAATATTTTAGAAATGTATTGACCTTGGCAAGGGCTACACATTGATACACCACCTACTTTTAATAGTTCATCAATGGCTTCCCGAAACTCGACCTTTTCGGAAGAAGAATACACTTCTTCTACTGGAGGATATTCTTGAATAGCCGTATTTAAGAAAGGAATTTGGTATCCTTCAATATAAGACAGTACATAAGGGTCGTTAGTAATACGCAACCATTGTTGATAAAATGAAGAAAGTCTCCCTGCATATTTTACCGTGTCTAGCGTCTGGTCCGATAGTTGATGATCGCCGGCCGCGATGACGTCTTCGATGAGCTGGCTTGCTGACTCCTCTGTGTCTGTGGCCGCGTGGTCCTCTGAGCCCCCGCAGCATGCATAGGCTTGCGGCTCTGGGGAGGACCTCTCCAGTTTAAAGACGTGTGGGGTTTATTTTGCTGCGAATTAGTACGGTGGTTCCTATTTTGTGGCGGCGGCGGTTTATTCGTTAGGTTAGTCTTAAGGTCGGCTCCAGATCTGCTAATGGCTTTAGCTGTTTTTAGTGTTTCTGACAGATTGGGGCCGAATAAAAAATTGTCTATCTGGGTTTTTTCCATCTGAGCTTTCGTATCCTTTTTAAGATTGAAAAGGATAAATGATCGCCTGGTCACTGAGTCTGAGTGTTGACAGTCGCATATTATACGGGCAGTATCCATGAGAAGTTTCAGAAGCACAGGGTCTTTTGACTCCGATGAGAGAAGCACAGAAATGGCCTCACTTAGCGATGAAATGGCGGCCGCTGTCATCCTTTGCTTGAGTTCTATACCCTTATCTCGCTTTAAATGATTCTCTAGCATATTCGCTGATATTTCTGGGTTTAGGGCCGGAGCACCGATGGCTTTGCAGTTTTCCGGAACAAGGTACTTATCTTTCAGTTCCTTACGTGTCTCTTTCGTAAGGCCGACTGTTGCTATGTGGCCCAATCTTATTGCCAGATCTTTTTGTATAGTTTTACCGTACTCATTAACTATCGAAGGATCTTCGCCTAGGATTAACAGCAGTTCTGGGTCCAAGACTGATGTAATCTCCGTTCCAGCAGGGGCGGTAAATTCCGGGGCGGCAAGGGCGGCACTGGAATTAGTTTCGATAGTTGCGCCAGGGGCGGCACTAGGGGTTGCACCGGGGGCGGTACTGGAGGTGGTACTGGGGACGGCGCTGCACGGAAAAAAATGAACGGCTAAAAGTAAATAAGTATTGTGTATTTACAACCGAGTGAGTTGGTTCTGAGGGAGCCTGCAAACACTGTCGCTAAAATTAAACCATTGAACTTTGTTGATATACGTTGGTAACATTAACCCAGTAAGTATGTTAAAAAATAGGTCACGCAAAGTTTTTAAATCAGTAAATATAGCAAACCTCATTGTGATCATTAATAAGGCGAGTTGTTGTATTTAGCTAACTAACTCGGCAGATACAACCTAGTTGCTTGGTAAACCATGCCAAGTGGTTGGTACTGTTTTGTATTTATTGGGTAGCTACTACCCTCATGCTTTGTAATATTAGCCAATTAAAATCGGTATACCTAACCAATGGTGTTATCGCTTAAGCAGGTTAATTGGGTGAACACAGCTTAAATACTTTGTTGAAAATAACCAAGTTATTCGGTACCATCTATCGTGTTCATTGGGTGCTACAATCCATCAGCGCTGTAATATTAGCTAATTCAACTCGTTATATTTAACCAATAACCATGCTACTCTTTAAGAGGGTTGATTGAGTGACCATAGCTATAATACTTTGTTAAAAGTAACCAAGATGTTCGGTGCTGTCAAAACTCTTCATCTGTTAGCTACAACCCATTAGCTTTGTAGTATTATCAAATTCAATTCGGTATTCTTAACCAATATCCATGCTACTCTTTAAGCGGGTTGATTGGGTGACCACAGCTAAAATACTTTGTAGAAGGTTACCAAGTTATTCGGTGCTGTCAAACGTGTTCATCGGGTGCCTACAACCCATGAGCTTTGTAAACTTAGCTAACTCAATTCAGTATATTTAACCAATATCCATGCTATTCTTTAAGCGGGTTGATTGGGTTACCACAGCTAAAATACTTTGTAGAAGGTTACCAAGTTATTCGGTGCTGTCAAACGTGTTCATCGGGTGCCTACAACCCATCAGCTTTGTAAACTTAGCTAACTCAATTCAGTATATTTAACCAATATCCATGCTATTCTTTAAGCGGGTTGATTGGGTGACCACAGCTAAAATACTTTGTTGAAAGTTACCAAGTTACTCAGTGCTGTCAAACATGTTAATCGGGTAGCTACAAAACATCAGCCTTGTAATATTAGCCAATTAAAATCGGCATATTTAACCTATAACCATGCAACTTTTTAAGAGGGTTAGTTCGGTGACCACAGCTGAAATACATGTTGCATAGTTATTGGTTAAGTATACCAATTTGAATTGGCTACTTTTACAAATTTGATAGGTTGTAGCTATCCAATGAACAGTTTGACAATACCGAATAACTTGGTAATTTTCAACATTGTGGTTAACCTAAGTGAATAAAAAATGTATATGCCTAGAATTGAAAAACTAAAAAGATTGTTTATCGTGAACCGTGGTTAGGCGCAAAAAGTGGCCCACCCTTTCTCTAAACGCCTAGTTAGAGAGAGAGAGAGAAAGATAAATAATTTAAGTTACACAACAGATCTTTCTCAAAACATCACAAAATTACATCAATTTTATAAAATTAACTTTCTGCGCCTATACCAATTATGTACTGAATAGACAAAACTTGAAAGACATGAAAGAAAAGACTGTGTAAATGGAACAAGTAAAATTTATTTGCTAATAAAGAGAGATCTATAGAAACATAAATTAACTTAAGCTGGGTCTGTACGATGACAAAATCGTGAAAAAGTTAATACAAAAATAACAACCCTCCAATCTCTGTATTGTTTAACTTGTTAAATTTTTCCGCTTCGTACGTTCTGGACATAAAATAATGTAAAATACGGAACGATCTTGTATACAATTGAAATCTGCATTATTAACACCTTCAGATGTCAGTCAGTGTACACAAGCAAGTTAAAGGCACAAACAGTTAAGTGACCGAGATGTCTTATTCGCAAAAGGCCACCGAGAATTAAAATGCGTTAATTTGCTTAACCCTATTGGAAATAGGCCTATTTCGTAAAAAAACTTACATCAAATATGTTTCACTTATCATTGTATTTTAAAAACCTATGTAGAAGCTACACACTACCCATGCTGGGACTCGAACCCGCAACCTCTGGAGCAAACAGCCAGAGGTCACGGGTTCGAGTCCCGGCATGAGTGGAATTACATTTTCGAAGAAAATTACCTGGTGGGTGAGTCTCTATAATGCGTAGTTGTTCAATAGATATTAGTCCGGTAATGATAGTTTCTTTCACACTATTGGTAGTCTAGTAACCAACCATTGCGATGGTATAACCCGAGCTACTTAAATCGGCGCAGTCTTCTGGGTTTTGTCGTAGTATACACGTTGCAATAATTCTTAATAAATCAGACGTGCCGCATTATTTATTGAAATACTTTTATCCTGATTTAATAGGCTTTTCCCTTCTAGAGTACTGGTTATCAGCAACCGCAAGCCTAAAACAAAAAATTATAAGTTGTAGTTAAGTAGGAACGTATGTACATGCAATCGTGCTATATTCATGAAGGTTACTATACTGAAACTGAGCACAAATTACTATAGGGCCAAATGCGAAATATCGAAAAAAGTATCTCCTCAAGGGAGATTTATTAATAATAAACATCCAGGTGGGGCGAAAGCCACCGATACTTAAGACTAGTGGAATCTGCCCCACTATTGCCCCAGATTCTGCTGAGATTTTAGGTTTCCACTTTGCCCCATCAGTGAGGGTCTTAGTGGAGAAAATTAGAATTATTCGTAGTTTATTGCAAGTGAGTGTAAGCCAGTTAATAAAGCCATGTGGTAATTGATTTTCCCTATATAGGTAACAAGACAAGACGTCCCTATTACCCCATATAGATACTCCTTTTTGTCTGATACTCCTACCTACACCAGCTACCATGGGGTAGCGCGTCGTGTCGCTAAGTGTACAAACAGTAAATTTATAACAAACAACGTGAAAGAAAATATGTTTTGGTTTGTCTACTTGCCTTTGAAAACTTCAATGTTCTCTTTCAAATCCCATGCTGTCAGAAGATTTTTTAATTCCTCGTCGTTGGATCGATGGATGAGCCGCCTCACACACACACTTAATCTAAAGAAGACAGATAAGCTTTAAAATAATCTTCGAAATAAAATCAGCACAACTTGAGTAATGATAAAAATGTTGAAAGATAATTGTGAAGAAAATGACCGGCCGGTCGTTCATTTGTTCCTCGTGTCGCAGTGTTGCCAATACCTGTCCGGCAAAAGTTACGCAAGGCAGGTTTAAAAGTTACATTTGGATTTAAACAATATAGTTGTATTTTTGATTATTATACTCACAAGAAAATTAACCCAAAACTTCCAGATTTCTCATAACTCAGCCCGGATAATAAGAACAGGAAACAGAAATATTTTTTGGACTTAAGAGTTTACATTTTTACAGACTCCATAAAGTGTACATATATGTACACAATGACTTTACATTGCTTACAATACAAATAAGCAACTCATAGGCGTTCAAAAAACGTAACCGCAAAATTGAGCTTAAATCCAGTGTAAGCACCATTCCATCATTATACGTTTGATGACTACAAAGCTGACTAGTGGCTAAAATGTGCTACAATAAAGTGCCAAAATAAGACCTTAACGATACGAAATAAAGATGGTGCCACCTATTTTCATAACATAGCACTAGGAAAGGTGCAAATATCAAGAGGAAACTAATAAAATTTTACCTTAATATATAAAACAAAGTCTTGTTTGTTCTAACACTTGTAAATCGAGAACGGCTGGATCGATTTTCATGGTTTTTAATTTGTTGCATTTTTCTCCATCGCGAATAGCAGAATAACTATCAAATTATCTGAAAATGTCACGAAAAAAAATTCTGTAGACCACGCGGATAAAGTCGCGAGCAAAAGCTAGTCTTGAAACAAAGTCGTATTTGTTCGGACACAAAAACTCGAGAACGACTGGACCGATTTTGATGGTTTTTTATTTGTTGTGTTTCTCTCACGTCTCCAAAAAGCAGAGTAACTATTAAAAGATCGGAAAAGTATGTTTTTTTTATAAAATATAAGGATTTTTCTATGAAAAAACTCACGGGCAAAAGCTGGTTTTCTGTAAAACCCATCAATTACACTCAAAGGTTCCTGTTTCTTCTCTCCCGTGGGTCAGAAAGAGATAAATAAAATGACGCATAAAGAAGTAAGAAAAGTCACACATACAAACGCTGGATTATTCTAGAAGACTCTAAGAACTTCGCATGCTTTACTCCCTCGTTCAATAAGCCCACATAGAACATTCACACGAGTCGAATTGGAATCCTCATTTTTTAAGTCGGCTGATTGTCGACTATTTATTACTTCACTTCATCAAAGGCTAGAATTTAATGAAAATTATGCAATCAGCTATCAGTTGCAATAATAATTTAGACAAGTTACGAAGAGGGGCCAAAAGCTACAAAATCATCATGACAAATTATATAGTGGCAACACTCGACTCGTCAGCTCGCTACGCTAATCAGCCAATCAGTGCGTGCCCGCCAAGAAAGAAGAATCTTGACAAGTCTTAAGTGAATTATGATTCTTATTGTGATAGGCATAAAGTCTTTGCTGTGTGACACCGAGAATATTTAAAGTTATTTAGATAAGTTCCAATCTTAAAAATTGTAAACGCTCTCAGTTATAAACTACCGAGCGCTTCTGTAACGACAGCTTTGTAACAAGTTTATGTTTTTAGAAATTACAGGGTAATTTTCAGCATTGCAACTTATCTAACTTTAGCTAAATGGTTTATTTAAAATTGAATGACATACTCAGCTGTAGCTAACAGTGTAAGTTTGTCTATTTTAATTGGACTCGGCAATGTTTACATTTACCGAGACACTTGTTTGGAAATAAACAAGTACAAGAGAAATTTCAAATAAGTCACACGGTAATTTGCAACATAGCTACTTATTTAAGTTTAACCGAGTGTTATTAGTTTTAAATTAAATAACTTTCTTAGCCGTAGCTAACAGTGTTTACTTGTTTATTTTAAATTTAATTCGGCAAAGTTTACAAGTTTACATTCGTCGAGCCACTTATTTGGAAATTTTTATTTTTATTTTTATTTTATTTTTTTTTTATTTTTTATATCTTAGGGGTATCAACAGCGAACATAATCAATGATAATGCAAGTAATGAAATACTGTTAATAAGGCCAATAACAGCTACCCACAACTATACAATAAATAAAAGCAGAAACAAAACGCAAAAACTCAACTAAAATAATTAGATTAACAAATCACTGGCAACATGCGCCAAAGCCAACACGCAGTAAAACTCACAAAGGCAGATCTGTTGGTGAGAAGAGCTAAAATATTATGCGGTTGTGTATGTATGTATGTGTGTGTGTGTGTGTGTGTGTGTGTGAGTGTGTGTGTGTGTTTGAGTTTTGATATGTAGGGGAAGGGGGAAGGGGAACTGAGGATTCAATGTAAGCTTGAGTTTGAGTCGTTAAGGATCCTTTTTATGTCATTTTTAAAGGATACCTTGGATCCGCAGAATGGATCCGATGAACTAAATTGTTTGTTGAACAAATCCGCCAGGCGTAACAACGTAGAGTTTTGGGCATAGTTAGTGTTACTATGCGCTTGGTAAAACAACCTGCTACTTGTGTGACGTGTTCGGCGACTAGGAACGGAGAAGTTCAACTCGGAAACCAGCTCAGGGGTATCAAGCCTACCAGATAGAACATCATGTAGCAACGACATGTCCAGCAATTTGCGACGGTTATCTAAGGTCATAAGACGGTGAAATATGCAAGATGCCTCATAATCGTTTTTCGGAGATTTGGCTTTAAAGTTGAGATATTTTACGAACTTTAACTGTATGCTTTCGATTTTTTGGGAATGTGTTATATATCTAGGAGACCATATACTGCTGGCGTACTCTAAAATGCTTCTAACAAATGCAAAATAAACGATTTTTACGCAGTCAATATCTTCAAATGGCTTACAAACGCGCATAACAAATCCCAAATTACGATATGCTCGCTCCACTATGTTATTTATATGCTTCTCATAGGTTAGCTTGCTATCGAGGATAACACCAAGATCACGAATTGTATCCACTCTTTCTAAAGGTTGACCTCCTATGTGATAAGTGAAAACTATGGGTTTAGGACTTCGCGTAAATGTAATTTGAACGCATTTCTGAATGTTAACCTTGATTCTATTCATTTCATAATACACATACAGGCGGTCAATATCTGATTGCATTCTGAGACAGTCCTCTGTGTTAACTATATCTAAAAATATTTTTTTATCGTCTGCGTAAAGTAGAAAGTTGCAGTTTGTGAAAACGGCGTAAATGTCGTACAAGTACGCATT
Organism: Yponomeuta sedellus; assembly: GCA_934045075.1. Lineage (NCBI taxonomy): Eukaryota > Metazoa > Arthropoda > Insecta > Lepidoptera > Yponomeutidae > Yponomeuta > Yponomeuta sedellus. Next base: position 11,574,108 of record OW203733.1, on the reverse strand, counting down.
GTAAAGTAACGGACCTAGGTGTGAGCCCTGTGGAACTCCAGACGGAATTCTCGTAAAGTCTGACTTGTAGCCTCCAACCACTACTGCTTGTCTACGGTTAGAAACATAAGAAGTGATCCACCTGTGAAGATCACCTCGGATTCCCAAATGAGAAAGCTTTCGAAGCAGGATAATGTGATCCACACGATCGAAAGCCTTTTCGAAATCAGTGTAGATCACATCAACCTGCCTTCGCTTATCCATGTTACGTAGAATGAAATTTAAGAACACAGTCAAATTGCCGACGGTAGAGCGTCCTCTGAGAAAACCATGTTGCTGTGAAGGGACACTTCTGGATATTAAAGGGTAAATATGATCGTACACCAAACGCTCAAAGACTTTCCCAAAAACATTTAGAATAGAAATTGGACGATAGTTTGGAATTTTAGTTTTAGGACCCTTTTTATGAATAGGGACGATGTGTGCATCCTTCCAAACAGAAGGAAATACACCGTTCTGAAGAGAATTATTAAAGATGATGCATAAGGGCAAGCATAATTGGTCAGCACACCTGGCAACAAAAAATGGAACAATGCCATCACTACCAGCTCCACCATTTATTTTAAGACTCTTAAGTAGCTTTAACACGGCATCGAACTCAGCCGTACATGAGTTGATAGTGCTGCTGTCGTCGCAAAATGGAGGAGCCAGAGGGCGCTCAACATATGTGTTAGCAGGTTCGCTAAAAACCGAGTTGAAAAATTCATTAAAACCCGTGCAAATGCTCGGCCCATCTGTGAATTTAACACCGTTAATGTTTTCGATGGAGCGAGGATAAGAAGAACCGCCCCTACGAGCTTTGATATAAGACCAGAGCAGTTTTGGGTTGAGCTTTATGTTGTCCTGCACGGAGAGAATATATTTGTGAAAACATGCTTCCTGGGTTTTTTTTAATCGTTTGCGCAGAAAAGAAAAGTGTTCATAGTCACGTTGGTTCCCGAAACGTTTCCATTTACTATGGGCGGAATCTTTTTCCTTTAGAATCTTAATAAGAGATTTACTAAACCATACCGGATAAGAATTTTTCCTATTTCTTGTATCTTTAGGGACAAATCTTTCAATTGCTGAATTAACCAGCGTATAAAAAGTTGAGACCATTTCGTCCACTGAACCAGAACCAAGTGTTGCATCCCAGTCAATGCAGTCAAAAAACTTTTGTACACCCTCATAATCGCCCTTTCTAAACCTATATTTGGGATTATTTGCTTCTGCCAAGGGTGCTTGAAATATGTCAGTGATGACAAACTCGAGTGATGGGTGGTGAGTGTCCTCTTTAACGAGTGGCATGAAAGAACGCTTCAGATCCAATTCAATATTACAAAAAATGAGGTCAAGTGTATTACCACTGGGGTTTAAAGTAGAGTTGTGCTGCTTAAGCTCCAGTGAAGAAAATTCGTCAACAAGTTTGATGCCAGCGCTCTGCAACTCCACAGGGCCTTTGCGTATATGAGTAGGCATTATATCTGACCAGGTTATACATGGTAAGTTAAAATCTCCTGCAACCAGAAAGTAGGCATCGGGCTCAGCCGATTTAGCAGAAGTAACCGTTTCCGTAATCTTACTTATATTGACAGGCAAACATTTGTCTGGTGGGACATATATCGCGCAAACATGAATGTTATTCGAAGATTCCCTCAAAGCGTTAGCCGGAATCGTAACCCATAAACATTCGGCACCGCCAGTCTCCCAATCGGTACGTGAGAAAGCACCAAGCGTTCTACGGGTCATTATCAATACGCCACCACCATCACGTTTTCCGCACGCGTTACGGTCACGGTCCAACCTAAAGACGTCATAATTTTGATCACACAATTCAGAATCAAGGACACTGTTTACTAGCCAGGTTTCGGTGAGTATAATAACATCGAAATCACAACACTGAATACTATTATAAAGATTTGAGGTCTTGGTCCGGAGGCCTCTAGTGTTCTGGTAAAATACATTTAAACGGACTTTATCCATAAATACACCCGAGCCAAGAGTGTACCAAGAATATGCAGCAGTAAATATTTATGTCTGAAAGATAAGAGCAGAATCCGTAACAAGAGTAGAATCCTAGGGTAGGGGGATCAGAGTATATTGTTAAAGTTGTCGGGGGGATGTAGGGGGACAAGTGTAAGGGATGTGTGAAGTGTAATTGTGTAATTGATGGGCTTCCATTGTTTCCAATTTTGAATACAAGGATAGAGACTGCAGATAAATAAAGAAAATTTAGACAATTTTTTGAAGATCGTTGAAGGTTTTTACATGTAAAAAAGGTAGATTATCTTCTTTACGAACATAAATATTGCAGTTTTTCACCCAGTTGTATTTGTATCCAAATTTTCCGGAAAGAGACTTGCACTCTTTAAGTAGGGATTTGTTTTTCGGTGTTAGGTGATCGTTTGTGTAGACTGGTCTTGTGTCACCACCGAAGCCAAGGTCCTTGGTAGAGATACCACGGCGCTTCCGTATCCCAGCGATGATACTGTCTTTAAGAGCTCGCTGTTTGAGCTTAGCAATGATGTTCTTGGGGCGACCGGAAGTTGATTGAGCAGGTCTTACCCGGTTCACAAATTCAATATCATCGCAGCGCAGGTCAACCCCAGCCAAATCGGCCACTTTTAATACAATGTCGGTGAGGGATTCGCTTATAGACTCAGGGACTCCGACGATCTCTAGGTTATTCATCCTTAACCATTGTTGGTGGGTGTCGTGGTGAGTCTCTAGCACGCTCAATCTTTCCCTTGAATCAGCCAGTTCTTTCTCAAGTAGAGTGATTTTTTCGACGTGATCAGACTCTATTCTTGCGAGTTTCTGATCGAACTCGGCTTTGATTGCCTCTAACCCCGACGACAGCTCCGCTCTAAACATTTGTTGGAGTTTAGTCGTTAAGTTATTCATACTAAGCTCGATGAAGGCTCGAAGACCGCTGTCGCTTTCGCAGTCACCAATTGGAGTTGAAGTTTGCCTGCTGTTGACGTTGTGGTCCACAATAGCCGTACCAACACTCAGCGGCTTTATCGGAGTGTTCGTGTTATCCAGCTTGGGTTCCCTGTTTTTGCAGCTCGGGCATTTCCAATTTGGCAGCTTTTTGGCGCCCTCAATGGTGATCCCCACACATAGAAGATGATATAGTTGCATGCAGGATTGATTTGTACAGTAAACAACGGTCTTGCTCCTTTCATCTCTCTCGGCAAATTTATTGCAGGCGTTGCAACAAAACGCCTTACACTTGTCACAGTACCAGGAGCCAGCCCGTTTCTTGTAATCTTCCAATGTGAAACCAATGCACTCAAAGTGGTAAACAGATGCACATTTTTGCCGACTGCAACTCAACTTGTCTTTCTCAAGAATTTGTTCCTTGCAAGTTTTGCACTTGTTCATTATTCTGAACGCAGCCGAAAGTTGCAAGAGTCCGAGAACGAATCCGTAAACAAAAACGTTGCGTTGATTGGAACGCAAACGTCACAATGTCTGTGTAGTAGTGTGAAAGAACTTTACGTTGCAAGCTCTGATTGGTCGATTGGGGTCAGCTGCTTTCGAGCTGTCACTAAGGTGACGTTTTGTATTGCCCTCTCTTTCTGAACGGCGACCGTTAAGTGACAATGATCCAATGTTATGATTTAGTAAGTGCTTGTTTACTCACGTAACTTGATTGTGTGAGGTTGCATATGTAGTGAATTAGCTGCCAGCAATTGTGCACTGAGAATTAGTAAAACTTCTCAACACCAAAAGTGAATATTACTGTATTAATTCAATTAAATTGTGAGGTTTGATTGTCGCACAGTGTTTACGTATAAGCGGCACGTTCCGTATGCTGTAAATAAACAAGTACAAGGGACGTTTTTAAATAAGTTAACGGTAATTTGCATCACTTAAATTTATCTGAGTTTAGCCAGGAGTTAATCGTTTAAAATTAAATATCATGCTTAGCCGTAGCTAACAGTGTAAGTTTGTCTATTTTAAATGAATTTGACAAAGTTTACATTCATCGAGCCTCTTATTTGAAAATAAATAAGGGCTAGGGACGTTTTTTAATAATTTACAGGGTATTTGCATTACAACAATCTTGTCTAAGTTTAACCGAGGCTTATACGTTTAAAATTAAATAACATGCTTAGCCGTAGCTAAAAGTGTAAACTTGTCTATTTTAATTGAATTGGGCCAAGTTTACATTTATCGAGCCACTCATTTGGAAACAAAAAAGTACAAGGGACGTTTTTAAATTAGTTACACGGTACTTGCATCAGAGCAACCTTGTCTAAGTTTAACCGAGGCTTGCTCGTTTTAAATTAAATAACTTACTTAGCCGTAGCTAACAACGTAAGATTGTCTATTTGTAATTGTATTCCGCAAAGGTTACATTTATCGAGCCACTTATTTGAAAACAAAAAGTATAAGGGACGTTTTTAAATTAGTTACACGGTACTTGCGTCAGAGCAACCTTGTCTAAGTTTAACCGAGGCTTCCTCGTTTTGAATTAAATAACATGCTTAGCCGTAGCTAACAATGCAAGCTTGTCTATTTGTAATTGTATTCCGCAAAGGTTACATTTATCAAGCCACTTATTTGGAAACAAAAAAGTACAAAGGACGTTTTTAAATTAGTTACACGGTACTTGCATCAAAGCAACCTTGTCTAAGTTTACCGAGGCTTGCTGGTTTTAAATTAAATAACATACTTAGCCGTAGCTAACAACGTAAGATTGTCTATTTGTAATTGCATTCTGCAAAGGTTACATTTATCGAGCCACTTATTTGGAAACAAAAAAGTACAAAGGACGTTTTTAAATTAGTTACACGGTACTTGCATCAAAGCAACCTTGTCTAAATTTACCGAGGCTTGCTGGTTTTAAATTAAATAACATACTTAGCCGTAGCTAACAACGTAAGATTGTCTATTTGTAATTGTATTCCGCAAAGGTTACATTTATCGAGCCACTTATTTGGAAACAAAAAAGTTCAAAGGACGTTTTTAAATTAGTTACACGGTACTTGCATCAAACCAACCTTGTCTAAGTTTACCGAGGCTTGCTGGTTATAAATTAAATAACATACTTAGCCGTAGCTAACAACGTAAGATTGTCTATTTGTAATTGTATTCCGCAAAGGTTACATTTATCAAGCCACTTATTTGGAAACAAAAAAGTACAAAGGACGTTTTTAAATTAGTTACACGGTACTTGCATCAAAGCAACCTTGTCTAAGTTTACCGAGGCTTGCTGGTTTTAAATTAAATAACATACTTAGCCGTAGCTAACAACGTAAGATTGTCTATTTGTAATTGTATTCCGCAAAGGTTACATTTATCGAGCCACTTATTTGGAAACAAAAAAGTCCAAAGGACGTTTTTAAATTAGTTACACGGTACTTGCATCAAACCAACCTTGTCTAAGTTTACCGAGGCTTGCTGGTTATAAATTAAATAACATACTTAGCCGTAGCTAACAACGTAAGATTGTCTATTTGTAATTGTATTCCGCAAAGGTTACATTTATCGAACCACTTGTTTGGAAACAAAAAGTATAAGGGACGTTTTTAAATTAGTTACACGGTACTTGCGTCAGAGCAACCTTGTCTAAGTTTAACCGAGGCTTCCTCGTTTTAAATTAAGTAACATGTTTAGCCGTAGCTAACAATGTAAGCTTGTCTATTTGTAATTGTATTCTGCAAAGGTTACATTTATGGAGACACTCATTTGGAAATAAAGAAGTACTTTAATTTAAAATAACCAAGACCATCTAGCAATACTTGCTCGTCTATAGTTAACAAAGCTTTAATGAGCGTTTTAAATGTATCTTAGTTGTATGTAGTCGAGTAATTTTTAACAAAGCCAAATTGGTACTTTGCTAAAGCAGATTTTTTTCCGTGTGGGGGCGGCACTGGGGGCTGCCACGTAGGTGGAAGCAGCGGTCATAAGCGCTGGACTCTCAGTAGTAGTGGTAGGTGCTACCACGACTTTCGAGTTTACAGTGTCTGTGTCGATGTATTCTATCGCATAATCATCATCCAGTAAATCAACAAAATAGTCCTGATCTGTAATAGACCGAAAGAAAATGCTGTAGAAACTATTCTTCGTTGAATACGTAAACACGCCCAAAGAGACTACCTAAACTAAGTAGGTGTCAGTCGGTTATACAGGTATTCTGCATTTTACAATGGGTAAGTAGGTAATAATAGTTAAAGACGTGAGACAGCCCCAGGATGGACAGCTCGGTTGTCTTATTGCAATATACAGACGTGAACAGTCCCAGTACGGAAAGCCCGGTTGTCTGATTGCCTTAATACCTAGGTATAATTCGTAGGTATTTCAATGCCGAACGAGTGGATCGATCCCAGTATGGAAAGCCCGAGTGTTCGCAATTTTTTCGCGCAATGTAGACTACACCTGCGTATCAAAGTAAAGTAAACAAAAATAGGTAGAAATTACTTTGGCAGTACCTTCATAACAAGAAGCCTCATCTCGAGGCGATCCATGGTTGTGTTGACTTCTCTCCGGTGACGACGGTGACGACGTATCGGGAACACCATCCGAGTGCCTACTTTGACGTCGTTTACGTTTGAGTTTTTTCTTCAGTCTTTTAATTTTTCTATACAAATCGTTGTAATCACTCTCATCACTATCATATTTATGTTTAGGTATAACTAAAACACTTGTTAACGTTGAAAATAACACCGAATTTATACTTTTTAAACATATAATATATATTTTTTTAATAGCGAAGCGTGCGAAACAGCGGGCACTAAAACACGAATGACAAGACACCGGGAGACAGCGTTGTATGGCAGGGTTTCATAACTACCCTACAAGTTTTTTTATTGAATTTTTTGTTTTCTTTTCAAAAAATATTCTAAAATATAGTGCGAGATAGCGACACCATACACGGGACTACATATGTGCTTTCCTAATCTCGAGAACGAAGCTCGAGTATAATTGATCACTGTACTTTTTTAAACCTTCACAAGCGAGTAGGACAATTTGTGAGTAGGACCAAAGTAAACTCAAAAATATAAATATAATTTGTTGTATCATCACCGGGACCAAAGTAGAATGCTTCCATTAAGAAAATTGGAAAAACTGGGACCTTAGGAATCAAGGACACTTGTGGAACCCTTCACGGGTCCTGGTAAAACATTTGCATGGCTTTGTGGTGTCCAAACAGAAGAAATAAAGAATGTACCTAAACAGTCGTGGCTATACAATATAAGCCTCGTTGTTTTCATTCGCTATGTTCTGTTCAAATACAACGGGCGAGTAAAATTATCTTCACTAACATCTCACTAGTGTTTAATTAATATAGATAATCATACTATGTGCAATCTCGATCCAACAAATTACCTTGCTCAGTAATTCAATAACCAAAAGGCAAATAATGAAATCTCATAAGTGTTTTTACGCTTGTGGCGCAGTAGATTTATCGCGAGTGAGACTGCCAGTCGGTGACTAGTTTGTCAAGCTCTGCGGTCGATTTGCCACCGACTTATGCATACCAAAAACTGGGCCTCGATTCTGTTAGTGCATTTAGTACCATGACATGATATGATACATGGTCGGGTCAAGTGGGCTGTTTTTTCATACCATTGACGCATAGAAGATTCGATGTATGCGTGCGTGGACTTAAAGCAGTAAAGAAATGGAATCGCTACGTTCATGCAGTTGTCGTCGTCGTCGTCGTCAGGCTATACTAGTCCACTGCAGGACATAGCCCTCCCCTAATGAGCGCCACGTTGTGCTATCATAGGGGGTAATGCCCATAATCCCCACGCTGGGCATTATGGGCATTATGTGGTTTGTGTCCCTTATGCCCGATTTCACTAAAAATCCCAATATCACCAACGGTAAAGCGTCACTTACGCCGCTAGGGGAACCCCTAAATTTAGAAGGCCGATTATTGAGCCCGTAGCCTTAGGTGACAGTTTCTTTGCCGTCTAAAATGGACAATTTTTTGGATTTTATTGGTGACTTTGAAGTTCTTGAAGACCTGGACTTCTTGTCGAACCCAAGGCTTCTTAGGCGGCCTCGCGTTTATCGAGAAAGGCCCGATTCCTTTGCAAAGTACGACGACGTGGATTTTGTTAAGCGTTATAGGTTATGCAAACAGACTGTTCTTTTCTTACTTAACAAAATTGAAGTTCGCTTCGAATTTAAAGATAACAAGTGAGTACTGCACCGTTTCAGTTTTGTACTTTGTACACATTAGGTACCAACTGTTATGTTTTTTGTGACATTACGTGCATGCACCCTCTATTACCTACTACATTCTATTTATTCTTACTTGTCCAATTTAGTAAACAAGATTCTACCCTTAAACTGTAACTTTTTGGTCCAAAACTGCCACATTTCCATAAATGAAGTAACTTTGGAACGATGTATATAATTTATAAATAATAAAAACTGGAACAACTTCAGGTGTTGTTTTATTTGTAGATATTTGTAGTAATATTAACAGAAAAGCTGGATAAAAACGGATAAGCAGGTAGAATAGTCAGGTCTGTTCGAAGGGTATATTAGTAATGAATGAAAAATGAGGGAAATCGAAGACTGTGTGACGTAATTTAAATATTTGAAAATGATAGATAGAAAAAGAAATAAAAATGGTGTGAAGAGGTTTGCACCGTTACACTACCCGGGGGCAACCGGTAAAACAAATATTTTTTTTAAATATATTTATTTATAAAAATATATTTTAAAAAAATATTTTTTTATAAAAAATATTGTTAAATTATAATTATTTACAAAATCTTTGCAAACCAAATTTGTAGACGTCAGTAATTCTGACACCATTCATCGTCATAAATTTTTCAAAATTCTAAAAACAAAATCTCCACAGGTTAAACCTACAAGGAACTCCTTGGCAATAAAATAAAAAACATCGTTCCACTGCCCCACGTTGGGCGCCAGTGGAACGATGTATATAATTTATAAATAATAAAAACTGGAACAACTTCAGGTGTTGTTTTATTTGTAGATATTTGTAGTAATATTAACAGAAAAGCTGGATAAAAACGGATAAGCAGGTAGAATAGTCAGGTCTGTTCGAAGGGTATATTAGTAATGAATGAAAAATGAGGGAAATCGAAGACTGTGTGACGTAATTTAAATATTTGAAAATGATAGATAGAAAAAGAAATAAAAATGGTGTGAAGAGATTTGCACCGTTACAACTTGGAACACTCTTTTAGATAACACGCTGCCAATTTTATAAACATAGTTCATGATAGTTCATGAATTTGCGAGGAAATGTCTAGTTTAGGCATCTAATCACAATTTTAAGGTTAGAATCTTGTTTACTAAATTGGACAAGTAAGAATAAATAGACTGTAAGTTGCATTACGGACGATAAAATATAGGTAAGTTACCTAAAGGTTTATCTGCTATCGATTGTACCTTCTTAGCTACAAAAAAGGACCTTCCTCCTACAACCAACCGAGATTTTAGAAAGCAAAGCAAAACTAATTGTTTTGACTTTTTGGCAATTCTTTTTTTACTGATGTCGCAATGAGATCATCAGACAGCCATCCACTTTACATGTATTATTACATATTTTACTAAATATTAATTGCTGAATCAAAAATGATAATGTAATAAAGCTTACATGTAGTCAATCGTCCATTAAAATGACTCAAAACACGTAAAAAGAATTTACCGGTAAGTTGACGCTAAAACACAACACTAGACCATGGACAAAACTTCACTTAAGTAAGTAACCCCTAGTTAGGTGATTCTTTGCACGGTGAAAACGAATTTAAGTTGCAGGATGGTTTAGGGAATCACTTAAGCTAGAAGTTCCCTAGTTAGGTGGATGTTAGGGAATCGTTGGTGAAATCGGGTCAGTCGCCTTTTACGTCACCCGCGGGAAGAATTGGGTTGGTGCTATTCTCTAGGCCGACACCACACAGCAGTTGTCATTGTACCACAATTCATTAGCAGAATCTAGGCCCAGGTTCACTGTCTCCCAAAGTTTATTTTAGCCTTGAGTGACCTTAGACCGTGAAGCGCTTGTGGCCTACCCGAACCGAGTGATTGGAATCAATCACTTGAGTAATGCAACAACAGGCGCAATCAGGTGCAGGATGGGTGACCGTCCCGTGACTACCGCTAGTGGCATTTTTTCCGAGCGCTTCCGTGCTTCGCAAGGCACGTTAAACCGTTGGTGCCGGCTGTCATGTATGGCAGTCGTTAAGGCATGTCAGGCCTTACGGGCGGCTTGACATCTTCTGACAGAAAGGCTGTAACACTGTCTTACAATCGTCCACCAAACCCGGACTTGGCCCCTGTGTGGAGCATGGCCTAACCTTCCTGCGATGCAAGAAGAGACCCGTGACTTTTGTTATATCGCCTCAATATCGTCCACTCAATTCTTTCTACTCGGTCGGTCGAATGAGGACGATCTATATTGGCGTTAAATTATTTTGAAAAATGTAGCAGAAAAAGTACTAATACCAATTTCTTTGGAAAACACAGTCTCTATTTTTGGGTTAACCCTACTTCTAGGTACCTACTTTTATTTCAAAGATAAGTTACTTAAGTGTACAATCAGCTAATACTGATTATGCCTGTGGATTTCTTTTCTTTATTTTTGATTAAATCTAACGGTCTTATTTATTAAAACACTTTGGGCCAGTTTCTGAATTGACAATATTGCTAAGTAAATACTTAACCGTAGTGCTGTCTCTACGAGAATTTCTCAGCAAAGATCGTGACAGAACGTCACTTACCTATTTACTTAGTAAAATTATCAAGGGGTAGCAGTAACTTCGCAGAAACCTTCGACAGTAATGCTGTCCTGCTTTCGCTAACCAACCTTCCATAAGAAAAAAAGAGATGGCACTACGTTTATCAATGCACCGATTTCAAGGTGCGTACAGGCCCTACAGTGCGTTCACATTAACTTGACGCGTGAGAGAATTGGTAACAAGGACATAACATGTGAATTAGCTTTTGGACCTAATCGGAAGATGGTAAAACAAGCCCTCAATCCTTTTATTTTCCCCAAGTAATGGGAATGATTTCTTATTTAACATGGTAACAGTAAACATCTCAGTGCTACCAATTCTCTCACGCGTCAAGTTAATGTGAACGCACTATACTGTCAAACGCTACCGACTAGGGATGAGCCTAACTCTCCATCGATATCGATAGAAACGTTGAAAAAATGAAGACTTCATGAATTAAATCATGTAATTAATCAAAATAAATTGCATTGTACATAAGTTTTTAATCATGTTATATCAAAATAAGTAACAATAATTTGACAAGCAACACTTTTTTATACAAAATAGACGTCAACATAACACTCCGTCTCAGATTTCTTCCTGAAGGCCTATGCTTCAGAATAGAATCCGTAACGACGTCCATATTGACGTTACGTTTCTTCTTCCCATTTAGTAAAAATAGAGATCGAGCTAAGACCTTGTATTAAAAAGTTACCAAAACTTTGTACTCTATGTTTATCTTACACTGAAATTTGAAAAGGAAAATACTATTGCTAATATTGATTAGTTAAATCCATCTTCGACCACAATCTGTCGCTAAAAGTTGCCAACAAAACGTATTAAATTATCACAATGTTATATTATTATTGCAAGTAGGTAATAATAATTCAGTAATTCGATGGATGCAATAATTTGGTGTGTCATGTGAAGAATTCTGATATTTAAATACGTTTCGTTGACAGATTTTAGATAACAGGTATAGGGGTTGATGACCACATCAACGAAGGAATTTTCAAACGCAAGACTATAAGGATCATCAACTACGTTAGGCTGCAGTAAATTTGATCAAGAAAGAAGAATATGACCGTGGCATTGGCAGATAACAGACATTTTTGCTCTCTTCCCATGTTCAGTACTGACCTGAAAACAAACAGAAACCTTAATAAAGGCGTACCTACAAAAGAGAGCTGCTTAAATAATAACATATTCCACTTTTAAACACTTTCGTTTTAGATCTCTTTATAAAAGCTATTTGGGTTACAAGCCACGTTTAATATTGACTGATCCTAATAAGTAATTACATACTTTGAAGTAAGGTACAATTTGCATGTATAAAGTCAGATATTTTTTGCAATAAGGTGATCACCACATAATTTATTATTTGTGAAAGTAACAGCTTTGACGCCCATTCATTTAACATATTATTTTTATATTTCAACCCTTCTTTATCCATCTATCTATGATTTACACTGTTGGAGAGATGGTTTTTTTGTGGGTAAGTCTATGGTAGTTTGTATTGTCGTTGGGTGAGATTAAAATTCAGGACAAACATAAAACAGCTGATGGGGTTTGGAAAACAAATTGTTTACACGTAGAAGTTTTAATATACGCAACATCGTGATGTGGGAAATTCGGGCTTGTTTTTTTGTTATTATCAATTCTCACTGTTTACTTATTACGATTAAGAGGGGATTTTTCAATAGTCAGATAACTTTTATCTGAGGAATAAAAATGGCGGTTTGACAGCTTATTTATGAAAATTATGTCAAAGCGCCATTTTTATTCCTCAGATAAAAGTTATCTGACTATTGAAAAATCAGCCCTTAGAAATACTGAAATAAAGATAAACTGTTAAATGGATGAAGGCACCATTCGGATGTTGTGGTGCCTGGGACACTGTTTGGATGCAGTAGACTTTACTAAAGAAGTATGGTAAAGGAAAAAAAAAATTTGTAAGTTTTCGAACAGTCTATTCTTACTTGTCCAATTTAGTAAACAAGATTCTACCCTTAAACTGTGACTTTTAGTCCAAAACTGCCATATTTCCATATATGAAGTAACCTGGAACACTCTTAGATAACACGCTGCCAATTTTATAAACATAGTTCATGATAGTTCATGAATTTGCGAGAAAATGTCTAGTTTAGGCATCTAATCTCAATTTTAAGGTTAGAATCTTGTTTACCAAATTGGACAAGTAAGAATAAATAGACTTCTCGTTATGCTCGAATACAAAATAAACTCCTGGGAGCATCCTATTTTATAAAAACATGTGATAAGCAGTGATAGGAATGGAGCGGGCTTATTCACCTAAACTTCGAGGAACAGAGACAAAAATCGGAGACTACCTTACGACAATATTTTTTTCCGGGACATCACTTAAGTAAATTAATGTTATTCGGAATAAGTAATTGGTCTATAGAATTGGTCTTTAGTTGGGTGAGAATGAAAGTTGAGTTTAATTTTTGTTCCATTACATAGTGAGTTCATTTAGTCTTTAATGTGTCTTTAATGTGCCTTATAAGGGTGACATCGTCGCTGTGCGACAAAACCTTTTTCTAATACAGATTATAAAAAAAAAGAAATTATCAATTCAGAAACTGGCTGTAATCCTTTAAAACACTCAGGAAGAGTGTTAAATATTTATCGAAATAAACAAAAACCATTATCAATAATCACGTCACATTGGATATAGGATACATTGTTATAGGTATTATACGTATGAGGTGATAATTGATAATGTTTTTCTTTCGAAAAATATTTATCTTGTTGCCCTGTACTGTACCTACCAGTCTGCCAAAACATGTCAGTCCTACGAATTCACTGCTTCAGTCACAAAACCATCACGGTATCGCAGCCAGAGCTTTGTATTTTAATTACAGTAACAGCACTATGTTTAAAGTGATAACGTTGTAATAGACAAGACAGTTTAAAGGTTTAAAGTGTTAAAAATTTTCAAAACAAACCTCAAAATTATATTTACGGAGTGCTTTATCTATAGCATATGTGCTAATCTATATTTGCAAAGTATATTTGCCATTTATTAACGCACAGCATAAACGGCTAAAACCGTTATGATAAAATTTCACCAGGAGATGCTTTGAGTGTTTTGACTTGATAAAATATATTATTTTTCATCTCTAAGACGGAGTTTACACGTTCAGTCTGGCGTCAGTCAATCCCATCAGTCTGGTTAGACTGACGGGAGACTGATTGTCTATTCAGTGGACTGATGGTCCAGACTGACGGATATTCGAATATTTTGATGGTTCATCAGTCTTCATCATCAATCCGGGCTTGATCAAGGTCACGGACTGAACTGACGCCAGACTGAATGTGTAAACTACGTCTTCCAAAGAGTGCATTTGTATGGAGAAAAAAGTGTTATGGCTTCTACGGATTTGCGGATTGTTCAAAATTTTAACATTATTTACGAAAACATAATTTTTCTATAAAACTGGTCTCCGGAATCATCTGCGGCTACGACGTCCTTCCCATAACATTTTTTTTTTACTTTGTATAAACAGCATTTGAGGATTGTTGGGTTTATAAATAAGACTACTTCTGACAGTAAGGCCCGCCACTGTCTTACAATCATCCGGACTTAAGCCCTCTTGGCGGAGTATGGCGTAACCTTCCTGTGATGCAGGAAAAGACCCCCAGCAGTGGGGATATGCAAGGGTTTATGTCGAAGACTACTTAAGTTTCAAAGTCTAAAATTTCTCCTAAGAGACACTTTAAATAATGTGTGGTTACGTCTTTCGCTTTACCACATGCTATGCAAACTACTTCTGAGGAATGTTTTAAAGAATCGTGTTTTTATAAAAAATACCGTAGGCCCTTCACCAACAAAGTGCAAAGTGGCCAATGCAAAATTAAGATCGCAAAGAAAAAATAATAATAAGCCATAATTGCCTATTCGATAACCCAGTGGGTAGAACCATGGAGTAGGAAGCGAGAGACCTCGGTTCGATCCCGAATATGTGTAGCTAACTGTGAAAGAAAACTTACATCTTCAGGAAACCTGATTTTCTAAGGTGTTCTTGAGGCTTGAAATTGCCAATCCGCGGTGGGTATGCGTGGAAATTAAGCCCGTATTCTCATTCTCTCCCTCTCTCTCTCTCTCTCTCTCTCTCTCTCTCTCTCTCTCTCTGAGAGAAGGCCTGCAGTGGAACGTTTAAAGACTGCATAAAAACATTGCCTATTATTATTTTTACTTACAGTAGGTACATCGCCACGTTTCATAAAACTACAGTTCATAGTTTATTACGACAATTAGATTTACATTGCCTAGCCGATAAGTACTACAATTTAGTCTTCCTACGTGCTGACCTGTGAGTTAATCGGCTATGCATTGTCACAGTAAATAATGAGTCCTGTGAAAGTAAACCATGAAACTATGCAGTTCCCTAAGGATTTTAGTTCTGTTTAATGGGGCTTAAGTAGGTATTACTTTACTCGTTCTTTTGTAGTCTTTTTTCCCTTAAAATTCAATGCTTTGCTACACACTAAGCCATAAACATTGTGTACCAAGAAGATCCGATAACTTTGGTGCTATCGCTCCCGACAAACTGAGTTAATACTTTTACAATTTCGTTGTTTTGCGCTATGGTTCCGGAGTCAACAGGAAATTTTTAGTTTCGCCTTAGACTTTACTCAGGGCTTACACTGCGGCTTAGACCTTATAAGGGGAGAATCTACAGAGAACGTTCTCGCGCGATTGCGTGATTCTTCACGGAGGGGGTGAAAGGAAAACTTCGTGAGGAAACCCTAGTGTCACGATAGGGTGTAAGGGTGTGTGTTAAAATACCTAAGAAAATTAAACTGCGAATTTCAGAAAAAAAATATTCTAGCTCTGGAAGCTAAATAACATAACATTTAGATACAGGCACTATGAGATTATAGAGATGTTGTTGCCTCAGCGCTTGCTACGTGCAATGGCCCAACTATAAGGCTTAAGTGTCTAAATCTCAGGGGGCAATTACGTAAGTATCCACTGAGTTAAGTGACGTTGATTTTTACTTTTTTTAAGCTACTCCGGCTGTCAAATGCATACATTTTTTGACACTTAGGAGTCGTCTAAATGCTTCACTCGATAGAGTGCTCGATAAAATAAGTTATTAACATTGTTGTTACTTTTTACTCTACCACAAAGGGATATTGTTGAATTTCAAAAAAACCTATTTAGAGGCTAAAAATTCCACCCACGCCGGGACTCGAACCCGTGACCTCTGGCTAACCGTGCCAGCGCTCTACCAACTGAGCTATTGGGTGACTACCGGCATCATCAGTGAAACTTCGAACCTCTTTACAATACTCTCTGTATTACTTACAATCGTTGAATTGTTCGTTTAAAATATTGTGTGTCAAAACACTACGTATTTTTCGATTCGGGGATCCGTTAACTAAATATTAAGCTTGAAAGCTCAAATTGCGTCGTGAAAGTGGCAAACCCTGATCTCTGCCTCCGGCATACAGGTTTGTCATTAGTGGAGCATCCCCTCACTCCCGGCTAAATCATTGTATATTTATAAACATGATAAAAATCAGGGCAGTGGCT
This sequence comes from Yponomeuta sedellus, assembly GCA_934045075.1. NCBI lineage: Eukaryota > Metazoa > Arthropoda > Insecta > Lepidoptera > Yponomeutidae > Yponomeuta > Yponomeuta sedellus. The sequence continues at coordinate 11,557,812 of OW203733.1, read as the reverse complement.
CTTAACGGGGTTAACAGAAAAACTATAACAATAAAGTAGGCTTTACAAGTTAACGCGTAGGTAATAGACGATCAACTTATTAAAAGTAAACTTCCTGCAAAGTTCATTGAAAATTATTTTGATAAAGGAATTAAAATCCTTAGGTATATCAATAAAATAACCTTTCTTCTAAGACCTAAAATATGGCGACCACTACGGAACTCTACACAGCGCGTGGTCCGAAACGCGCTCAACTGGGCTTTTATACACCCTGTAATATAGGATTTCTATTTTTTTTAACCAAGTTCTAGGATTCCGTAGCTCAAACGGAAAAACGTCCTGTCAAGACTCTTTATCTCGGTAACCTGTGGAGGTATCTAAAGACACTTAAAGAAGTGAAAAAATCAAACTTTAATTTGGGTTAGCTATTAGGTAGTTATATTATGATTGGTGCATCTCAATCATGGGTTGTATTAATGTATACCTCGTTGGTGACCCTAAATAAATAAACTTCTAAGTTAACGCAAAATAAGTTCGGCAGTTTATGCCGCAAAAAACTAATATTTCGACACTCATAAGGAGATAAAAATAAGGTAAGGTACTTCCCGATAAAGTTTAGCAAGTAGGTATTATCGCCTTATACTGAAAATACAAGAAAAATCTGGGTACCTACTATATACATATTTTGTAATTAAATCATAAAAATATTGTCTTCAACGTTCGGGAAAAGCGTGGTAACACTGCGACAATCGATTCCTATACTATCTATAAATGTACCTACACTGCTCATCCGAAATCTGCTAAGTGCGAGTCGAACTCGCAGGTTGTATAGCCAAAACGTAGTGGTTATATACTCTTTGATAGCCACCACCAACATTCCCCTACAACAAATTCGCTGCTTTTCAAGTGTGGATGGAAAGGAAGTTAGAACTACGTTCTTACACCTCCTATATCTTTCCACCTCATTCCATTGCTATGGGTGAATGCTCACGCGCATGCGTCCTTGTGCCGAATTCGACCCAGTCAGCAAGACTAGTTCTGGTCGTACCTGATCTAGGAACCAATTTAACTATTGTGATAAAAATTGATTGGTTGCTGAGATTAGGTATACTGTATCAATCAATCAATAAATGTAATGACAGGAAGAAACTATTGTTTCCATGCTTCGCAAGGCACGTTAATCCGTTGGTGCCGGCTGTCATGTAATGGCAGTCGCTGAGCCATGTCAGAGGCCTTATGGGCGCCTTGATAACTTCTGACAGTAAGGCCCGCCACTGTCTTACAATCCTCCACCAACCCGGACTTGGCCCCCGTGGTGGAGTATGCCTAAACTTCCTGCTTCCTGCGATGTAGTAAGAGACCCGTGCCCCAGCAGCAGGGACACAGAAAATGGTTGATTGAACGACTAGAAACTAATAATATAAAAAAATGAACGTATTCTCTGCATAGTTAAGAAAAAAATTCTAAACGAACCATTGTTCTGTTGTGTTTGTAAGTGTATGTGTGTATCATCTTTGTTCTTGGCAATAAATTGTTATTCATGCAGTCACTCATAGAGATGAATGGCTTAGAAGATACAGTATTCAATTAAGCGTGTTTTTTGTTCAGTAAGTATGTACCGATGTTATACCAAACATTTTTCAGGGAACTTTATCGAACTGAAGCAAGCTTCTAAAAAACAAAGGTCGAAACGAAAACGAACGTACTTCCAGGTAACTGCGGATGTTACCATAATACACATTAATAATTCGAAGAAATATGTGATTGACCTAAGGACCAGGGATTTGCGTTGAAGATCGAAGGTAAGTTAGTTAATTCGAAGAAGGACATAGCAGAAATATTTCAAACTTTTTTTAAAAACATGCCACTGCATATAACGGCTAGCTAAAATTCTTCCTCCCAATTAGCCGATACCTTACTTTTGGAAAGTACAAATCCATGTAAAGTTGACTTTCAATTCTCCCATATAACTACCTTAACTATTGTCAAAACATTTATAGATTTAAACTTAAAAAAGACTGAAGATTTGTGGGGGTTATCGGTTAAATTAATATCCACTATAATCAATATTCTAGCACCTTACCTTGCTTTGATTTTTAATAAATGTGTTGACCAGGGAACCTTTCCTAATCTATTAAAGTTAAGTAAAATCGTACCCTTGTTTAAATCTGGTGATAGTGAAGATCCAAATAATTTCAGACCTATAGCAATACTGCCGGTGCTAAGTAAAGTTTTTGAGAAAGTAATCGTTTAGTATAAATAAGCTCTTCCATAAGAAACAGTTCGGGTTTACAAAAGGCCGCTCAACGACGGAAGCAGGCATAGCGTTAGTAAAGCATATCTTTGAGGCGTGGGAGGAGTCGCAGGATGCCATTGGGGTTTTCTGTGACCTTTTTAAGGCGTTTGACTGCGTTGACCACGAAACACTTCTCATAAAATTGCACCGATATGGTTTAAGTAATAAATCAGTAAGTCTTCTTCGATCTTACTTAACAGACAGAACTGTAAAGGTTGATATTAATAGAGTTAAATCCTCGGGTTCTGATGTAAAAGTAGGAGTCCCTCAAGGTTCTATACTAGGTCCGTTCCTTTTTTTGGTATATATAAATGATTTGCCCTACCTAGTAGAAAAGCTTTCGCAGATAGTGTTGTTTGCAGATGATACTTCCTTAATTTTTAAAGTAAAGAGAGGTATAAGTAATGTAGACGATGTAAACAATGCTTTATCTACTATTCTAAACTGGTTCACTATAAACAATCTGATGCTAAATGCAAAAAAGACAAAATGCATCAAATTCTCACTACCCAATGTTAAAAATGTTGACACGAGTTTAAAAATATCTGGTGAGAGGCTAGAGCTGGTAGAGTCCACGCTTTTTTTAGGCATAACGATAGACTCAAAACTGCAATGGGGTCAGCATATTGGAAAACTGTCGGGTCGGTTGAGTTCAGCAGCGTTTGCAGTCAGAAAAATTAGACAACTTACAGACGTGTCGACGGCGAGGCTGGTCTATTTTAGTTATTTTCACAGTGTCATGTCGTATGGTTTGTTATTATGGGGACGGGCAGCAGATATAGAAACCATATTTGTCTTGCAAAAAAGAGCAATAAGAGCTATTTACAACTTAAACAGTAGAGAATCGCTAAGGGAGCGTTTTAAAGAAATAGGCATTCTTACACTGGCTTGCCAATATATATTCGATAATATAATGTATGTCCGAAAAAATATAACAATGTTTAAATTAAATAGGGACGTTCATAACGTAAACACAAGGAATAGAAACAAGGTTGCTTGTACTAAATCCCGATTAGCCAAGGTAGGCACATCATTTGTAGGTTACTGCGTTTGTTTTTACAACAAAATTCCAGAACGTGTTCTATGCTTGTCTGAAAATAAATTTAAAACTTTCATTAAAAAATCGATATGTAAAAAGGCATATTATAGAATAGACGACTATATAAACGATCCTAATCCGTGGTAGTAAACCAATTCCACCGCGATTTTATTGTTAAGTATAACTAAGTATAACATATTTTATAATACAAGTGTGTACAGACGACGTGATTGCATATTAATAACTATATGATACCTTATATAACGGACAAAAACTTAACTGCAAGTTTGCTAAAGGTCATTCGAATGGTAGCGTGGTGTTCGGGTCATCTATCTCCCTCCAAAATGGTTGAGACTGATGATGGCTGAGCACTGCGTTATGCTCGTGAACGAGTGCTGTTCGTGTGTCTGGCCGCAGCACTTATGTTTTCCCCTATTATTGTGAGACATTTGACTAATGCTTTGGCATTTAGGGTTGTTAATGGCAATCATGAAATCTTATTAGGTTTACATATGGCAACTGATGTATTTGGTTTTAAGATGATTTGAGAAAAGATGGTCAGAGTGGAGTTTTTTTTTCCGCTGCCTTTTTCTCCACTACAATACGGCCCGAAGGCGGCGGCTTACACTTTACATTGTACATTGACATTCAGCAAACAGAATGTAAATTCTTTACGTTGAAATAAAATTATTTGAATTTGAATTTGAATTGACGAACAAGCCAACGTGTAATCAGCGGTTTTGAAATCACAGAAATGCACTTCTAATTAATAAAATTTATATCCTATGGGTCCCCGTGGTGGAGTATGGCCTAACCTTCTTGCGATGCAAGAAGAGACCCCCGACGTCACTAACACACTCAATAATTTAGGTATATTTTTATTGTTCAAAATTCAGTATAGCTCAAGTGAAGTTAGTTATAGTTTAGACTAGCTTAGTTCGCGATAATTTTTGACCAAAACGTTCGTGTTTTTGACGCACTAAAGTTTATAAAGTTACTAACTATTAGAGAGTAAAGTGTATTGTAAAACACCTGTTTTTTGGTAGGAGAAGCCAGCCTTGAAAAATGCAAATTCCTTAAACACGTTAATAATCATAGTTTTTTCTTACTACAACTTTTTCTTTACGAAGATTTACTTTAATTTTACAAAGAAAATTCTATGTTCTTTCTCCTTTGTAGTTTAATTAACGGATAATGCTTAAAACTATGCATATAATAGAATGGCTGTTCTGTAGTACAATTGTTAACGCAAAGTAAAATTAAAGCAAGAATTTAGTAAAAAGTATAAATCCTGCTAGTTAGTTCGAAAACTTTTGAATGTGAGAAAAAATTCTTACATATTTTTTGTAAATAAAACGCATAATTGAGGTATTTAAGGAATTGCGCACTTAGACGTAACCCCGATTAAAAAGCGTACTCGTTTTGCCCCACAGCGTTTCCCATCTTACCCCAGTTATGGGGCAAAACGGGAAATTTGCCGCGTTTATTTTTTCATTATGTGCAAAAAAAAGTTCTGTGATTTTTGATGCTACAACGTTTAATTATAAGAGAGAAATGTATAATGGTTACCTCTATTGTTAAAGAATGTTATTAAACAGTTTAATTTTCCTTGTATAACGAGTTTTGTCTTAGCTATCTCATCTTGCCCCAGTCCCATAGGTACATAACAAAAAACTAATAGGTACCTATTTACTATCGGCATTGAATTAAGTTATTGAATGCTGATTTAGCGATTTATTTTAAACACATTTCACTCAAAAGCCCGGACCTCCGTGGTAACATGGAGGTCAGTGCCAAGAAGCCATAATCAAAAAAAAGATATTATTGCAAAATGGCAGCTGCCAAGTTTTGTCACATTTTGGCTAACAAAACTAAACAAATTAGTCTATCATTTTTCTGTAATCCTAAAATATGTTATAAAACAAAATTGTGTGTACTAAGATCGTGAAAACGCTTTACTTACCGGTCAGACCATTATCGACTTCAAGTTTTGTGCATTTCAAGGCCTTTCTTGCTGTTAAAAGTAAGCCATTTCTTTTTCACAACAAGTGCTGACGATGGGTAATCGACCCCGGCCTCTTAACACTCGTCAACTCTACCCGGAGAATTTGACTACTACGGCGGAATACTCGTCGTAGCCAAGCCTCAGCAAAGCCTTCGCAATCATAGCACACCGCACCGCTCCATAGTAGCATCCTCCGACCTAATTACACACCAACCCCCATTTCATGACCCCAAACCAGGTTATCTTACTAGATCCCTCTTTAAAGTGAACCTTACCACCTTAAAATAAAGTCCAAAAGCAATGTAAAATTATTAGTACTTATGCCTGGCTAAGGATAAATTGTTGGAACAATTTTTGTTAAATGTTAAGCCACACAATTCTATTAAGGTAAATAAATCGTATGGGAACATTTTTAATTAACCTAACCTCGAAATGTAGGTACACAATACCCAGGTTGGTTGCGCGGTGCAAAAACGCGTATTGTTTTTTTACGTCAATCATTTCCGGACCGATAAAACACTGTTCCGTTGCGATCTAGCAAATTATCGGAAGGTTAAAATCCATATGCAGCAAGATGGCGCCGCTAGGCAATAATCACATAAAACTCTTATCGTGACGTGCTTCCCTAGCTGGACCGAGGTTCATAAATCTACTATTAGTAGTTTACCATGAACCGAACATTTATATACATTTATAATTCTTTTATGAATAGGCATGGCGAAAGATTTTTAAATCTCTTCCGTAATGTGGCGACACATTTATTATTTACAAAAAAAAACCTATATTTCATTTCAGTAATAAAAAAAAATACTATAAGGTTAAAGCCATTTTTTATTATTTTAAATCTGTGTGAAAACAGCTCGCGCGTGTCATGGCGTCGAATCTGACGTCACACCACATTGTAACACACACCACACTAAGCACGGGAAGTTTACCAATGTCAGCTGACGTGACGTCACGTGGTGTGATGGGTGTTTCAGTCAAAATGGCTGAAAGCAGTACGAGACATATTATATTCTTTTATATTATTGAAATATTGGTAATCTCTTTTTTGTCGTAAAACTAAATCAGTGCTTTAAATCCTTTTATGTACTTTCCCCTAAAATCGTTAAATGTTTGATTATTAGCGCCTATTACAATGCATTTAAGCTAGGGGAGCACAAGGTCACGATAAAAGTCTGAGGTGAAACCTGGGGTTCATTTAGTAAGTAATCACTGAGTTGCGTGACGATTTTTACTGTGTTTAAGCTACTTCAGCTGTCAAATGTATCCATATTTTGACACTTTGGAGTCGTCAAAATGCTTAACATAACGTAACGTAACATTTACGTACAAGCACATACATTGCTTCTGGCCCCACACTAGGATACCCTGTCGTGGGAACCAGAAACAACCAAATCACGAACATGTACCTAAACATGCAAGACCTGGGCTTTTTCTTTGTACGCAGCCGGGGTTCGAACCCGGGACCTCTCGCATAGTAGGCAGATGCACTACCGCAGCGTCACAGAGGTCGTCAAAACTCGCTTAGATTGATTGGAATGCTGCGTAATAGAAGGGCTGAGCCGTAGTCCGTGGTCCGCAGCGCGTGCGCTTGTGCCTCGCGGCGGGTGTGGGTCGCGGCCGCCGTGCTCTCGGCGGTGCTGGCGGGCGCGCTGGTGGCGGCCCTGGTGCTGCAGCCGTGGACTGGCCAGCACCGGCACCAGCGGTTCCCGCGCGCGGCCGTCGCCTCCAATGGACTGGAGTGCGCCTCTATTGGACGGTAATATACGACATTTCTTAAGAACCTTAGTGAAATTAATAATATTATATTATTTTTAATGCACTAGCCCGTGCCAAGGACAATTTTGAATACCTATTTAGAGGCTGAAAAGTCCACCCATGCCGGGATTCGAACCCGCGACCTCTGGCTATCCGTGCCCACGGATACGGCACGGATAGCCAGAGGTCGCGGGTTCGAATCCCGGCATGGGTGGAATTTTTAGCCTCTAAATAGGTTAAAAGTAAACCAACATCTGCGCCCTTCAGGTTTTCATTAATTCTACTGTATTGTAGCCTCAGACTTCATTATTACTGGAAGCTGATATCTATTACAGACCCTAGTCAGGCTTAGATATCAGCTGTAACTTTAAATCTGAAACCTGAACGACATCACATCTCCATAAATATTTTAATTTTAAGGAACAGTGTAAAGAGATGTAAAATATTTCTTCTTCTGCCAAATAAAAAAAAACCTATTTAGAGGCTAAAAATTCCACCTATGCCGGGACTCGAACCAGAATATAATATACGACATCTTTCTATTTCTATTCCGACTACGCGAGAGAAATTTTATTTATTTATTTTATTCAGGACACAAAGACATGCAGAAAAAACTATAAAAGTATGTGTATACAAAATTGGACCTGAAGGTCCCATAAGTAAACAAAATATGAATAAGAAAAGCATGTCAAAGCAAGCAGTAAAAAAAAATTTGATCCTAAGAATTTACACTTACATAGTTTAGATTTAATTACAGTAATAAAAATCTTAATAGAAGTGTGAGCCATTTTTAACTTTGTTGTTTTTAAGCAATAGGCTACCCGCCTCTTTTTTAAATTCGTTTAATGTAACTGTAAATATATCAATATCTTGCAAAAAAATATTAATACATTAAGGGCTGTGCCTGAAGAGTTTATAATAAGCATGTTGAGTGCGAACTATAGGAGTATAAAATAATTGACCAATAATTGATTTTCTGTGGAATAGCGTGGTGAAATACAAATGAGCATTACCTACTCTAAATTAATTCCAAGAATAAATATAAGCCTTGTATCCGTGTAGGCTTCATATCGGCACGCTAAGAAGAAGCCACCATTGGACGGAAAAATTAGTGGATTCGTGATCTGGCGCAGTCGTCTTTGCTCTCCCAATTTTCCAAATGTCCCAACTAACCCAACAGTCCCTGTAATCGCCCGATTTAACCTACTCCGAACTATCAAATAGATACATATTTTGACGCTTCGGAAACGCGTATAATGAATAACGCACCACAGTGGACAACATTATAGGAGGACTGACTACCTTAGAAGCAATCGACGTGACCCATCCACAGCAATGATGATCAGCATATGAATTTTAAACTTTAAACCAGTTTAGAATGACATCAAACATTATCAATTGGCCTCCAATCCCAGGGCAATCCTGGAGAATAACGGCTCCGCGGCAGACGCGGCGATCTCCACGCTTCTCTGCGAGGGCATCGCATGCGCACAATGTATGGGGCTCGGGGGCGGGTTCCTCGCGACCATATACGACGCGGACACCGGGCAGGTGCGCGTGCTGAACTCGCGGGAACGCGCGCCCGCCGCCACCACCGCCAATATGTACGCGAACGCCTCCTCCACCGTGGGCGGACTGGCCATAGCCGTTCCAGGTACGAACTGAGACTTTACTAGGCGAGGCGCATTGAATCTGGGAGGGCTCCTAACGCTAGCTGTCAAATTTTTAAACTAATTGTTTTGGCAAACGTCATGTTAGTATAATAAGAGTTAGCCGAGGACAGAAGAATGGCAGCTTAAGGAGGTCTTGTTTGAGTGGGACACAATCATGGCAACTTATAAAACACAATCGTCATTACAGATACGGTAGCCGTATCAGTCGGTAGAACTACTAGGGATCGCGAACCCGGCCAAGTAGAAATGACTACTTATGTTTTCGTGGTTATGCCACTTGGTAACTGTTAAGGTAAAAATCTCGAGGAAACCCGAGTGGCTATGGCATGTGCCCTGCGGTGGAACCTATAAGACGAAAACCTGGGGTCAATGATTCTCGGGCGTATGACCACTATGCACCGTTACCGTTTCTCGTCGCCTTTCTGGCAGCTCTGAGATATACTCAAACTAGGAAAATAATCAAGGTATTTTCGGGCACTCATAGCTTTTGCTGGAATAGCGGTTCAGTACAGCGCACGTTAATGGGCGACCTAATAGCAATTGTGTTCTCCAGGAGAGCTGCGCGGTTACGGCGATCTACATCGCGCGTACGGTCGCCTGCCCTGGGCTCAGCTAGTACAGCCCGTGGCAGACCTCTGCCGCAACGGCTTCCGGGTCACCGAGTACATGGGTCGCGTGCTCCAATCCTACAGCGAGAGAATCAAGAACGAACCCTCCATGAGGTGAGCTCTATCTTGAAAGTCTTCTAAAGCAAAGGAAACACAATTGCCAGTGGCGGATCCTGTTCCCTAGGGCAGTTCAGGAACTTTTATAGCCCGAGAAACTGCAGTATACGAATGCAGTTTCTCGGGCTATAAAAGTTCGGTATAATTTCAGTACCTAGGTGTTTGGAAGTGCGTTTCTAATCTCTAATCCCAAGAAAATTGCAACCGAGTAGGTCCAGTACCTCGTCCTAACTTTAATAATATTTTCCTATGGTTGCGTCGTCATGCAAGCCTCTGGTTACTAGATGTTTCGACTCCATGTTTGTTAACCTAGATCGCTGCTTCCAAAATGCTTAAACGTGTTAGTTACAGAGACATGCACGTGAACTCGGTACGGCGGGATGTGGATATATGTTATTTTCCATCGTGTAAACCTCCTGAACTAAAACCTTCAATTTCAAGCGCTTGTAGTACCAGAGTTTTCGTAACGTTCGTTCGTTCGCGACAACGACTTTGGATTTATATTGTTATTCATCGTACAAACCCTCTGAGACTAAAATGTTCGATTCCGGTCGTTCGTAATCTTAGATCGGTGCTTCCACTGAGACGCGGCACTTTCCCAGAGCCATGTACGTGAACCCAGCGACAGGAGAGGTGTGGAACGAGGGCGACCTGGTGACGGACCTGACGTTCGCGGAGACACTAGACGTTATCGCCGAGGAGGGGCCGGAGGCGATTCACAACGGCACCCTGACCTCGAGGCTCGTGGCCGACATATCGAGCTTCGGCGGTATTATTACGGAGGAGGATCTCCGCAATTTCCGGTGAGTTCCGGTAGTGATTTTGAATAGATACTAACTTCATGGAATACGGATAATATGGTCTGGTCGAGTGCTATCCTAACAAGATCATGTCCTGATCTTTATTAGGTGATCATCACAGATCTCTTCATATTATAAGAGTACTTATACTTAAAAAAGTTTCATGAAAACCACGATGTAACATTTCATTGATTATATTGTTTAGCTTGCTTGCATTCAGGTATGCGTGCATGACGCTTGTATTGATTTCAATGCCGCATAGTCACTCTAAGATTTGCGCAACACGAATCAATTCACTACTACTAACTGACCGACCTTGACTCCTCCATAGCGCTGCATGCACGACGCGTGTATTGAGTTCAATGCCGCATTTTGTCGGCAATATTTGCGCTCGTCGAACATCTCGATATGGCTAATGGAGCTCGATTTTCCACTTTGCCCCTAATCCCTCTACTAACTAACCAACACAACCTCCCCGTAGCACGGAATGGCAGGACCCCATCGCCGTGAATCTATCGGACGAGTACACGCTCTACTCGGTGCCGCTGCCCGGCTCCGGGTCAGTCCTGGCGTTCATAATGAATATGCTGCGCGGCTGGGTGGGCGCTGGCAGCGGCGTTCCCGCCGGCAGCAACCTCTACTGGCAGCGCGTCGTCGAAACCTTCAAATACGCCTACGCCAAGCGCACCGGCTTGGGTGACCTTATGCGAGACCAGACGGACCTTCACTACAGCATGGCCGAGGTAACTTAGTTCTGGGTGTAGCCTCTTGCAGAAATTTCTGTCTCGGCGTCATCTTATACCTCTTTCTGTCTGAAGGTTGATTACTCCCCTTAACTCTACAGGCATGTTTTGATCGAGAATCTGCAGTCATACTACTGACCGTGTATAGTTAGTTAATCTATAGTTAGTTTCTCTCTGCCTGGCTGCGACCTTCACTGGCAGACGTAAAGACTTACGTCTGCATTGCCTTGCTCCTGGTCTTTTTCTCTTCTCTCAAAGATACGAGTATAAGTCTTGCTAGACTCCAGCAGCACTATTAATTTTTGGTGTCCAGCAATCGCTACAGTCAGATAGCCTGCCATCTTCTGCCTCTTCTTCGTACCACCTAGAGTTTGATATTAACCCATTCATACGATGATGATGTCCAACTCTCCCCAGCTTGAAGTTAGACCTGGGCTTCTTTGTGAAAATGCTGCGTGACTGTATGGTCACCGATTATTTCTCTTCTGCAGTCTTTTAACCTCAAAACTAAATCTAAACGGAACGCATGTTGAATCGTTTTGCATGAATCGTGCCATGTAGTTATATTTTATCATTAGTTCACTCAGAAAACAATAACACTTATTAGCTTTGCCTTTTATTAGCATTTGTCCGGGACCCACAGGTAAAAATACTCAGATTATTGGCATTCAAAAGAATTTTCCTTTGAAATGCCACTGACCTGATTTTTTTACCTGAGATCACGGCTAAGTAGGCTTTAAAAGTTAACGCGTGACCAACTTATCAAAGGAAAACTTCGTACTAATTCCATTGCACGTTACTTTGTAGAAGTTGTTCATTCTATAAAGCAGATAAAAAGCCCCACCCTCTACGGAACCCTACACTTCGCGTGTGCCCATAAGCACTTGGCCGGTTTTTTAGTCTACATGAGTGACGGTAAACGGGAATACTAAGTACCTGCCAAATAAATAAATAAAATGTAGTGTTGCACTGAACTCTTCATTTTATTTGTTATATTTGGTTTACCTATGGGTGACAGTGACAGATAATTTGACAAGGTTGCATAGAAGGTTACCTCGGGTGGCAAATAGTGTAATAATTGATGAAGTGATCGGCACAATGTGGTGGTACAGCTTCCCACTTCCGTTACTGCGGAAATTGGAATGAATTGCGGTGTAATATGTAGCATTAGGATGTAGATCACTCACACAAGTATGTATTTAGTGAAGGTAGAAATAATCATTTAAATTATCACATTTATCACAGAAATTATATTGTTTCAGTAATAATAGAGTAATTGAAGCGCTCGTGGCCTAGTGGAACAGGGTGATTCGAATCAGTCACCTGGGTTAAGCAACTGCAGGCGCGGTCAGTTGCTGGATGGGTGACCATCCCGTGACTACCGCTGGTAGCATTTTTTTCGAGCGCTTTGCTAGGGACGTTAAGTTGTTGGTGCCGGCTGTCATGTACTGACAGCCGTTAAGCCAGAGGCTTCGTGGGCGGGTTGATAACTTCTGACAGTAAGGTCCGCCACTGTCTTACAATCCTCCACCAACCCGGTGGAGTATGGCCTAACCCTCTCTCGATGCAGGAAGAGACCCGGACCCCAGCAATGGGGACATAAAAAGGGTTAATATTAATAATAGAGTAGACCTCAACAACGTGGTTCTATCTAGCAGGACTCCCAGAGTTGAGACCGTGAGATCGATAGGTATGGCGCTATGTGCATAACGAATTTAATGTTACTTAATTTTTTAAATATAGTTATATATAGAACACGTTATTGTACATAAAAATGGTATATACACGGTAAATGGCAACTAAATTCTGTGTCCATCGAACGGAGGCCTTTTTAATTGTTCCTACAATTCATAAATAAGCTAATTTACGCTTTCCCATAGACCTCGTGACTCTGAGTTCTCGCCAAATAGAACCACGTACATAAACTATCCACTTCCTCACACACTATTACAAACGTCACAGCAATCCACATCCACGGATCTTAGCCGATTTGATCGGGCTACTGATCCAGCGTCAGACTAGCCATAGACCCATGGTTGCAGTTACCACCCGGGCCCTTAGGCCCAATCCGGCTCTGTTCTCATGGGCCCATTCGTTTTTGTCTCCCAATTATTTACCTGCTGCTATGTTCTACCTGCCAACCTGACTATACCATATCTGGACTATAACACAGGGAGACCTGCTTTGGGATAGGGACAAGTGTTCCACATAGGTTGGACACCCAATCCGTCTTGGGGCATTATTATGTAAGTATCCACTGAGTTGAGTGACGTTGATTTTTACTTTTTTTAAGCTACTCTGGCTGTCAAATGCATATGTTTTTTGACATTTGGGAGTCGTCTTAATTCTTCATTCGATAAAGTGGAATGCTACGTAATAGGAGGGCTGATCGTTTATATAACAATGTTACTTCACCGAGCAATCACACATGCAGGTCCCAAACTAGGATACCCTGTGTTATAGGTAACCAGGCTGGAAATTATAGGTGACCAGGATAGAAATACACTCAAGTAGAAGCGAAGCGAACTAAACATTGACGTCCTATACTAGCTAGAGAGAAACCTGAGCGACGCAGCGTGGGCGGAGAGCTTCCGGCCGCTGGTGACCGACGACCGAACCTTCCAAGACTGGCGGCACTACGGCGCCTTATTTGACGGCGCTGATGACCACGGCACGGCTCACGTGGTCGTCGCCGCACCAGACGGCAGTGTCGTCTCCATCACCAGCACCGTCAACTACATGTGAGTTGAAACCTACGTCATTTAAGTAACATGCCAATATTCAAAGAACCTACATGCTTAAGGCAAAAGAATCCAACTTCTATTTCTGCCTCATCCACATCCTTAACAAAATCCCACAATGACAGTAGAAAAAACGAGAAAAGGTGAACAGAATTCCAGTCAATGCATATACCAAAGCAATAATACCAAACTGATAAGTATGAGGGGGACGTATTGCCTGCCCCTAATTCCAGGGGAAGGTAGTGCGCCCCACTTACCTTACTAATGCTATAATAATTAATACTTTACTACGTCATGTCATATTATTTAATAAATATTGCATGTATAGTTTTATGCGGGCACGCCGGTATTTTTACTCATGTAAGTAAAAGTATGTGTGAGTGAAGTGGAAGTATTGTAAAATTCATCTTTAATAGTTAATAGAGCGACCTCTGGAAGCACTATAATCTTATGTAAAACATTTTTAGCTTCCAGAGTTTTATTTTGTGCCTGTTTTATGAAATAAAAATATTTTTTTTATTTAATGTGGCTGGTCCCTGATACTTCTAGACTCACGACTACGATAAGCGGCTGGTTGGAAGTATCTGGAGACGAAATAATGTGTGATAATGTGGTTATAATGTCTTAGCTCCAAGGTGATGCTTCATTTTAGCATCTACTGACTTGGTAATCTGTTTTTTTTTTTCAATCTATTAGAATCATTAGTACCCAGCCAGTTTTTCGCGCATTTTCATAAAAGGTTCCTCAGCTATTTTTTTTTATTTACTTAAAAATTGTGGGCTAAAAACATGTAATTTTCAATGAGTTCGTAATTAAATTACCGCGACTTTCACGCCACTCAGATGTCCACTCACTCGTCGGAATACGAGAGACTCGTATTCCGACGTCTCAGAACCAATCACATTTTTCGAAAGTTCGTAAGGGTAAGATAAGTGCTGAAAACCCAGGTACTCACTCCCTCTTCCCCAGCTGGGGCTCCCAGAGGCGCTCCTCGCTGGGCTTCATCCTCAACAATGAGATGGATGACTTCGCCATCCCCGACCGCACCTCCGCCTACGGCATGCCGCCATCCCCGGCCAACATGCTGGCGCCAGGTAAACCATCTCTATGTAGTACAACTTTTGTAAAGAAGATATAAATAAACTAGCTGACACCGAAGATGCCTCAGAATATACCTTCACCAAAAAACTACTAAATATAGTTTCCTACGCCAAAAAAATCATAGAAATCGGTGAAGAGGTTTTGGAGGAGTTTGTTAACAAATACTGTGACACATTTTTATATACTAGATACATTTTCGAGGGCGTTGACGCTCACTTCTGTTTTTTGTCTACTTTTGCCAAGAACACATGAAAAAAAATTAAGCATACAAAAGAAATCCTAACTGAACAAACCACTCCGGAAAATATCTAAACCAAAGGACCCCAACACGCTGGCAGCATTGCCACGCTGCACCGCTAAAGAGACCCTTTGTACCAGATACGCACTGGAGCGGCAGTCAACCCACGTTCCCTCAAGCGGCGACCCAGCTCCCTAACAAGGATCTTGGTCTCAGTTGCCCAAACCCCCATTGTCTCTACCGCAAATGAAACAAGAATATAAGTATTATACTTAGGGGCACCATACTTGTGAGCCTTGCTGCCGATTGGGCAGCGGCACCGTGAATAACAGCAGTAGCGGACAAGTGCGAGGGAGCAAGGGTACAGATGCAAGTTGCGCCCCACAGTAAGCAACGCCCTTTCTCCCAGGGCACAAGAGTGAGACCGTCCGGGCGCTTCCCCATCGGTTTGCTTTTGCTTGTTTGGATCATAAATATAATTGTTTATGTATTTAGTTATTTATTAAACCGGTCAAATCGCGATTATTTATTAGGTAAAACGTAATTACCTTATTTCTTATTTAATAGTCACTACCCACAATAATTGACTGCCTACTCGCCACTTCAGTCTACCCGAGACCACGGCAACTGTAACGCTGCCGAAACGTCGGGAAATAAGGTAATTACGTTTTACCTAATACATAATCGCGATTTGACCCGTTTAATATATAACTATGTATGAGTATCGCGAATCGTTAAAAAATAGGTACTATTGTTTATGTATTGTTAGTTTATTTAAAAACCTATTTATATTTGTTAGTTTATATTTTGTTTTGCCTGCAAAACAAAATTCGGCTACGCCTAGGATTATCGTAGGATCACAGAACACAATTACCTACGTAGGATAGACTGCACGTAGGTTATCCGTCAATGCTGCGACAGGCGCATTTAGTTATACCATTGAATTTGAAGTAAGGATAGAAGATCATTCAATAGCTTTTTTCGGATCCTGGCGCTGACGTCGCTTGTCGGTAAAATTTGTGACTAACTTATTACATTTTCTGTATAATAACGAAATTGAACCACATTTCCCTAATAGTTTATTTTTTTATAAATTAATATTAAAAAATCCAATGATTTAATCAATAAGTTATTAAGATCGAGATAACTTAATTATTTTAATCAATCTTTCGTAACCCAGTCAGCTACCGTACTTGATAATGAGTTGCTTGTGCCCAATCTCACTAGTCTATGCTACTCCACGTTAGATGGCGCTAATAGAAATAATTGGGCCACACAGAAGGGACTGGGGCGCGCGCAGACATCACTGATTAAACCGTTCGCAGATAGTAAATGTCACGGATATCCGTGGTAAATGTTTAGAAATTTTCTAAAACGATACACGAAAATATACCTCATGGATGGTTCACAGATATTTCACATTTTGCAGAATAGGTAGAAGAAATATTTTTTTTTTAAGGTTTCTAGTACAGATCGATTAAGCTATGTTGGTACATCTTTTAATTTTTATGTGATTTATTGACAAATAAGTTGTTTAAAACTTTACTAAAAACGGTACCGATTGTTATGGCAGCTTCCTATAAGAACTCGTGGTCGCAGTTTGTACCCCCTAGTTTTTGAATTCGCAACTTGCTGTTGAGGAACAGTCGACAGCATATCACCTTTACATTTTATAATGTCTTGGAATAATTAACTACATAAACAATAATTAACTATAGCCCTTTAAGTATAACTTCCAACTAAAACATAGATTTTAGGGTTCCGTACCAGAGGGTAAAAACGGGACCCAATTGCTAATATGGTATGTCCGTCTGTCGGTCTGTCCCCAAGCTGAACGTAAACTCTCATGAACCGTGTAGCTACAGTTGATATTTTTATAGATGATGTACATATTTATTTAATGAAAGTCATTTCCATTTTAACCGACTTCAAAAGAGGTTATCACATCGACGCGTATGTTAATTATTTTTCACTATGTTTTCGCATTATCTTCGTCAAATCTTAACCTATTTCGATATTTTATTTGTTCTACTAGGTATAGCGTCCCATTGGTCCCATTTTAATTTGGTGAAGATGTCATGAAGACTTTGAGAGATGGAGAAAAGAACTTTTCAATGGACAGCAGCAAATAAGGCCTAATGAGGCCCATTCATAAATAATATGCATATGTTTCATAAAATATAATATAAAAGCTGTCCCAGGGTAATTTGGTGATGTTCTGATGAAGACTTTCAGAGATGGGAATTTAGAACTTCAAATTTAAGTAAAAAAAATCACTTTGTTCATCAAATACTTTCATTAAGTAGCACATTATCTGGTGGACATTGTTACGAAGTTCATCAGCTCAAATGTAGTTCTTGAGAGGTTTTAAGTTTCTAATCTAGATAAAAATATGCCGTTTTCAGTTAACCAGAATTTAAGTCAAAATATACAATTTTACTGTCGTGGTTATTAGTTCCTTAGTCAAAAATATACTATAGGCATGCGTAGTTATAAAAGTCACAATATCTATTTAGTTTCATACGAGTTTCACAAGTCAGTCAGTGATTAAAACGGTATAAAACGAAAATATGTTTACGCAGAGGACAAATACAGCGCTGGTGCACAAAAGTGTATTTTGCATGGGCCCTGTAATTTATAATAAGCTGTCTAGTGCATTAAGAGAACTGGACTTAGGCTTGTTCAAGCACAAATAAAAAAATATATTATTTAAAAACTGCTATCATACAATAATCGAATTTCTGACTGATAATTATATTGATTAAAATAAGTATAACAATGATATACTATTTGATATTATCCCCGTGACCTCTCTTGTTTGACATTTTTACTTATTATCGCATGGAATGTTATTTTTTTTATGTTCTTGACATTTTAAATTCTTGATGTTAATATAATAGGTCAATCAAATTAAAAAAAATCCAGGAATTAATTTCCAGAAAGCTGGATATCATTTTATACCATCATTAAATGCGTGTAATGCGAATTCGCACGGTCCCAGGAGGTGAGCTCAACTTTTGGGGGCCAAAAAACCGCGAACTTCTCACACTTTCTTTCAGTTTTGTGCTTCTAGCTCGGAAACGGTACTTTGGACTGGAATCTTCGTTATTGCAATATTAAAGAGAGTTAAATTTTGCGTTGTATGATTGTCTTCTTCTTCAGGCTATATTATGGAGTCCACTGCTGGACATAGCCCTCCCCTAGTGATGACCAGAGCGGCCTGTCTTATACCATCATTGGGGGTTAATGCCCATAATCCCCACGCTGGGCATGCGGGTTGAGGATCGTAGATTGGTGGCATTGTACTGCAGGGGGCGCTGCTGCCCACCCCCCAGTTTGTGTCCCTTAGTCACCTTTTACGACACCCGCGGGAAGAATTTGGGTTGGTGCTATTCTTTAAGCCGAAACCACACAGCATGATTGTCTAAAACTTTAAATTCGATTTATTGGTATAGCCGAAATCAAAAGTTGTGAACCGGAACTTATTTACGTGCACATTTACATTTTGCGAATTTTCAAGACCATATTTCTTTGAAACTGATACTCTTACTTCTATTGAAATACCCATAAGACAAACATTGTAGAGAATAAAATTTCACATTATACCTAAAAACTATTTTTATTTAATCTTTTCAGAGCACTCTCCACCAGCCTCTATACCACGTATCATGCGTCTGAACCAATTTTCAAAACATTTATTCCAGTCCTCCGCAGACACCTCTTCCACGGCCTTCTCAAACGCTGCTAGCGCGTCTTCCGGCGATGAAAACTGTATCCCTTTGAGCAGATTTTTTATTTTAGGCAGTAAAAAGAAGTCACACGGAACCTAATCAGGACTGTAGGGAGGATCTCCTAAGACTCTGATCTGTGTGGAGTCCAGGAAGTCCCTCGTTTTGATCGCAGTGTGCGCGGGCGCGTTGTCGTGGTGAAGAAGGACCCCGCGGAGCCCGTTGTTCAATCGCTTGTTGCTCAATTCAGAAAAAAACTTCTGGCAGGCATTTTGTGTTATACCATTCAGCGTTTAATGACTTTGTTTAATTTCAAAGTTACGTACATTTGAGAATTTGTAGTTGCAATACCACTCGCTAACGGTGAAGGAAAACATCGTGAGGAAACCCGCGGCCTGGTTGGCTCCGCACGTATTGACTAGTCTTTCCTGTGGGCTAGGCCGACTAAGCTGTCAGGATGGTATAGGTGCTGGGCAAGCCTACACCATCTATAAAACCATGTCCCAGGCACTACAG
Source organism: Yponomeuta sedellus (assembly GCA_934045075.1). Taxonomy (NCBI): domain Eukaryota; kingdom Metazoa; phylum Arthropoda; class Insecta; order Lepidoptera; family Yponomeutidae; genus Yponomeuta; species Yponomeuta sedellus. Next base: position 11,538,467 of record OW203733.1, on the reverse strand, counting down.
CGTCGGAGTGGGCCCTTCACCCATCTAGTGTGAGTGAAGATACCACTGGACGCTGTATAAATCATCTCATTAAGTAGATGCAAAAAGGCCAATATTATTATTATTCAGCGTTGATGCTGCTTTGGTCTCAAAGTGGAATTGAAGTTAGGTACCCCGTCAAAGTGAAGAAACTATAAAAAAAATCCTGCGCTCCTCGATCGCTTCACTTTCGTAGGCGTTGTTTCATTTTGAAACAACCAAACTGTCGACTGATGCTTTGTTTCTGGATCATATTGAGAAATCCAGGATTCGTCACCTGTCACAGTGTCGTAAACGCGCAGTGACGAGCCAGCATCAAATTTTTGTAACAAATCACGGCACCAATCCACACGGGCCTGCTTCTGAGCTTCGGTGAGGTTGTGCGGCACCCAGCGAAAAATTATTCTCCTTACGGGAAGGTGCTTGTGCAAAATCTTGTGAACACTTCCTGAACCAATCTGCAGTGTATGCTGAATCTTTTCGTACTTAATTCGTCTGTTTTCTTGAATTATTTTTTTTACTGCCAGCAAACTTTCTTCGGTGACAGCCGTGACAGGACGACCACTCCTTTGTTCATTCCCTCAAAGTAAGATGACCGCGTTTGAACTCGCTATACCAGCGGTAGATGATTGTTTTTGAAGGTCCTTCATTCACAAAAGCAATTCGAAGTCGATCACATGACTCATCAGGTCTTAAGCCACATTTGAAATAGTATAAAATCATAGCACGAAAATGTTCTGAATGCCGATCCATTTTGGCTCTCAAAAAATGCGGAGGGAAATTTGAAAATCGAACAGTAGTATTTTTACTTTTAAATAAATGACGTTTTCATAACAACTACTAGTGGCCAATGTCTTATACATAAAAACTATTTTTCAAAACTTTCTGAGTGGCCTGGTATAGACAACTCAACTTTCAAATTCAGTTATTATCTAAGACTATATTTGCATGAATTCAAAATTATACTTTTTTCATTTTGCGGATTTTCCGTTAGTATGAGGTGTGAAGTCTACATTTAAGGCAATTTGAGGGTAAGGAACATTTCAATGCAACATTTTAAGGACGCGGTCAGAAAACTAGAGATTCGAAGTAGGTATTGTGAATGAAAAACAATTTTACGCAAGTGATCTTTAATTAGTACCTTAGGAAGCAATAGAAACATTAAAAATGAATGTGACATTGATAAAATATATAGATATGCAGCACAGCATTCAAGTTCCCATTTTCTTAGTTGTTGAAATTACCCGGTTCACAACTTTTGATTTCAGATATACCACTAAGCCTAATTACTTGTAAATTTCTATATTACTTGTTACTATAAATTCTTCTTAGTCTGTACCTATGCTCTACTGAGCAGTCGTGGTCTTCAAAAAAAGGCTTCATTATAGGCTAATGTTGCGTGTCTCACGATGTCTCGCCGACGTTTACAATATTTACAGAATATTTCGTTGTATTCACTTCAAAAATAAATAATTTAATTAATAATAGTACCTACGGAACCCTTCGTGCGCAAGTCAGACTCGGACTTGGCCAGTTGATTTTTTTACTTACTATGCTTGCTTGCTAGATACCGATTTGGTACCTAATCCATAATTATACAAATTAGACATATTCATGCCTGCTCACACACTTTGTTCATTCATCGCATGGGTGCTATAAAACTATTATAACGAAGAACTAATTATTTTAGATCTTCTACAAATGTAGTTTGTTGTAGATTCAACACTAGTAATTTGTATCTTTTTACATTTACATCAGCTCTTCTAAATAGGTAGATCAGATTTCTGTTGGTAGAAAGTTAAAACAAACGCAATCATTTTTCGTCCAACGAACGATTGCGCTCGGGGTGCCAGGCGACGTTGCCAAGTAGTGCGGGGTGAGTACCTAGGCGACGCGTCGTTGCCAAGTTGCCCTAGCAACATCTCTGCATCCATCGCCGTGTGTGGGAGCGTGTTTTACTTTTGAGAGTAGGTATGTTCTGCGTAAGATTGTAAACGTAGGTAGTGGTTATATACTCTGATTGTAAGCACGTGATATGTGAGTAAGCTACCTATGCTCTGGGTATCTGCCTTAGTTAAAATTAATATAGATAGTAAATAATCTAGGAGCCCGCGCGACACATTAGCACACTAGCTAAAACGGCGAGGGCTATTGTCTGTCTTTGTGTTGTCTCACCGGCCCGGCACCGGCTCGTGACTCCGGGGCCGGTCGGCGCCGCACGGTGGGCTGAGAATCACGTTTCAAAGACATATGAACTTGAGTTTTCAAGTGTCACTTTTTTCTCTCGAAATAGGTTTTATTACTCATTATCATTACTATACTAAACAATGTGATGAGAGACTATTTAGAGAGCAAACGGATGTGTAAGAATTTTTCGAAGAAAAATTTTTATGGAGCTGACATGAAAAGTAATATCCTTGGAGATGTAAAAAGTGCTATTTATTTGTGATTTTTCGGCATACTTTTTATAGCAGGGCCCTTTGCGATTTTTTTAAAATTAATAATGTGTATTTTATACTTAAATGACTAGTTAGACCAACTTTAGATATACCCTATACCATATGCCCTAGCCTATGAAATTAAAATTAGGCGTGATATATATAATGTACATATTATCCCTTTATTTTGTAAAGGGATAATATGTACATTAGACGACATTCACCAAAGTAAGAAAGGTTTTAATAAAATACCAATTTTTCAAAATATATTTTTACTAATTGCACATTCACTGACCACGAACTGGCAGACGCCAAGTAGGACACCTACCAGTTCGCTCGACCGATGATCCCAAAAATATCGCTGGTGGTGGCTGGGTGAGGATTGCTGAGGATAGAGTAATGTGGCTTGCCCTGGGAGAGGCCTATATGCAGCAGTGGACAAATACAGGCTGATTGATTGCACATTAAATATAAAGACCGTTTCTTTATCATGAATTCCCAAAAACGTTAATATCACTTTAATAATTCGTAAAACAAGTCTTATTAATTAAACACATAATGTATATGCTCAGTTTTAATTTCATAGACTAGGGTACAGGAATATCTAACTACGCATAATCAGGACACAAAAGCATTAGAACTACTCATTTTAGTACAAAGTACACATTATAATTATATTTTTAAAAATCGCAAAAGGTACCGCTATAAAAAGTATGCTGAAAAATCTCAAATAAGTAGCACTACATCTGCAAGGATATTACGGCCAAACTTGCGATTCTAGAGTTATAGCCACTTTTCATGTCAGCTTCATACAGATTTTTCTTCGAAAAATTCTTACGCGTCCGTTTGCTCTATAAATTGTCTCTCATCACATTGTTTAGTGTAGTAATGAGTAATAAAACCTATTTCGAGAGTGTTATATTCATTAGTTAGCTTTGCGAGTGGCTGTGTCCCACGCCATCCGAAGTCAGTCGATTATACGCACTACTACGTATCGCCCGTCTATTATTTATCTCTCGAAACACCATTGACGACGAGGCCAACAGTTTTATCAAAAACGCGTGCATCTCCAATAAGTAATGGCTCAGATCGCGATCGGATCATTGACAATTTTCAATCATGAAGTGCAAGATTGGAATTTGTATAAAGATAAACTTGAGCAGTGGTTTTTTGCAAATAATATCGAGGTGGACAGTGATAAACTCAGTAAACGCCGCGCCATTTTGTTAAGCAGCCTATCAGATTTAACCTATAAACTAGTGCGGGATTTAGCGCTCCCGGCACAAGTTGGAACACTGAGTTATGCAGAAGTTATTGAATTGCTAGATGGACACTTTAAAACTAAAAAGTGCGGGTTCGCAGAACGCTACAAGTTCCATAGTGCCACGCAATTACCTAACGAAAGTCTGGCTGCATGGGCAGCGCGTATAAGAGGTTTGGCGATACATTGTGCATTTGGTGCATCGATCTTAAACGAAACTCTCCGTGACCGGTTTGTGCTGGGCATGACACCAGGGCCGGAGCGGGAGAAACTCTTCAACAAGAATATGGAAGACCTGACGCTTAGCAAAGCGTTAGAGATTGCAGAAGGCGTACGATGTGCTCGCATGGGCTCTCAGCAAGCAACTCCAGGAGCAAACGCGGGCATAATGGCACAGGACCAGCTCCAGATACTCAAAATGGCAGCGACGCCGCGGCCGGCGCGCGCGCAGGCTAACAACTCTGCTGCGGCACCATCGGCTCGCGTGCCTGGGCAATGCTGTCCTGCTTGTGGCTACGAAACACATCAGTTGGATAAGTGCAAATTCACGCGTTACAACTGCAAGAAGTGTGGTGTAAAAGGCCATCTGCGTAGGATGTGTCCAAGTAACGTGTCACGCCAGCATTTTGTTGAGTGTCGTACCGACAGCGAGGACGACGGTAAGCAAATTCACAATATTCGTACATTCAGTGGCGAGCCAATGAAGGAATTTGTCGAAGTAAGTGGTTTGAATTTACTTTTTGAAATTGACACGGGTAGCGCCGTGACTGTAATTTCCGAAGAAATTTATAAATTAAATTTTTCTCACTTGTCGTTAAGGCCGAGCCCCATAATTTTGCAAAGTTATAACGGCAGTAACATAACTACATTAGGTTACCTCCCTTTGCCATTCACTTATAATGACAAAACCAATGAAATTAACGTTTATGTCGTAAGGGATGGGGGGCCGCCGTTAATAGGTCGCGATTTCTTATCACAGTTTAAGTTGCAAATTTCAACTGTCAAGTGGAACAATGACTTATTAAGCCAATTGGCAACAAAGTATCCCACATTATTTTCAGGCGAATTAGGTTGTTTAAAAAGTGCAACAGTGAATTTAAATCTAAAACCAGGGTCCAAGCCGGTTTTTCGTAAAGCGCGCCCATTGCCTTTCGCAATTCGCGATAAGGTTGAAAAAGAAATAAACAGGTTAGTTGGTCTAGGTATATTGGTACCGGTACAATACTCTGAGTACGCCAGCCCAATAGTACCGGTTTTGCGTCAAGATAAGGATTTACGTTTGTGTGCGGACTACTCCGGCACAATTAACAAACAATTACTTGTTGACAAATATCCGTTGCCTCGTGTTGAGGAACTTTTTGCCAAGTTGCACGGGGGCCAGCAATTTAGTAAACTAGACTTAAAGATGGCCTATAATCAGTGCGTCTTATCAGAATCGTCACAGCCTCTAACGTGTATTAACACGCATAAAGGTTTATATAAATATACGCGGCTGGTATTCGGCCTATCCCCAGCCCCTGCTATTTTTCAGCGAATTATGGAGACAATACTGTCCGGGCTTGATGGTGTGCTATTAATGATGGATGACATTTTAGTCACAGGCAACACCAAACAGCAGCATTTGGATAGACTGCACAACGTTTTCAGCAGGCTAGAACAGGCGGGGTTAGTGTTGCAAAAGGAAAAATGTTCCTTATTTCAAGATTCAGTGACATACCTAGGGTTCACAATTGACCGTAATGGGGTTCATAAGTCGCCAGAGAAAGTCAGTGGGATTTTAAACGCAAAAAAACCGACTAATGTGACAGAGCTTAAGTCGTTTCTCGGAATGATTAATTACTATAGGATTTTCATAAAAAATGCATCCTCAATTTTAAGCCCACTACATGATTTGTTGCAAAAAAACGTCCCTTGGCATTGGAAACCGGAACATGACCAAGCATTCGAACAAATCAGGGCAGATTTGTCTTCAGAAACAACCTTGGCGCATTTCAATCCGAATGCACAGCTGATTTTAACGGTGGATGCAAGTCCTACGGGTATCGGCAGTATTTTGTCACAAGTCGAAGATGGTATCGAAAAACCGATATCATTTATGTCACGCTCATTAAACGCAGCCGAAAAGAGGTACAGCCAAATACAAAAAGAGGCTACGGCCATAATATTCGGTGTTCGTAAATTCCACCAATATTTATATGGTCGATCTGAGCCGTTTATCCTGAGAACTGATCACAAACCCCTGTTGTCTATCTTCAGTCCAGATAAAGGGATCCCAGAAATATCAGCAAACAGACTACAACGGTATGCTATCTTTTTGGCAGCATATAATTACAAAATAGAATTTGTAAGCAGCGCAAAAAACTCAGCTGATTACTTAAGTCGCTCGGTTATTGATAACCCAGTCTCGTTAAATAGCATCATCACAAACACAACCAATGATAATGCATCATACATAAACTTTGTCTGTGAGGGTGAGCGATTCATTACAATGGGACAACTCCGCGAGAAAACAGGTTCTGACGAGCATCTCTCGCGAGTGGTTTTTTATACACTAAATGGTTGGCCTAATAAGTCATCGATAAATGACATGTTAAAACCATTTTACGACTGTCGTTCTGAACTATCCGTGGAAAACGAGTGTTTAATGAGAGGATACAAAATCATTATACCTCAGTCATTGCGCCCAAGGGTACTAAAAGAATTACATTGCGGGCATTTAGGTATGACTAAGATGAAAGCCGAAGCACGCACCCGTTTCTGGTGGCCAGGCTTAGCGGCTGACATCGACTACTATGTCGCTTCATGCACAGCGTGCGCGACCCTGCGACCGTCCCCCCCGCGCATCCCTCTGGCGCCGTGGCCGTTTCCGCCGCGCCCTTGGCATCGGGTTCACATTGATTTTCTCGGCCCAATCAATAATAAAGTTTTTTTAATCGTCGTAGATGCTCATTCTAAGTGGGTGGAATGTTTTGATGTTTCTTCAGGCTATGGTACAAGGGTCGTAATTGAAAAACTTTGCGAAGTTATGGCTAGATTTGGTCTTTTTAATACTATATGTTCGGATAATGGTACATCTTTCGTATCAAACGAATTCAAAGAGTTTTGTTTGCGTAATGACATTCAACATGTAACTTCTCCAGCTTACAATCCCCAAAGCAACGGTCAAGCGGAGGTCTATGTAAAAATAATAAAAAAAGCAATAAAAACTATAATTTTATCGGGTACTAACATGAAAGACTTAAATATAAAGCTACAAGAGTTTCTTCTACGTTATAGAAATTCAAAACACAATACTACAGACAAATCGCCTTCAGAGGTTTTATTTGGTCACAAATTAAAATGCAGATTAGATTTAATAAATGACGATTATTCTTCTCTGACCGATTCGGCACTCGACAAAATGGTAGAACGTAAGCAGTCCTTACAGTGTGATAATTATTCCGGAAGTCGGAGAGTCAGCTTTATAGTTGGTGAAGACGTTTTGGTGCAAGTTTATCAAAATAATAAATCTTATTGGACACGCGGGGTGATAGAAGAACAATTAGGTTCCGCGTGTTATATTGTTCGAATTTTAAATTTAGGCCGTTCCGTGAAGAAGCACGCTAATCAGATATTAAAAAATAAAGGGGAGAGAACTTGTGACCTGAATGAGACTATAAAGGATAACATGGACGGAGATCAGCTTTCACAGGCACAAGTAATTCCAGTATTCATTCAGCCGGAATCCACGGTGTCAGAAACTGAAGGCTCCATGCCCTATCCAGCTCCAGAACCTTCACAGTCCGTATCTGCACCAGAAGTACCTGAGGCTGCAGCGCAAACTGAAGCCTATGAGCCATGCGTTGCGTCTACATCCGCTGCAGAACCACAGCCCCAAGTTAGATCTAAGCGTAAACGGAACGTGGTTAATTATAAGCAATTTTTGTAATAAGGGTGGAGGGATGTTATATTCATTAGTTAGCTTTGCGAGTGGCTGTGTCCCACGCCATCCGAAGTCAGTCGATTATACGCACTACTACGTATCGCCCGTCTATTATTTATCTCTCGACACACCAGAGAGAAAAAAGTGACACTTGAAAACTCAAGTTCCTAGAGTCCCGCCGGTGCCGTCACCGGGGGTAGCAAGCAATATTTTTTCAAGTTATTTAAGCGTCTATCTTCATATTTTCACAATTAATATTAACAATAACATCATGTATGATGACTAAATCACCGAATTAGTTAATAACACCTGAGGTATACTAGGAATTGGAGTTTGATTACCATTAGGGGTATTGTAGTTGCGTATAAATGGAAGGTAAAATATTTAATGTGCTCATTGACATTTTGTCCTGCTAAAAAAACATACTTACCCAAATCATAAAGAGAAAAATATGGAATCGCAAGTCTGACAACTAAACTTGACTTGTTCGTGGTTTTGTGGAAAGCTAAGCAACTACTCTACTTTGTTGGAAAAAGTTGTATCGCTATTGAACCTTCATCATCTGTCCGATGAAGATCTTGATATACTTCGAGAATTCTGTCGAAGATTCAGTCAACAAGTTACCAAGAGATGGAAGACAGCAAATAGAAACCAGGATATTTTCAGAAAAAAATATGAAAACTGGCTCGTAATGAGTATTGACTGGCCATGTTGTGTTGTTTCACATATTATACCAGATGGAACAGCTTCGGTATGCCAAGAAGGCATAAGTTCTTGCACTGAAGTACCATTTGGATCTTTGGGAGCAAAACAAAGGAAAAGGAGGCTACAACATGAAAGTCATGAAGACACCGATGAATCAATCTGTGTTACAATAGAAAATTTGAAGAAAGAAGGAAACGAATGTTTAGGCAAAGTAATTTAAGAAGAATCCTGAAGAAGCAGTAAAAATCTATAACGATATAGAAATGAAGAAATTAAAGAAAACTACAGTTACGCCAGAAAAAGCGCTAGGCCTTTTATTTTCTCTGGGATTATCAAAGTGGAAATATATTACACTGAGAGAGATGACAATGCGTGAGGGCTTAACAGACTTTCACCCATCGTATTACAAGATTCAGCAAGCCAAGTCAAGCTGTTATCCTCCCGATCAGGCTTTCATTATAAATGACACCATGGCGAAACTAGATCTGCAAGCTCTGTTGAATATAACCATACAACAAATTTTGAAAACCTTACCAGAACTGTCTGCTTACATGGGTAAAACACTGGTTTTGTTATCCAAGTGGGGTTTCGACGGTTCATCAAACCAAAGCAGATAATCAAAGCATTGAAGGAGGTGAAACAGATGAATTTCTGTTTATGACAACACTTGTTCCGCTGCAGTTATCTAACGGGACTGAAGTTATATGGAAAAACCCGAAGCCATGCTCAGTTTTCTACTGTAGACCTGTACAGTTTCTTTTCGCAAAAGAAAGCGAGTCTCTCGTAAAAGAAGAAATGAAGAAAATGGAAGAGGAAATAGCTGCATTGGTGCCCTCAGAATGCAGAAATATAAAAATAAATCATGATCTAGTCATGACTATGATCGACGGAAAAGTTTGCAGTTATTTATCCGAAGCTCTTTCCAGTGCAGTTTGCTATTTATGTCTAGCAAAACCGAGCGAGATGAACAATATTGATGCAGTAATACGAAAAGAAGTAGCCAACAACATGTTAAAATTCGGCTTATCTCCGTTACATGCCCAAATTAACTGCATGGAATGTTTGCTACATATAGCATACAGACTGGAGTTGAAGACTTGGGCAGTAAGAGGAGATAAAGATAAGGCTGTCATGCTGACCAAAAAGCAGTTGCTGCAAGAACGATTCCAACAGAAGCTTGGTCTTCTTGTGGACGTGGTCAAACAGAGCTCTGGAATAACGAACGATGGAAATAACGCACGAAAATTCTTCGATGACCCAAAACAGACAGCCGAGATAACAGGAGTGGATGAAGAATTGATTAGAAGATTTGCAGTCATACTTCAAGCCATTACATCTGGTGAAGAAATAAGCGTCGACAAGTACAAAGAATATGGCCGAAGTACTGCAGAAAGGTACCTGGACCAATACAGCTGGTACTATATGCCAGCTACAGTGCACAAGTTGCTAATCCATGGTGCTGAAATTATAAGGAACTCCTTGGTTCCTACTGGGATCTTATCTGAAGAAGCATCCAAAGCTCGCAACAAAGATTTTCGATGTTAACGAGAATTTCACTCGCGAAAGAACACCAGGAAGAATTCAAACGAAGATGTCATCAAAAGGATGCTTCTCACTTCTGATCCTTTTATTTCTTCAATGCGACCAGTTATGAGGATAGCTTTAAAGAAAAAAATGAGTCAAGAAGCAGTGGATCTTTAGGTATTACAACGACATCATATTGAGTTCTGTAACGTCGAAAATATTGAAAGTGACACAGATTCCGAGAAAGAAACTGATTTATATGAATAATTTATATGATTTTTGTTTGCAATATGTTATTGTAATTCTTTTATTTATATTTTTTATACATTGGTTTCTTTATTGGTTTCATTGGTCTTTTATGTACCTATTTTAATGTAAAGGATTCATAGCTAGTATTTTATTCATGTAGTTTTAAAAGCTTATTTTTTATGTTTACATGATTTAACATTTTTAAAATGTATGTGTGTTTTAAAATGTAACTTGGACTTATTTCATGTATCTTTGTAAATATTTTATGCTTGTGTTTTTCCTCGTGTACAATAAAGAATATTCATATCTTATTTGATTTTCATGTGTATAATTTGTTCGCATATGACAATGTTTTAGAACAGTATTTAAGTAGTTATACTGTATGATTCTTTATAATTATAAAGAATCCTTAATTAAGGAAGGTACATAATTTGACAAACACAAAATATACGCTTAAATACCTTAAAAAAATATTTTAAATGCATTTAATTTTTTTTCGACCAAAGTCGCACGAGTGCGCCCATAGTGCAGTATGTCAAAAAATCCATAAAAATGCAGGCAATAATCGTGCTGAAGGAAATAACGGGCAAGTGTGCGATAATCAAGTTATGGCCAATTTTATAGTAACTTCCATACATTTTTTTTAACCAAGTGGAAAAAAAGTACTTGCACAAAGGTAAACATACTGCACTTCAAATATGTTGAAAGATTAGCCTTCCTAAGTGGATTCCTGTGAAAAAAAAATAACAATTCAAAATTCGATCTCTAAGTCTATGGGGAGCGATTTTCAGCCCACCGTGCGGAGGGTGAGACTCGTATTTCGTATCGGCGTCGTAGGTGTAAAAGATATAACAAATATAGTCGACGGCTTGGACGATACCATTGTTATATCTACGCGTTTTACTTTACGTGTCGTCGTGTTGAAGTCCGTGTCAGCACTGTACCACTCACCGGGCGTAACCCGGCATCGACACCGGCACAATGGAAAAACGAAACCCGGCACCGGTGCCTGATGCCTGTGCAACGGCCATGCCGGTGTGCCGTGCCGGTCCGGGCCGATGAGTCGAAACACGCCCAATGCCGATGCCGGCGTGACGACGACGACGACGGCTCCCGGCGCGGCTCGAGCAGCAGGTCGCTAGCTGCTGCACTATAACGTCTAAGGCAGGCGGCTACCTCGTTCTTCATCAAATTTTAAAGAAAGTCTATGGTGTAATTATCTCAATTTCTGCTCAGCGTAAATCGTTTCGTAATCTTACTTTAAACAATTTAATAACTTTACTACATCGAGGGTAGCATAAATGAAAAATCAGTAAGTTTTATGGGGAATATAATTACAGGGAAAGTACACATTACCTAAACTTAAAACATAAAGTGTGTTGAACTTATGGGTAGTATCAATCAGGGAACGTGTCAACCGGATATTCTGAGCTTCACTTACAACAATTAATAAAATAGAAAATCTCATATTCAATAACTTATAAGTTTATAAATAACCCATACCATAATATTAACCTCACACCTGCATTCCAATGGGGTAGACAGGCACCAAGGACTGCCACTTGCCACGATCCTGACAGATTACCTTCGCTTCATCAACATTCATTAGTTGTTACATGCACTCACGTCAGTTCCGGTTACTTTTTATCTTCCATTTGCTAATACATTCCTTATCTGGTCGAAGTATGTGGGACGTCCCTTACCGGCCCTTCCACCCACATTCGCCATGTATATTTGTTTCATCAATATTTCTTCCTTCATCCTCTCCACATATATCACAGTACAATGAAGGTGTAGCTGATGCGTGCGTTTGCTTCTATGCAGAGTTAGCTGGCAACGGCGCATATTAAAATCATGGGCCATAATCACAGCAGAAATTGGTAAAAATATCAGCCAGCTCCCATATGGATGGACAGATATGATTTTTAATGGAATACTAAATTGATTGGAATAGTTTGTAGCAGTACCTACCTACCTCTCGATAGGATACTGGTCTTAGGCCCTATTTCACAATGTTCAAATAAAGATAAAGATATTTATTGGGTCACAGACATCGGTATACATGTAAAGTTAGGCTAGTTTACAGGCAAGTTCCAGATAAGCTATCCGTAACCAGGGCTGCCGTTTATTCTAAATTTAAATATTTTTTTCTATATTGTGTGTGTTCGTTTATGGCTTAGAACAAACAGCAGCCCTGGTTGCGGATAGCATATCCGGAACTTTATCTGCAGATTGTGAAACAGACCCTTACCCTACCCGAAAATAACTTAAACAAAATCTCGCAGCGTTGGGAAGTGTTTGCGATGGACTAGTAAAGGTTTTTCAAGAACATAACATTTACATACAGGCACATACATTGCTTCTGGCCCCACACTAGGATACCCTGTGTCGTGGGAACCAGAAACAACGACATCACAAACATGTAAACATCCAAGACCTGGGGTTTTTTTTTGTTCCCAGCCGGGATTCGAACCCAGGACCTCCTGCATGGCAGGTAGATGCACTACCGTTACGCCACAGAGGTTGTCTAATTATTATTAATAATTATTTAAACCAGCGTTTCTTACTCTTTTTTGTACAAGCATGGTTTTTGCCACCAAGCACAATTTTAAGGACCTCCTTAATAATAGAAGCAGCAATATATTTCGAAACATTTATTGTAGTACAGTCAAAAAATATACTTTTTTCATAATAAAATAGGTAAATGTGAAGGTTCGTGCTTGTGGGGTAGGCGGCGGCGTGTGTAGCAATTACGAAACTTTTGGTGGCATTTATTTATGATTGTTAAATGGTCTATTGATAAGACTTCGGTAGAAGTTCGACCATTTTGTTGCGAAGTCGCCCATAATAATACTGAGGAGAGTGCGAACATGCAAAGTTGATGTGCTGTCGACTGCACTGTGCAGGTAGGTCGGTGTGTGTGGTACCCAAATGGACTAAGGTACCTTTGAGGGAGTTGTCTAAGTATTGGCTTGATAAGATCACAATCAGCGACCACAGGGCAGGTCTATACACGGAGGATGACGAAGTCTGGGTTACTGTTGCATGTTGAAAGCACTGATATCATTCACTAGAAGTTGTTGGTGGGTAAAGGTGGGTTACATTTCTTGCTGCTTGCTTTAAAATTCTGTTTTATAGACCCAATGCACTAATTCCGCAATATACTTTTTCCACAGATTTGAAATGTGTGATTTTTTCACATAGGTATTGTATTTTCTGAATTATCTCTCAAACAAACAATGTTTTTCCTATATTTATCCCATCCGTGGGTTGTCAATTTTATGGCAGATTAGATTTTCCCTAAGGACTTACAAGAACACAGAACAATTAAACCATACAAGAACCAAACGTAGGTACTCTGTGTCTAGAATTGAACTGTCAATTCTCTGCTCGCTACTGGCTACTAGAGTACACTGCTAAAATGTTTTACGTTTTGCTAGTCACCGCCAGATGTCAATAGTAAACTCGTGAAAACTATTAACAATGCCATCTAGCGGTTTTAGACAAAGCGCTCTACACGTATTTTTCGGCTTTGCGCGCATTTTCAGTGGCGGCCTCTGGGCCCGGCGCGGTTTTTTGGGATCCGATTTGCTTGTATGGGAATGGGTTTCTATACTTACTTCAAATTCAATGGTTATACACATATCTTTTTGAAGGATGTACCTAACAGACATAACAACAACATAATTTATGCTGATATTTCTAGTTTTACTTTTGCATTTCATTTATATGTTTATTGTATTTTTTGTTCTTGAAATGAGACGTCATCGGCATTCTTAAGGTGACTGAACCGTGTAGTTTGTGTGTTATTTATGCCATGTGTATTATTTGTCTGGGGTTTGATTTAGAGACTCATACAACAGAAGTGGTTGATAAACACGATTTTTCATTGGAAAATTTGTAAAACCCTATGTAGTGTTCCATCATTGGGGGTTATGCCCATAATCCCCACGCCGGCCATGCGGGTTAGGGATCGCAGTTTGGTGGAATTGTTGCATTCCACCCCCTGGTTTGTGTCCCTTAGTCGCCTTTGACGACACCCGTGGGAAGAATTTGGGTTGGTGCTATTCTCTAGGCCGACACCACACAGCAACTAGCACACAGCATTATGGGCATAACCCCCAGTGATGGCACATCCGTGCGCTATGGCGCTCATTAGGGGAGGGTTGTTTCCAGCAGTGGACTAATAGCCTGAAGAAGTAGAAGTGTAGTGTTCACCTATACTAAAGCATAAGAACTCACTCAAACCGCTGCGGAGAGTTCATGGTTGTTTGTATACTTATCTATGCATGGTTGGTCTAAGTAGTAATGCTTCCCCCTTTCCCCGCGTGCGATGTTCGAGACGACAGAGCAACAGCTATGCCAAGACACTATACCCTGTATTGCATACTAATAGAACTGAATTACGGCAGGTCTACAGCCACTAAGCTCCATGGTGCCAACTGTGGTGCTATCAAGCACAGGTCAAGCGGAGCTGATCCTCGGTGCGGCCGGGGGCACTAAGATCACTACACAGGTCGCTTTGGTGAGTTCTTTTGAATGGCAACTCCTTTACAGGAATCTTTAGAAGTGGATCAATTTATAGTGCTGGTAGGAGAATAAACGGAATAGTGCAAGGAAATCGGACCATTCGGGTACAACCGCCAAATGTAGAACATTACTTAATCATCATCATCAACCCATTTTGTCCCCACCAAGGGGCACGGGACTCTTCCCTGAGGAAGGTATAGGCCGTAGGTACTCCAACACGGAGGCCAAGTGCGGATTGGAGGAGGCTTGTAAGATCTGGTCTTACTGTCAGAAGTTTTCAAGCCGCCCTAAGGCCTCTGACTTAGCTTAACGACTGCCATCTATCGACGGCAGCCGGGACTATCTGCTTAACGTGCCTTGAGAAGCACGGAACCGCTCAAAAATGCTGACTTTAGTCATAGCCGGTTTTGCCCATCCATGCACTGAACGCGCCTTGTGTTGCTTAACCGTCCTGATCGTTTAATATCACTCAGGCAGCCGGAGCTACGAGCGATATCATCAACATAATAACATTACATAGATTTAAGAAATCATGGTTTTATTCTTTTTGCTTTATTCTCTTCGAGTTGCGCACTAAAGTGTTCTCTATCTACCTATCTACAACGCCCCCTCCAAAACCTCTTCTGTGAATCACAAAGAGGCCGGGTAAAACTAAATATTGTAAAGAGTTTTAGGGCCAACTTGCGCAACTTCTTAAACATTCTTAAATACTTAAATATTCGAAATATTTTTAGCCAATTAAAATTGGCGTCCATGTCAAAGTTATCCCTACTGCGCAGATTTTCGTGCAAGTTATCTTCCGAGTGCTTAGTGCGAGTTTTTTAACTACTCGATCGGGTTAACGTAAAGTCATATTTCTATGGCATCGAGCAAGCGCCACCTAGCGACAAGTATGGAAATTAAAATTGCTGAGTGCGAGTTGTAATGGTTTACGTTGAGAAGTGAACACGTTAACCAGCCAAAACACGAATAAACGCGAGTGCGAGTTGTACTGTGACAGCGTTTTGCCAGTTCGAACGGTTAAAACTTACTCATACTCACTACTCGATGCTCGATTAACGCGGTAGTAAAGTTATTCGATTGGATCTGTCAAACTCGCACTAAGCACTCTGGGCACTAGAAGTCAGTATATAGGGCTCCATGCTCGAAGCACATTCCAGACACCCGAATTATATAACGACAAATAATAAACGACGGATCTAACGCATAAAATTGTAACTTCATTATACTATTTTTATTTTTAATACACTAACCCGTGCTAAGGACAATTTTAAAAACCTATCTATTTAGAGGCTAAAAATTATACCCATGCCGGGATTCGAACCCCGGCATGGGTGGAATTTTTAGCCTCTAAATAGGTTTTTAAAATTGTCCTTAGCACGGGTTAGTGCATTAAAAATTTAAATAGTATAATTCTGTGGGTATGTCACCGGAAGATAACAAGATCCGCAAGTTTATAAATTACCTAGGAAATTTATTAACTTTCGTAGGATTGTAAACGAGAGATAAATTGTATTATTTTACGCCCACATTTTGGACTTCGCAAATTAATAAATTTGCGAAGTCTCAAATTAATAAATTTGCGAAGTCTCGTGGTTAATTTATAAACTAATGGATATCCATTCGTAAGATTCTAAACAGTTCGACCAATCACAGAAGAGCTTTTTATTTTACGCTTTGTCGTCGACAGTGGCAATGCTTGTGTCCATAGACTTAGGTACGATCAAACTTGCCAAACTAGTATAAATTGATCAGTTTTGATTACCTACCTGCAATCCATTCATGCCGGAGATGCGTCGTTTTCGAGAAAATTATTCTTGAATTTTCTGTAAACCTAACCTCAAAATCTTGCTGTATGAATGATTTTGTTCTTCTGGACCCATTTTTTTTCCTGTTATATAAAAAAAAACCTAACACCCGAAGTTCTAGGATTTAGCTTCGCTCCGCTCGCTCCATCCTGAAACTTCGAACCTAATTTCGGTTTGCAACATTGCGACGTCCCAAACCTTTAGCTTTATTATAGTCTTACATCATTATAACGACTTTTTTAATCGACTTCTTACTATTTTGCTCATGACCACTATAAAACTTTCGTAGCTTTGTGGTAAATTTCACTTCATCAACGATATTTCTAGATGGAGCAGGAACACGTGACTTATTGAACCAATCAGAGCGCAGGTGGCGTTTCGTTAAGGCTTACTTATTATTTTAGCTTGAATTTGGTATAAGTTTATAAATTTGCGAAAATGTGGGCGTAAGATAATACAATGTATGTCTCGTTTACAATCCTACGAAAGTTTATAATTTTCCTAGGAAATGTATAAACTGGCGGATCTTGTTATTTTCCGGTGACAGGTACAGCGATATCATTCCGATGTAAAAACCTAACTGCAAAGTAGGTAGTCGGGGCTGTAAGTGATGCAATCTACTTCAGCCAGATGTCGCTGCCTGTACGTAATACAGAGAATAGTGTAGAGGTTCGAAATTTCACTGATGCCGGTGAGTCGCCCATTAGCTCAGTTGGATAGAGCGCTGGCACGGATAGCCAGAGGTCACGGGTTCGAATCCCGGCATGGGTGGAATTTTTAGCCTCTAAACAGGTTTTTAAAATTGTAACTTCATGTTTTACGTTTTTAGCTTGTTTTTATTATCCTTCTTGGTTTTCCTCTAGAATAAGAGTAGAATGTTTTGTAAGTTTCAGTGAGTCAACTAGACAGGGGGGTGAGTCATTAAAATGCATAGTTGTTCAATAGAGTCATATTAGTCCGGTAATTGTCGTTACATTCACACTATCGGTAGGCTAGTAACCAATCGCATCGCAATGGTATACGCCGAGCTTAACTCGGCGCCTCGCGCGATTCGATCTTCTCCGCGAGAAATGCCTTTTTAATTTGCGCGGGCTATACCCCTGGAATGACATTGTACTGCTATTGCTTTGTACACTAACAAACTGAGGCAAATAACAAACATTGTCGTGCTTATATCATTCTATTGAAAAACCATGTAAGCATAAGAGCCTCTAGGGCCTGGCAAGTCACGACACAATTTGTGTAGAAGTTATTATTATTATTTTCTAATTCAACCGCCTGTCCCAACAGACGGCGCTGAACGTAATGCTGGAGCATGAAGACATCGGCGACTCGATCGAGCAGCCTCGCCTGCACCACCAGCTCATTCCCATGGAGGTTGAAGTCGAGGAGGCCTTCAGTCCCGTACGTATTTTAAAGTTCTACAACCATAGTAACGAAACACGCGGCAATTCCTCGTGGAGAAGAACGTTCCAGGAGGAGTGTCGACGGTCGGAACATGACATTAACTTCATTTTGTGTGTGTTAAGGCGCTACGGTGCTAAGTAGCCCCACCAATTGAATAAAAATCTTAACTTGTTTTAACCCTTTTACGTACTTATTACGTTTTTTTTTCAAAAAGCGATTATCATATATCTCAACCACTGTGACATCTACTTCTAGAACCTACTGACAAGAATCTAGGTCCAAGAATCTAGGACTGGAGTCCCGCTAAAAAGTAAAAACGGCCGTTTTTTGGCTAAACTGCTTATAGGTAAAGTCCTAGGGCGAGATAAATAGTCGCTTCTAAGAACGAGTCTTAGCGAAAGCACTTGCTTAAGAATCGATTTGTCTATCATAGACAGTACTTTGGCACTCTCTAAGTCGCGAAACCCGGACTGATTCTTAGCATTGGCCTAAGAACATGCTTAGCTAAGCAAACGTCTATTTTAGTAACGCATTGATTCTTAGCTAAGTTAGCCTGAAGTAATGCTTAGGGAAGCATGAGTAAGGACTTGGGCTAAGCAACGACTATTTATCTCGCCCCTAGTTTCTTGGAGCTAAGTTCTTGTCAGTAAGTTCTAAAAAGACATAGGTATAACTATCATGTAACATTCATGATGTTCACTTTTACCAAAGGTGCGTTATAAAAGAATATTATATATGAATGTAGCGATGGTAGTGCGGCGGTAAAACGCCGACCTCACATTTAGAAGACCGTGGGTTCGAACCCGGCATTTACACATGACTTTGTTTTCTAATTTACTTGCAGTTGTTAAGTTGTAGTAGCAATACGACTCGCTAACGGTAAAAGAAAACCTAGTAAGAGAAGTCATGTGTGTGTCGTGCATCGTGCAGTGGGAAGGGAATAAAACTAAACGGCTTCCAAATCCTAATGTAATTTCTATCGCAGTTTCGTTTTGTTTTGGCCCAGCTAGTTCTTGCGTTTCATTAAAAAGGCCCGACATTAAATTGTACATAAATTTTACTCTGCAACATCATTAGAAACGTAGACATCATTAACATCAATATTTTCTGCATGAGAGGAAAATATATTTTACAGTCTATTTATTCTTACTTGTCCAATTTAGTAAACAAGATTCTAACCTTAAAATTGAGATTAGATGCCTAAACTAGACATTTTCTCGCAAATTCAAGAACTATCATGAACTATGTTTTCTAATTGGCACAGTGTTATCTTGAGTATTCCAGGTTACTTTATTTATGGAAATATGGCAGTTTTGGACTAAAAAGTCACAGTTTAAGGGTAGAATCTTGTTTACTAAATTGGACAAGTAAGAATAAATAGAATGTACGTCAACTAGCCTATTCTAAGGAAAGACATGCAGATTAGCATGATAATAACAATGGTGCTGAAAGTACCATTGTGTTATTCAGTAAAGTTATATTATGTGTGGCGTCCATATGTTCAGAGGAGAGCCACTCGCACTCACCTCTGCTATTGTGCACCGCCATTATATTATACCACCAATACCTACACCTATTATTACCTACTTACATTGACATTTCTAATGCAAGTGACCTCGGCTATGTTATAATAACGCTCGGTAAATAAACTTTAGCGTTTGCATGCATCTACGTAATGAGATGATTTATATTTTAATTTTATTGTATTAGCCGTGAACCGCGATGTTACACCAGTTTATCGATTTTCCCTTACGAACGAGATATTTTAGCAGTAAAACGTACCTATCCAATGTGTTTAATCAGGGTTGTAACGACTGCGAGCAGAACACGATCAGAGATTTAGCGAGCATAAACGAGTGGCATTCATTAATACACACAGTCTATGTAGGTATGTTCTATAATATAAAAATGAATCGCTGAAATGAAATGAAATGAATATACTTTATTGCACACCAGGAATTACAATTTAGAAAATAAGAAGATACAGATTAAGGTACAATTGGCGGTCTTATTACTAAAAGTAATTTCTTCCAGACAACCCTTGATAGAAAACACAAAAGAACTGAAAGACGGGTAGTTGGTGCAACTAATGACATAATTAGGAAAAGAAGGCAAATTTTAATAAACATCTATAGACAATACATAAATAAAATATAAAATAAACATACATAATATATACAAATAATATCATCCGGGAGAAGAAGATAGGTGAATATAATACACATACGCAACATTTGAAAGAGGTAATATTTATTGTACCAGTTTTGTACTCAGGTAGTAGTCTCTGACGCTTCCTTTAAAAATAGAGAGAGATGGCGAGCGTCTTATTGCAAGAGGAAGATCATTCCACTGAATGTGTTGTTAAGCGCAAATCTCGAGAGCAGCTGAACCGATGTCGCTAATTCTTTTTTTAGAATATTCCTTGAAGTTCTTCCTAAGTTCCTTGAAGTGGATGTTTCTTACGGAGAGAAAAATATTAAAGAATCGACTGTTAGGCGGTACGAAGTTCGCTGGGTCAGCTAGTATATTAGGTAATATATATTGAAGACTACAGGGGTGGTAATTATCGGCATAGTGGCAATTGTTTTTGATGGCACTGACGACTTTGTAAAGTCCTCACAAAGCGCTTTCTTTGGTGTTTTATGTCAATACAGCCGTCCATTCTAACCGATCCATTGAGGTTCTGCGCCCATTCACCGATAATCGCTGCTTCGGTTATGATCTAGTGTCTCCAGACACAGTTTCGCACTATTTTATCGATTTATGGCCGCTCCACCACGGTTAAACCACAGGCTCGCCTTCCACCAGCTGCCTGCGTGGGAAAACCCCACGATGAATTAATGAATTAACATTATCCAGATATCACTGTTGACAAGGTTCGTATGTTATCAAACACTCCTGTTGAAGCGACTATATTATTTATTTTTTTGTTGGCAATAAAAACATTTCACTTTCACTATGTCTGAGACGCAGGAGAATTCTGGCAGAAAATGCTAATTTGTTAAAAGTTCGTGCGATCGCGTGATCTGAATGAAACCAAATAATGATAATTTTGTCTTTTTTCACAGAATGTGATTGAGTTTCTGAAGCACTTGGGTCACAACATCACATTGCAACCCCGGACTACCGGATTTGCTGCCTTAGTAGCGGCCAGTAGAGACAACTTGGGCTACTGGGTACCAATGACTGATCCCAGAAGAAAAGGCAGCACTGACGGCTTTTAATTTTTTTATCTAAGTGTAAGAACGACTCTCAAATATCAAAATTCGGCCACGATCATTACTACAGGGTGATTGCGAAATTGGTAGCTAAATTTTGCATTGTGCGACTTTCTACTATACTAAGTGAATGTAATGATTTTTATACATGTATTTGTAAATAATAGTGATGTCCGGCCTTTAGCTCGAAACTGTGTACCTATCCAAATTCAAAGTAGAAGGAAGTTAATAACTACCATGACGTTGGAAAATGTTTTCTATTAAGTTAAACGGGTCTGTCATGCATGTCTGTTCTCCGATATGCGTGAACAATTGAGATTGATTATACTATTTTTATTTTTAATGCACTAACCCGTGCTAAGGACAATTTTAAAAACCTATTTAGAGGCCGGCACGGATAGCCAGAGGTCGCGGGTTCGAATCCCGGCATGGGTGTAATTTTTAGCCTCTAAATAGGTTTTAAAATTGAGATTGAGATAGCTTTTCGATTTTTAACATTTTTTTTACGCGATATTCTTTGTCTATGCATAAGTGAACTAATTTTGTGGGACTAAAGAAAAAATATTGGCGCCCCATTTTGTTTTAAACTATCACCATATATTTCTGAATCATGGTTGGAATGTCCGATTAAAATTTGCTAACTCAATTCGAAGTCACCCTCCAGAGTCCCTCAAATATGAATTATTTAATACAGTCTGTAAATAGAAAAAAATAATACCTTATTGGCATTGTTAACCATTTGTGGTTACATTTATTATACTGTATACAACCAAATTAGAATCGAGTTAAGTTATAAATACTTTATGAAATCTTCCTGTAAGTACTTACTGCCATCAAGTAATTACACTAAACCACAGATTAGATAATAGTTACTATACCTTATTACCTACATAATTTTTTGAGGATGTACCAATTATTTATCTTTCGCTCTAAAAGATTTCATCTCTTTGTAGACATATTATGTTAGCCCGCCTTCCTATCGTAAATCAATACAAATCATTTTGGTTTTTATTTACTTATCCGTTTGGAAATCCAAATTCAATACCTATCTATTTAGTTTTTAAATTAATTAGGGTTCCACTCGTTAATATTAACTCCTTGCACTACGGGAAAAACTTGCTTCGAAATAAATGTTACTTTTTATCGTGTCGGCGATTAGTTCCGAATTCTTAATTTTGCAATTAGTATTTATGTGAATTATCATTAGGAAGAATTATTCTTTTCGAAAATTTTTAATTTTACCAATTCTCAATTTTCCAAATACCTTATTTTTCTATGTAGAGTTAGGAAAATAAGGCATTCGGAAAATTAAGAATTGGTAAAATTAAGAATTTACAAAAGAAGAATTCGGCCCGATGATAATCCGCAGAAAGACATTATGTAGATGCAAAATATAGAATTCGGAACTAATCGCCGACACGATTCAATTTATTAGGAGAAACTTATGTATACCTATGTATATTGAAGAAGGTGCTACAAATAAAATGCTGTGATTTTTTTCTCTTATATCGATATTTTATTTAATAAAGAACCCTCATAGAACCTAACGCGCTAGTGAAAATATATTAGCTCCACCAATGGACGGTTATCAATGGGACGATACCATATTCTTGACGGAGTCCTAACTCCTCCTCCTCATTAGTAACTTTATGCGTTGACTTTATGCAAAAAGAGTAGAAATTATAGAGTAAGGTTTTCCTCAGACCTTTTGTTTGTGTTAGTTAATTCCTGCACGTACATACATACATACCTACAGACATAACCTTACGCCTGTATCCCAGAGGGGTAGGCAGAGACCAGGGACTGCCCCTCCGGATCAGTAGTACTACCGAGTAGTCCAACTGGTTGTACAAAATAATGATACAATCTGCCACTTGCCACGATCCTGACAGATCACCTTCGCTTCATCAATGTTGATAAGTCGTTGCATGCACGCACGCCGGTTCCGGGTACTTTTTATCTTTCCTTTTGCTAATACATCCCCTATTTGGTCGATGTATGTCTGCCTGGGACATCCCATAACAGCCCTTCCACTCACTTTCGCAACATAATTTGTTTCGTGAAACTTTCTTCCTTCATCCTCTCCACATGTCCAAACTATCGCAACATTCCTTTCTCAATTCTTGTCACTACATCCTCTTTCTGTCCACAACGTTCTCTAATCAGAGTATTGCGTATCCTGCCATTCAAAGTAAAACTCATTTCTACTGCATTAATTCTACTTTCTTGCTTCTTTTGCCACACCCAAGTCTCGCTACCATACATAAGTGTTGGGACCAGCACACCACTATGAATAGCCAATCTAGCTCTTTTGGAGATGTTTCGGCTGCACACAATAGAGTGCAAGGCACCGTTTACACAATTTCCCGCTTTTACTCTTCTTTCTATATCACCTTCACACTTTCCATCCCTCGTAAACAGGCTCCCCAAATAGACAAATTCTTTTACTTGTTCCACTCTTTCGCCTCTGATCGTTATCTTGCACTCAGTCATTTCATCATCTTTTTCAAAGACCTGCCCTTCTATGACGTAGCATTGCACTCCAGAGCACCCCAGCGCAAGTAGGAACTTTGAATTATTTGTTCGCATTTAGCCCCGTTTTAATGGCGGACATATATTTGTCTCACTCTTTAATACTACTTACTCTTTCTTTGCTGTCAAACTGAAAACTCAACAAATGTCATTAGTATTGGACCTGCTCGGACATCTCTAAGATCGCTCCGTACTAGTACATTTGAGAAAAAGTACTAGTACCGTTTATTAGTACTATTAGAACTATTAGGACCTTATAGTAGAACCATCTCTACGTTCACGTTTTTACCTTTCAGCCGTAAAATATGCTTTTTTTAATATCTTTATTTTACAGGACCATTAATTTATAATTAATATTTTTAATATTGCCGTGCCACCATTATATTATAAGTACTATGATAAAAATCAATAGAAAAATATTTTTAGTTAGAGTAGTTTTTTTTCCTACGTACAATGAAATAATTATTACCCTCTAGATTTTCGTAAGCTACTTTTGTTATTTACAAAGAACAAAAATAGCTCGCAGAACAAGATTAATACTACAGAAATAAGCGTCCCAAAGCGCACGAAACAGAAAAATCTCCTTCACCAATAATTCACTGCTCTGAAAATATTATGTTATATTCGTTAGAGAAACTAACATCAAGAAAACAACACAATATTACTCGTACAAAAGTACTTGGCTAGCGCGCGAACTAGCAGAATTGACATAATGAATGAAACAAAAAACCAAACAAGTAAAAACAATCTTTATTGCTACGACATACGTAGGTACCTATTTCCAAAGATCGGAAAAGACCGACCGGCTGAAGGGAGAGCGATCGAAACAATTTCGCTCCGTTCAGTTCAATCACACACTCTAATGCAGCGTTCGTTCGCTCTCGGTCATATTCGGTCACCCGGTCCGGTTCATTTATTCAATCAGCCAATCCGTGACCGCGAGAGCAATGAACGAATAGACCGAATGTCCGATTATCACTGGGAAACGTTTCCTTTCGTTCACTGCATGGTAAATCGTACTTCGTACATGACCGACACAATACTAAATGTCATGGCCTTTGGGTCATGGCGGAACGCGGCACATATTAGAAAGTTTTCTAGTTAAAATTTTTTGTGTTTTAAGTTTTTTCAATATCTAGCTGTGTGTATCTTGTTGTACAGTGTTTAGTGATTTTCTTTTAATAATGGCACTGATCGGATGGTGTCGAACTTGTGCCATTTGTAAAATAAGATGCAGCCGGTCAAAGGGTACCAAAAGAAAGTTTATGGGTAAATTTCCTAGGGATGAAGACCGGTAAGTATTTCTGGCTACAGTTTTTGTTATCTTGCACAAGAGCAAGATCATAATTTATTACACCATTTTTATTTTTAATGCACTAACCCGTGCTAAGGAACAAATTTAAAAACCTATTTAGAGGCTAAAAATTTCACCCATGCCGGGATTCGAACCCGCAACCTCTGGCTATCCGTACCAGCGCTCTACCAATTGAGCCAATGGGCGACTCACAACATCAGTGAAATTTCGAACCTCTTTACAATATTCTCTGTATTACGTACAGGCAGCGACATCTGACTTAAGCAAATTGCATTACTTACAGCCCCGACTACCTACTTTGCAGTTAGGTTTAACATCGGAACGATATCACTGTACCCACATGATTACACCATTTTTATTTTTAATGCACTAACCCGTGCTAAGGAACAAATTTAAAAACCTATTTAGAGGCTAAAAATTTCACCCATGCCGGGATTCGAACCCGCAACCTCTGGCTATCCGTACCAGCGCTCTACCAATTGAATAGTGATGTGCCGTACACATATTCAATATCGATAAAAAAATATCTGATAAGTACCTTGGTCAGAATTACTACTCAGTGTACGACGGGTGTATTGCTGTAAGCCATAACAATTTTTCAACGATGCACTATTAGTGGCTGTATTGAATGTGGTTTTTTTTTTAGATGCAGACAATTGGTGAAAATTGTGGAAGATCTTGCGTATATCCCCATCGAAATACTCCACCAACATATGTTTGTAGAGATCATTTCCGGCCGAAAGATTTTAACAACGATTTTAAAAGGAAGCCGATTAAAGAAATGGTGAGTTGTGTTATAATTTAACACTCACTACATTTCATGAATAATTATGTAATAAAACACAAAATACGCCTTGCTTTACGTCGAACATTTGAATGTATTTTGCTCCGTCATTTAGAATGCAATATTACTTCTCATAAATGACATTACTTAGACAAACATTTTTTTACAGGGCTGTACCTTCTCTACTTATAAATGCGCCTCCTCTTCCTGATTACTTACTAGCTGAGTTTCCTTACCACGTAGCCACGTCGCATCACTTGAAACTGGTTAGTGATTGGAATTACTAAAATATTTTTTTACTAATTTTAACTTAAAATATTTTTTTATAAAAATGTATTTGATAGTTATATAGTCAATTATGCAGTTATGTGGTAAACAGGAACAAACTATTCATTTTTTCGGACTATTCTTGCAATTGTTTATTTTCAGATTCAGCTATACAAAAACCTATTAGTTGTTGAGCTTCACAAAACAACTCTGGTACGTAGACTTTTCATGTATCGCTGAAGTTTTTTGTAACTAGTGTTTGTTTACTTTGATAAATTACAAAGTGTTATCATTTTCAGCACCTTGTACAGCAGCCAAAATATCAGCTGTAGCTATTGGTCCAGTTGGGTTTGACCACAATTATTGTGGACTGGAATCTCAGCATATTTATAATAACTATCCCGGTAAGTAGCATAGTTTACCAACAAATTAATGATCAATAACGACTCAACTTAACTTTTTTGACGATTTCAGCACCTGAATCCAAACCACCGATTGATGAAGTTCGCTCAGATTGGACACCTCTAAAGAAAAACCAAATAGCTGCTGATATAAATTCAATAGGCCTTGACCACAATTATTGTGATTTGATAATAAATAATAAAATACTAATTTTATTTGTCGTTTTAATGAAAACATTGATTTTTATTCATTTTATTAGGGTAAGTGCGGAGCCCCTGGATGATAATTTATCGATATCGATAAATGTAGTAATGTTAGTGGACGTCCCTAATGCACAGACAAGTTGTTATGTTGGTAGCACTTTTGTCATTGCATTTTTGCTCTATTGGTTGGTATTGATAACGGGGCTAAACTCAATACGATAACATGTAGGGAGGTCCCGTCTCTTAAAACGTAGTGTTTATATAGTCTGTGCTCCAGAGTATATAACCACTAAGGGCTATTGGGCGGGCTTTTGAAGAGGATAGGCGCGTTTTTTGAAAATTTTTCAAAAATATTTCTGAAAATTGTTAAAACTCGATAAACTTACGCTAAAAGTATTTAAAACATCGTCGTTAGGTTCGGCGAGATGAAAGATCGCCCGGGGGCAAAGCCCCCTGGGCTTTCCGAGGATGAACCTCCTCCCAAATTAAAGAGGGGGCGAACTGAGGACCATGGACGCGAACATCACGGCGAGCAGCAGCAGGATGATGGATTCAAGCCATATCTGAAACCAGGTTACAGGCGGCTGTACGCGGAAAATTTGGTGAGCGATGAATTCATTGTCTTTGTTGAATCCGAAAATGGCAGAATTGGTAATAAAAACCCTGACCAGCTAAACACGATCTTCAAAAATGACGTCAAGGGCGTGGTGGGCATCAAGCGCATCAATGCTAATAAAATTGGTGTGTGCTTTGGACAAGCTTCCAATGCGAACAACTTCCTGACGAATGACGAACTGCTGAAGAAACAGGGCTTTAGAGCCTATATTCCCGCGAGGTCTGTAGAGACTATTGGGGTCCTTCGCTTCGTTCCAACAAGTATCACGAATGAAGAACTGTTTAAGAAACTTGCAGCAGAATTTGAAATTGTAGGCGTAAGGCGCTTTACCCGCAAGGTCAACGGAGAAATTGTTCCGTACAGTTCAGTGTCTGTGACTTTCTTGTCACAGACACTACCGGAGTATGTATACCTAGATCTGTATAGATTTAAGGTCAATGAGTACAGAGCACCACTTCTGCAGTGCTTTAAGTGCTTCAGATTTAACCATGGAGCGAAGTTCTGTAAAGGACTGCAGAAGTGCTCTATCTGCTCTGGTGAGCACCACTTCACAAAATGCGACAAAGAGGATGAATTGAAATGTATCAACTGCCAAGGGCCTCACTTGGCAATTTCCAGAGACTGTCCAGTTAAAAAAAACAAGTTAGAAGAACATGTTAATAGGACTAACTATGCAAAAATTGCTGCTTCAGCCAAAAAACAAGACAATATTGTCAAAAACTACAACTCGAACTTCCCTCCACTGAAAGCCAAGCCTTCGCCAATGATTGCTAAGGCTCCCACAAAACCCATAGTAACAGAACCTCCACAACTTGTGATCTCAAATTCAAATTTAGTCAAAGAAATAGTCAAGAGCGACTTCATCTTAAATGGTTTGGTAGGAGCTTTGGTAACATTGGCGAATGGTAATTTGCCCAAAATCAATGCTTCCATTGTGCAGGAAGTGTTGATTAAATCACTACAGAATAATGGATAAATCATTTATTACAATAGTACAGTTTAATGTAGAAGGAGTTATTAACAAGAAGCCATTATTAATTTCATTTTTATTAAATAATGATGTAGACGTTTGTCTTTTAAATGAGACTTGGCTTAGGAACAATAGCACTTTTAATATTCCTAATTACAATATAATTCGACAAGACGGGAAAGATGGACGAGGAGGTGTAGCAATTTTAGTTAAATCCAATTTGAAATTCTCTACTGTCTCTGTTCCTTTTTACAATTTTATGCATTCTGCTGCAATAATCTTACAAACCAATGCTGGTAATTTATCAATTCTCTGTAGTTATATACCGCCTCCTAATGATAACCGTAGATTTCAGTGCAGAAGACTCAAACAGATTTTGAATATGTTACCGAAACCAATGCTTTTTTCGGGCGATCTCAACGCCCATCACGTCGCTTTTGGGTGTTTGAGGTCTAACTCTCGCGGTAATGAGATCTATAACACACTCGATGAGTATGATCTATGTATATTAAACACTGGTTTTCCTACCACTGTAGGTAGTCCTTCTAAAATGCCTTCTGCAATTGATATTTCTTCTGTCAGTCCTTCTGTTGCTCCTCTTTGCGAGTGGACAGTTCATGATGATGCGATGGGCAGCTATCATTTTCCAACAGTTATAACAATTCACACCACAATTCATAAATACGATATTGGTAATTCCGCTGATCGATATCTTTATAATAAAGCAGATTGGCAGGCTTATGCATCTGAAACAGAGAGAATATTAGGGCAATTTAATATAGACAGTAGTAACCCAGTCAAAACTTACAATGATTTTTGCGAAGAACTTAATCAGATTAAAGATGTCACTATTCCAAAGCTAAGGAAAACTAATAGCATTGTCATTAAAAAGCCTGTTCCTTGGTGGGACAATGAATGCTCAGATGCTGTTAATAAAAGTAAAGAAGCTCTAAATATGTATAGAAGTAATGGTAATATGTCGAGTTACATTGAATATAAAAAATTAAATGCTTTTAAAAAAAGATTATTAAAAGAAAAGAAGAAATACGGATGGACTAAATTAGTTGAATCTTTTAACAGGTATACACCTATAAGCACTATTTGGAATTACATCAAAAGATTCAAACGTGTAACATTACCCAAAATGCCCAAAAACGACGAATGGATTCCAGCCTTCATTGATAAATATGCTCCACAGTCTCCTCCTGAAAAAAACATAGACATAAACTCATTAAATGAAATCTTTAATAACACAGGGAATAGTAATTGTGCTCATCTTTCAGAACCATTTTCCTTTGCAGAATTCACATTTGCTATCAAATATAGAAAAGATACAACCCCAGGATTAGATGACATTCCTTACAAGCTTATTAGGAACATGCATGTTGATGCCCAAAAATCGTTATTGGAAATGTACAATGTATTGTGGATGACTCAGTCCATTCCTGAAGCTTGGAAAACACAATGCGTTATTCCTATATTGAAACCAGACAAGTCTAGTGATGACTTTAATTCATATAGACCAATTTCTTTATCCTCATGTGTAGGTAAATTGTTTGAGTTTATGCTTAAAACCAGATTAGACCATTACGTAGAGCAGAATAAAATCTTACCAGAGCAGCAATTCGGCTTCAGGAAGGGTCGTAGTGCTACAGAGAGCTTTACTTCACTCATCTCTGACATCAGGAATTCCTTTCACAGCCAATCAGCCACCGTATGTGCATTTCTTGATGTACAGGGAGCTTTTGATAATGTTGATCCATCTGTATTGGCAGGAATTTTATCAGAGATTGGTATGCCAGGACATGTCTGTAAATGGATATTTCATTTTCTTTATGATAGGACTATGTATGTTAAATTTAACAACATACTACACGGACCAGGACAAGTTTTTAAAGGTACTATGCAAGGAGCAACCATATCCCCTTTATTGTACAATATTTATACATCTCAGATAAATAAATATCTGACCCAGACTGGAGTTCAATTCCTGCAGTATGCAGATGATTTGTTAATATACTCTGTACATAAGGATGTAAATATAGCTGTAAATAATTTAAATTTAGCCCTCTCTCAAGTGCATAATTATTATTTTAATAAGCTCAAATTGGTTATAAATCCATTAAAGAGTGGAGCTATGCTTTTCTCCAAAAGGCTTTCTCCTTGTAATAGTTTGGTAGAATACAATAATCTCCCTATACCTTGGTTGAAAGAAAAGAAGTTTCTTGGTATATTGCTGGATCATAGGCTAACATTTGAATCTCACATAAATTATATCATCAAAAACGCCTCCAAAGCCCTTAATATACTTCGGTCTCTGGCAGGAGTACATTGGGGGTCTGACCCAAAAATATTATCTATGTTATATAAGAGCATTATGCGCAGCCATTTCGATTATAGCTCAATTGCTTATATGGGGGCAAGCCTTGCTTTGCTGAAGAAATTAGAAGTTATTCAGAATAAAGCTTTGAGAATTATTACAGGGGCTATGTGCTCTACTCCAATTAATGCAATGCAATGTGAGGCTTGCATTCCCCCTTTACATCTTAGACGTCTACAGCTAGCTGAAAGGTTCTGTTTGAAAATGTTAACTAAAAATAATAGAGTTGTCTTAGATCACATTTTACCAATGCATGCCACTGAATTGGGCAATTCAGTGGCTCCTTATGCAAATTTTAATCAGATATTAAATGGTAACATACCAACCTTATTAAGAATAGTTTTACATTTGAATGATTTAACAAAAAATTTGCATCAGGATAATTCGTGGCCCCTCTATAGGATGGATCTCGATATTCTATTGAAAAATAATTTTGTACATAAACCATGCATTACGAACCAACAAGATTTACTTGCTTTCCTGGAAAATAATCATCTGTATTCCATCTATACTGATGGCTCTAAAACAGTTGATAGGGTAAACTCAGCATTTTTTGACCCTCAGTTAAAGAAAACTAAATGTTTTAAAATTGACACTAGATGTAGCATTTTTACCGCCGAAGCTTATGCTATCCATCAAGCTTTAATTTACGTTCAAAATATTGATACTTGTAATATAATTATATTTACTGACTCACTCAGTGTATTATTAGCTTTAGAAGGTAACTGCCTTCGTTATAATGTAAATTATCTCATCTATAATATAAAGAATTTGTTAAATAGTTTGTTAGTTAGTGGTAAGGTAGTTAAGTTAATGTGGGTACCTGCTCACCGGGGTATCACTGGAAATGAAGTCGTCGATCGAGCTGCAAATCTGGACCCTGACGAGGATCACTCTACAGACCTCAAATTGCCATTTACTGATCTCCATGTTCATCTGAATGAGAATCTGAAAGCAATATGGTGCAACTACTGGAATGAGATCAGTAAAGAGAAAGGAAGCTGGTATAGAGACATCCAAGGAAGCCCGCCCGCCCAACCTTGGTACCATCGGAAAAAAGACATAAACTGCCGGAAATACATAACCACCCTAAACAGAATGAGATTCGGCCACTGCCAAACCCAAGCTCACCTTTATAGACTCAGCCTAGCCCAAGATTCGAACTGCATTTACTGTGGAACTGAAAACGCCGACCTAAACCATCTCGTGCTCAACTGTCAAGAATTTAAATTGCACAGATTAATACTTATCACGGAACTTGACACAATCAGCTGCGAAACGGGTGTCCCTACACCAACTCTTCTTCCAAATCTACTTAGCAATCCTACCTTTTTCGCCCCCTTATATAAATTCATTATGAACAGTGGAATAAAAATTTAAAGTGACTGGAAAAACTGAACATTATAGTGAAGTGATACGGAAGTGATAAGTGCTCTTATCTGAAAACTAATACTATAAAAAACTAATACAATACTCAAGGCTCAAAAGGACACGGATCCAGGGCCGTAAAACCCTTTATTAAAAAAAAAAAAATATAACCACTAACTCCGGTGTTTATATAAGTACTCTTTGCTTATAGGCACGGATGTCAAAAAATCCGTGCTTATCGGTCTCCAATCTCCATAATGCCGGGCGCCCCAGACAGAAGCTCAAAGAAGTGATCACAATGTGGGCCGAACTATCTGTTTATAATTTGTGGGTCGAACGAACCCTCAGAACAATAAAGCATTTTTTTGTCTCCAGCTATTTATAGGAAATGAACATGAACTATGAAGAGCCT
Source organism: Yponomeuta sedellus (assembly GCA_934045075.1). Classification (NCBI taxonomy): domain Eukaryota; kingdom Metazoa; phylum Arthropoda; class Insecta; order Lepidoptera; family Yponomeutidae; genus Yponomeuta; species Yponomeuta sedellus. The sequence goes on along the minus strand of OW203733.1, from coordinate 11,506,138 downwards.
ACGGACTTTTCAAGCCTATCCAAATAGTTCAAGATGTAAAAAAATCTATGTCTTGCTGAACAAGTTGTCTTGAACCTCAGAATAATTTGTTGAACTTTTTGCGAAACTTGAATTGAACGCAGCCGTGAGAACGAAAAAGCGCGCGAGACAACTGTCAATTTTGACAAACATTGTTATTTTTTTCGGCAAAATCTGCTGCTGGTTAGTTTAGAGATCAATCTGTTTTCGAGATAAGTGCAACAAATTACCGAATAACGTAGGAGTAATCCATTTCGGAAGAAAATATAGTTTATGTGCAACATATCAAGATGGCACACAATCTTTCAGAAGGGTCTCTCGAGGTTAGTAGCTATAATTCCTGTTGGATCTCTTGTCCTGCATTGTTTCGAGTGATTAGGGTATATTCCATGTTTTCAGGTAATCATGAATGGTGGTCACTATGATAACCCTGTAATGCAAGTGTTAGGCAGCAAAAAGATCCAAGGGAGCGGCGCCAACGAGAGATTTCGGCTGCTAGTATCGGATGGCAAACACTCCCACAGTTTCGCGATGCTTGCAACACAACTCAACGAAAAACTTATCACCGGGGAGCTCTCCGACTACTCCGTTGTGCGAATAGACCGCTTTGTCACCTCCCTTTTGAAGAACACTGGCAAAGGGGAGAAGTGAGTTGTTGTTTTGATTTTATTAAATTCCCACTTCCTTTCTTTCCATTTTCTTTCCTCTCTATTTTCTTCGGCTTTCTGCTGAAGTGTGTTAGAAATACAAAAATGAAAATTAGTAATTTATGTTGTGTGAATTTGATAAATTGGTAAATAAAATTACTAAGGATTTACCAAACTTGCATATTGAAATGTTTATTGGAACCTCCACTCTATCTTACCTCTCGTTTATAATGTCGGTATCTCCACATCACGGGTCGGCTGTAAGATATTTCAAATAAGCTCGCCACATACACTTGTTTTTATTTTATAATTTTGTGCTTTCTGTATGATTTTTATGTGTGTATTAAAGCATAAATTATCTTCCATCCAGGAGGGTGATGATAATCCTTGACCTCACCATTCTCACCCCTGGCACGCAAGTTGGCAAGAAGCTGGGCAACCCGCAGACCTGGTCAGAGGAGGCAGCGGCGGCAGCTCCAGCAGCTCCGGCCATGCAGCCTGTACCTCGCCCAGCACCAGCCCCCATGGCACAGGTGTCTCGCCCTTCCCCTGCTGGCAATCTGGATAACAGCATCATATCTTCCCAGATGACTCACCCCATTGCTAGTCTCAGCCCATATCAGAATAAGTAAGTATAACCAGTACAATGCTTCTTACCGGAAATGGGCTTTGTATATCTCATGCTGAGCTATGGAAAACTGTTGATATTGTTGATACCAAAAACCTATTAGACAAGAGACTATTCCTTAAATGGATTGAGAGCAGTTTCATTTCAATAACTTGTTTTGTTGATATTTTGTTATTGTGTTCAAAATGTACAACTGCTATTTCCACTTTCACTGTCAGATATTCCCCTATATTACGCGCGCCAAAACCTGAGCGATTCCAAACATCTAACTATCCAATTTGTGTGGAATTTGGCAGTTACATGATTGGACTTGGTGTGGTTAGTTAGGCCCCTGTTACAGCCTTGCCATGTGCCCAACTGGGGGCTCTAAATGTGAAAATCGCAATGTCAGCATACTAATGATGGTAGTGTGTTACTGATGAGTGGCTTGAGCCTACTCACTTTACAATGTATTCATAATACATTTTAAGTTGTGATGGAACATTTTCCAAAGTAAAGTAATGATCAATAATCACTATTTAGGTACAATAATAATATAAGCCTTTATTTCTTGACTTATGCTTACTATAAAACTATTTTTAAACATTTATAATTATTGTCACTAGCACTGAAACACGTCAAGTTGTCTCTCGACGTGGAGGCCTATGTTGTGAGACAACTTTCATGTTTTTTCTAGTTAGTTACAGTCTTAAAACCTACTTAGAGGCTAAAAATTCCACCCATGCCGGGACTCGAACCCGCGACCTCTGGCTAACCACGCCAGCGCTCTTCCAATTGAGCTAATGGGCGACACACCGGCATCAGTGAGATTTCGAACCTCTTTACAATATTCTCTGTATTACGTACACGCAGCAACATCTGGTTGAATATGCATCACTTGCAGCCTAGTTACAGTCTGTTAGCTTTTAGAATATACCTCGGGATCTAGAGTAGGCTTCGGTTTTCGCCGAAAGCACACGAGTGTTATTACACTCGTAGTATTCTACTTCCTGCTCTGTATAAAACTTTTCTTCACTATTTTGAAAAGTTATGTAAAGTTATAAATAACAATACAAAATAAACTTATTGCAATTATCTATCAATATCCGATAGTAGCCGAGGTATATTCTAAAAGCTAACAGACTGTATTTAGTTACAATAGCACATTAAATTATCATGTGACCATAGTATCCGTATTTGTGACTATAACAATTAATTGTGTTGTGAGGATGTTATTTATAATCTCGATTCTTCCCCAGGTGGGTGATCAAGGCGCGGGTGATGAGCAAGGGCCCGATCAGGACATGGAGCAACGCCAAAGGCGAGGGCAAGCTCTTCAGCATGGATATCTGCGACGAGAGTGGTGAAATCAGAGTCACTGCATTTCGGGATGCTGTTGACAAGTTCTATGATATGATACAGGTCAGTTGGAAATTTTATGTGGAAATGTTATGGATTAACAAACAGCATTTGCATTACTTTTCTGCAGTAGTTTTGAGAGGTGATCTTATGAGTATTTTTTTATGATTTCAATGGCAAGTACATTGATAAACGCGTATTGGCGATCAAGTCAACACCATCAAAAAATCATGTCCTAGGCACTGCAGCATCTGAGTGGTCGCTTCACCCATCTAGTAGGAGTGAAGAGGCCACTGGACGCTGTGTAAATCATCTTGTACATAGATGCAGAGGCCACTCATTGGCGATAAACAATTTGATAATATCGAGGGCGACGCCATTGCGGTTCTGTAAATAGTAAGGGTGAATTCGTCACAAAAAATATTATGTAAAGACTCGAGATTTTAAGGCTTTATTTATACAAAGCAGACACATCATTTGGTTTTGTTTATTATCATCGATTTCATGCATTTATCTTTAAAGTGAGATATTCACCTACAAGAAATATCTTTTAGAGCAACAAGACGTTGAAGTTGTCTCTGAGTAAACAATAAAAAAACAGCAAACAAAATAGTTGTGGAAATAATCACATATTCTGTGAGGCATATAGAATCTAAGCCAGCTGGGTACCATACATCACAGTATACCACCAGCCACCTCCAACTCTAAATGCATTTCCTTGTGCTTCTGAGACAACAAAGCATACTTACTAGGGTGGGCACTGAATAGCATTTAGTATTTAAAATAGTATTTTTTTCAATCTGTTCATAGTTCTGTCATTAAAGCTGTGCAAGTCCAAACTTCATTCTCAGGTGGACAAAGTCTACTACATCAGCCGATGCCAGCTCAAGACAGCCAATAAACAATACACAAGCATAAAGAATGACTATGAGATGACATTCACCAATGATACTGTAGTTGCGGAGTGTATGGATGAGGCGTCCTCTGTACCTACCATCAAGTACGAATTTGTGCCTATAAGCGAACTGGCTGATAAGAATGTGGATACTTTGCTTGGTAAGTACTTAATTACATTAGCAAATCTGAAGAAAGAATCCACTAAGAAGTTTGTTCTGTAGCTTATGTTTAGTTAAGGGTCAATGAATAAATAGGAAATTCTTCTTCTTCTTGAGGTTATATTAGTCCACTGCTGGACATAGCCCTATAATTAGAAATTAATATTTATTTATTCATGAATAAAAATTGAAGTGGTAGACGATTGTTTTTTAATTCAACTGCCATATAAAATGTAACTTATATTTATTAATTAAGTTCGCTGACCCAGCGAACTTCGTACCGCCTACCATTGATTTTATTATTTTTTTCTCCGTAAGAACCATCCTCGTACTTTAAGGAACATTCTAAAAAAAGAATTAGCAAAATCGATTCAGCTGCTCTTCAAATTTGCGCTTACCAACACATTCAGCGATTCATTTTTATATTATAGAAGATTGCACATTATTGAAACATTCGACGGCCTCGCAGGCACAGCGGTTTGGCACGCTGACTGTAAACCCGAAGGTCTCGGGCTCGATCCCCGACCGGGTCAAACTAGGAAACGAACTTTTTTGTCTCGGGTCTTGGATGTTATACATGTATTTATTGTATTAAATCTATCGTCGAGTTAGCACATATAACACAAGTCATTTAGTTGTACTTAGTATAGAGCTAACGAGATCTGTGTAATATGCTCATGAATATTTATTTATTTGTTTATTTTATTAATTACATAAGAAATAACATGTATTTGACATGAAATAACATTTATTTGTTTATTTTATTTATTACATAAGAAATAACATGTACGAAGGTGAGTTTATCTCTGTAAGAGATTTTTCCAGCAAGCCTTGGGGAGTTGGAGCAGCAGTAAAAAACGGGTCTGTATACGTATACAAACCTACAAGCAGCCATACATCTGGCGCGTAATGGAATCAAATGGAGAGGGGTGGCGGAATCTGCCCCATAGTCACGTCCCTCAGCCATGAGGAAACGACGAAGAAGAGAGAGATACGTGTACAAAACAAACTACATAGACTGCAAAAACCCTTAATAATAACCTAAGCAGAAGTAATGCTCTACATAGACTACATAAGACTTTCTCCTGGATCTCCTACTCGTACATATAAAACTCTATTTTGGAAATTATATTATTAACTAGCTGACCGAGGGAAATTCGTACGGGCTAGCAGTCGACCCAGCGAACTTCGTAGCGGCTAACAGTGGAAACAGGGAATTACGTACCGTCTACGATTATTTCTTTAATTTTTTTAATTTTTTTTCCGTAAGAACCATCTTCGTACTTCAAAGAATATTCTAAAAAAAGAATTAACAAAATCGGTTCAGCTACTCTCGAGATTTGCGTTTACCAACACATTCAGAGATTCATTTTTATATTATAGATGACCCCGCGAACTTCGTACCGCCTAACAGTCGATTCTTTTTTTTCTCTCCGTAAGAACCATCCTGGCATTTCAAGCAATATTCTAAAAAAAGAATTAACGAAATCGGTTCAGCTGCTCCCGAGATTTGCGCTTACCAACACATTCGGGGATTCATTTTTATATTATAGACTAGCTGACCCCGCGAACTTCGTACCGCCTAACAGTCGATTCTTTTTTTTCTCTCCGTAAGAACCATCCTGGCATTTCAAGCAATATTCTAAAAAAGAATTAACGAAATCGGTTCAGCTGCTCCCGAGATTTGCGCTTACCAACACATTCGGGGATTCATTTTTATATTATAGACTAGCTGACCCCGCGAACTTCGTACCGCCTAACAGTCGATTCTTTTTTTTCTCTCCGTAAGAACCATCCTGGCATTTCAAGCAATATTCTAATAAAGAATTAACGAAATCGGTTCAGCTGCTCCCGAGATTTGCGCTTACCAACACATTCGGGGAATCATTTTTATATTATAGATTTACAAGCAGTTTTAAGCTGATATGTATGTGTATCACTTGTAAAATGTTTATCAAGTAACGTAGCTCAAGATTTAACACACAAACAAAACGAGAATATTGTAGTTTACTAATAAATGCGAACAATTAATAGTCTAGAAATTCAGTTACCCAAAAAGAAGTGCAACTTTGAACTTAAATTTCAAAACCCGTTAATTTAAGAAGCATAAAATTTGTTTCACTGTTGTACTTACCTATTTTGACCCCCCACAGACGTGATCGGCGTGTGCACAGAAGCCAGCGACGTGCAAGAGCTGACGGCCAAGAGCACCGGTCGGCTACTCAAGAAGAGAGAAGTTACTCTCGTCGATTCTACTGGTGCTGTAAGTACATTCAACCCCTCCGTATCAGGATGACAAACTAGCTATATGCCCATGAAGCTTTAATGACACAAAAGTAAAACAATCGAATAGTAACTGCTGCTACCCTACTTGCGAAGTTGAAGGGAGTGTTCTGTGCTCCTTTTTCCTTGAAACTGTAATAGAAATCTGTTAAACACTCCAAATTGAACCCCGCGAGTTGTCTGAACGGATTCGACTTTTCTACACGAAAAAAGAAAAATCATTTTATTATTTACAGGTAACCCTCACCCTATGGGGTAACGAAGCGGAGGCATTCGACGCGTCGACTAACCCCGTGGTCGCCGCAAAGGGCTGCCGGCTGTCCGAGTTTATGGGTAGCAAGTCACTGGGCTGTCTCGCTAGCAGCATGCTGCGGCTGAACCCCGACCTTCCCGAAGCTCACAAACTGCGCGGCTGGCACGACAACGGCGGTGCTAGCGCGCCGCTTGTCAACATATCTGCTAAGTGAGTTGGCCACTTCACATATCCTCGCCAGTTTCTACTGGCTTCTGCCTGCGGATGAACCACGACCTTCCCGAGTCACAAACTGAACTGACAGCGGCGTTGCCAGCGCGCCACTGGTTAACATGTCCGCCAAGAAAGATGGTCACAGGCTCTAAACGATAGGGCTGCATTTCAACTACCTACTTTCTGACTTCAAAGTTGCAGTTTCTCATTGGACAATAACCACACCGACACATCATTGGATAAGTAACAATACATTTATTAAGGCGAACCTTGTATGGATACTAGTACAAAAATGTCGTGAAGTCACACTTACTGTCTAGTGTGAAAGTGGCCAATAGCAGGTAGGGCAGGTGAATAATGTCTAAAGTTAGAACTGATGAATGCCTATGATTAAAATTTTTATGTTGTTCTTTTAGATCAGGCAACTACACTGGTGGCAGTAACGAATGGATGACATTCGCCGAAGTAGAGGCCAAGCAGATTGGATATGGGGAGAAAGGTAATACAAAAAACACATTTCATTAATTAATAGAACTAACAATTTTTGTTTTATTTGTATTTATGTATTTATTAAATTGGCCAACATACATAATGCAACTAACATGATTTCTATCACCATTAGCGAGTAGAATTGCTGCTACCAACTCATCATATATTTAATTCATAATTATAAATAAATAAATATTTATCGACATATTACACGGATCTTGTTAGCCCAATACTATGTACAACTAAATGACTTGTGCTACAGGTGCTAACTCGACGAAAGATTTAATACAATAAATAGGTACATATATAACATCCAAGACCCGAGACAAACTAGAAAAGTTCGTTTCCTAGTTTGACCCGGTCGGGGATCGAACCCGAGACCTTCGGTTTTACAGCCAGCGGGCTAAACCGCTGCGCCACCGAGGTCGTCAATTAATACAGTTATTCAAAGTAAAAACAAAAAAAAAACAATCAAACCTCCATTTGTATCCTTTAAACATATTGGTCCTTTAAACATACTTAGAAAACAAAGTGATTGGCGCATGCTACACGCTCGATATTTATCACGATATTTGGATCGTAATCCAGGTGTAGCATAGCGGATCACAGATCGTGATAAGGATCGCTAGATTACTAAAAATCCAGAAATCCCACGATTTATATCAATAATCGTCGATAAAAATGGTCTGCTCGATATTTATCGTGTGTGTGAGTATTCATACGATACGCGAAAATAATTTTCATAATCATCCATTTCTTGGTATTCCCGAATCTGATTTAATAAATCTAATAAATATAAATAAATAAAAATCTCTGTTCTGAAACCAATGCTTCATCCATTTTTTTTTGACATTCATTACGTTACTTCTTCGGTGTATGTAACGTCTACACGTCTTTAGTGAATGGAATCTACCGTTGTACTGACGCGATTAGTATCGAGTGTGTAGTATATAGATTCGCTCCAAAATATTGCAAGATAAATATCGAGCGTGTAGCTTGCGCCATTGGTACATGCCCTGGAGAACCTGGGTCTGCCGCTTCCGATTCCATCGTTCTACCCACTGGGCTAACGCCGTTCTAAAAGAGAATGTAACAAACTAAAAATCCCATTACCTCCAGGCGACTACTTCAGCCTGCTGGGCGTCCTGACCTTCACGTTTGCCGACAACGCCTTGTACAAGGCGTGCCCCCAGGAGAAATGCAACCGCAAGATGACCGACCAGGAAAACGGCTTATTCCGCTGCGAGAAGTGTAACCGCGAGTACCCCAACTACAAGTATCGGCTGCTGCTCGGGGTGAGATTAACATTACATACAAAGTTAACATTACATTGTTTCTAATAATTATTCTAATATTTTGTAATAATTATGTAAAAAATTCGATACACAGTTTTTGTTATCGAACTCCTCCGAAACGGCGTCTTATGATATTTTTTGTGTATACTTTCGAGGTCTAGGTCGTATGCAAATTAATATGGGAAATAAGTTTCTGGGTTCAGGTAGTAATTTAAGTGATACTTATTACATTACAATTAATAATGATACATGGAATAATTATGAGATTTTGACGAGTGCGCAAGGAAAGCGGCGGTGCGTGAGGAATGGCGGAGAGTTGTGAGTCAGGCCACCGCCCCCACGTAACGACCGCTCTGTCAAGAGCGTTAAGACTAAGAAGAATAATAGTACATATAGCCTAGAAACTAGTATAACAGGAGTTTTTTAGAGGAATAGAAAACATATTTTCCGCGTAGATTAACTTGTAACCCCTCTCCACCAGGCTAACGTGTCGGACCCGACGGGTGACCAGCGCGTGACGGCGTTCAACGAGGCGGCGGAGGCAATGCTGGGCAGAACGGCCGAAGACCTTGGCAAGATGAGCGAATACGACAAGAAGGCCTACACGGACATCTTCGAGGACGTCAAGTTCAAGACGTTCGTCTTCAAGTTCAGGAACAAGATGGATACTTACAATGTGAGTATGCGGTGTATACTTCTGCTTTCATGATGAGAGAGAGCTAGCTGCGGATAGCATAGGCACGGTGAAAGAATAGGGCGAGAGAACTGGTTTAGCGATGGAGCCTGTAATAACTATTACGGGACCTCTCGCATGGTACGGCTGCGCCATTCATCAAAATGTTTATTCAGTTTATTTTTTTGAAGCACCTACTTATATGTTTGAATAATAAAGCGTGTATCATACACATCTTTGTCTTGTTCGCAGGATGAAGCCCGCATGAAGACCACGATAATGTCGGCAGTCCCTGTAGATTACAAAGATGCGAATGCGCGGCTGGTCAAGAGTATCAAAGCGGCCACCGGTATCGAAGTATAATATACCCAGATAAGTACAGTTAAAATAGTTTAGTCACCGCACAGATCACAAGAGGCGAGTCTCTTAAAATCATATTTGTTCAATAGAGCGATATTAGGTTGGTACATATATTTAATGTCATTTAATTTACGCGGGTTATACCACTGCAATGCTTTTGCTTCGGAGACTATGAAATAGCCTCAAATAACGGCTTTGGTGTTACTAATATTGTTATAGATAGTTTGTTACACACACCAGAAAAACCTCTTATACATTACTTTAATTGTTTAATAGCACTAAATCTGTAAATCCCTATTTATTCAACAGGTTAGACATTAGTTATTAGAACGCTTTCTCAAGTGCGACTTAAGCGCTGCACGGCGAATCCTTTCACATTACAGCGGCTGTAGCGCGGCGCCGCCGCTGGCGACAGTCGCGCGGCAGACATGCGCAGACAGAAAGAACCCAATCTTAATTTAAAACTGACAGTAATAAAAAAATCTCTAGAAAAAGGCATTAAAATTATGTGTCTCCTACAAATATCATTCTAATGAATAGCGATGCGTTCAATGGACTCTGCCCCAGCATCGATAGGATAGGAATTATAATACCTACTCGTTTACAACGAGCAGGCAATAAGTTACAGGTGATGCGCCTCCTGGGCCGCATTTCATAAAACTAAACTTCGTAATTTATTATTACAATTCCATGCACATTGCGTAGCCGAGTCTTCCCACTTGTTAACTGTTATTCGACTTTGCAATACATCGAATTGTTAGAGTTAACCATGGATTGTAGTTCTATGAAATAGGCTCCTGGTGACCCATAATTTAATGTTTCAGCATTCCTTGTGATAAATAATTAGGTCTGTATTGTGTAAGATATTTTGGAATAAATGATTAATGTTGTTTCGTATTGCCAACGTTAATGCGACGAAATTATGTTTTTTAAGAGCTAGCCTCAAGTAAATTGTATCATGATGTTTTTTTGCCTGAATAAAAACTGATTTTGTACCAAACTTGTTTCATCTTCCTCTTCCATAACCCAGATATAGATTAAAGTAAAACCTTGAAATAAAAGAACCATTATTCACTAGGTACTTTATTAAATCTTGATTGATATGACTCATAATTTGGCTAAGAAAATGGACAATTTTAAAGCATACCTGATTGGATAGTTTTGAATAGTTTTTGTAAATTTCACGTTTCTGAAGGTTAACACTTCGCATCTGAAAACTAGTTTACATTGCAACATCAAACAAAACTATCCATATACCAACGTGTATGAAAATAAGTTAGATCTTAAACATATGAGTGAAGGTTTACAGATTCGTAACGCTGCTTTTACTATGGCAATCAATGCCGGATTACTGCTTTTACTATGGCAATCAAGGCCGGATTACGCCTTCTTTATGCCTTAAGCAATTCAGACCCATTGTGCCTATCAACTAGTAGAAAAGTTTTACACGTTTACGTACCTACCATTTTTGTTACCCAAAGTGTTCGTGACGTCATGATCGAAGCAAATGCTTTTTAGGCTAATCCAGAACTGTGTCCCAAGTTATTGATCAGGATAATTAAGGATAACATGAAAGGTTCTGACGTCAAAACGTCGTTTGAGAACTCTTGCATAGCTTTGAAATCGCCCAAAATGAAATTTAGTTGAAAACCTTTTTCTTGACTGGCGTGAGTTTTTTATTTGATTATGAAAATGGACCAAGACAAAACCTTCCGATTTATCCTGAATACAAAAAAGTAGGTAAGTATCTTTTAAAATTATGATATTAACAACCTTCGAGGTTCCTTACAGATTGACTGAAAGAGCAAACACCTTTCAAGTGTAAAAGCAGCTTAATTGTACACTTACAGGAAATATAATAAGTTATGTTATTACGTTAATGTTTAAAATGACTTTCTTTACAACCTAAAATTATTTTGTTAGCTACAAAATGGCAGTGAGATTTACACTCCGTGATAAATAAAATTATAATATTACTGACTTCTATAGTTACATTGGAAATAATAAAGAGTAAACGAGTTCTTAGACATAATATCTTACGAAAATAAACAGTAGAAAGTTCGATCCAATACACAAGGGATATGCCTCAGGACAGGAGCGGTAGGCCGCGAAACGACTGTCAGCTAAACATGTTTTGAGCGCAGTATTTCTACGACGGAGGTAACACGTTCAGTCTGGCGTCAGTCAATTCCATCAGTCTGGTTAGACTGACGGGAGACTGATTGTCTATTCAGTGGACTGATGGACCAAACTGACGGATATTCGAACATTTTGATGCTCTATCAGTCTGGCGTCAATCCGAGCTTGATCAATGTCACGGACTGAACTGACGCCAGAATAGACGTGTAAACTCCGTCTATAAACAGCATAGGGTCCTTGAATAGTGCATCGAATATTGAGGAATATAATAAGCTTCCGTCATGAAAATGTTTTAATACAGTCTTAAAGCCCAAACCAAATGGCAATAGAGAAGAGATACAAGTAAACGGAGTTACTTATCGGGAATGATTCTTTACACAATGCTCTAATAAATTCATCGCATCAGATTAACTGAATACATCCAACTATTCAATAACATTCTAACAATATCCCTTACCGATTATAATTTTATCTTTACGATAATTGTAAAAGTTAAGATTATATTCTATACAGTAAAGTATAATAACATTTCTCAATATGATAATTGTTCCAGTAAACGTTATCTCTTACATAAATATTAAGAAAATATCTCGCACATTCGCCTTTAAAACTTACATATTTTTTTCTTCAATTCCAGAACAAAAATAACATTCATTAATGAATTGTCAATTTAAAAGAAAGGAATGAGGTTTAAATATTATCACTTATAAAAAACATAAATGGCATTATTATACCAACTTAATGAAGAGTACACTACACATTCTACCTATATAGATAAGTATAAAGGATGTAGGAGGTAACTTCAATGGAAAGATATACGTTACAAAATTCCATTAAATATCTCAGTTATTTACTCATAGCCCGATAATCTCATTTTATAATTGCATTTTCATACAGCCCCTTTCGACAAAGAGCGTTTTCAAACAGTTTTTTATTACATATCACACAAACTCGAGCGTACCCTTAGTGTTAATAGTCCGTACGCGCTTAAACGTCTACACTTCTTAATTCTACCACTAAATTGTGCACTATCACTAGAATACAGAGTCCGTAGAAAACTTAGGGTTTGTTTCGTAGATACGTTTGAGCGAGCGTCAGTATCTTTGTGGTCGCCTGCCCAATTGGCGCCTGCTCCCCGCGCGCCCTCGCCCCGCCCCCTCGCCGCCCACACACACACACGCTGCCCGCATACACACTCACACACGCTAACACACACACTCGTCGATACGAAAGGACTGTGATTTGCCTGTATACACTAATTCTTGGAGGCTTTATTTAAAGCCACCACCATCAAAATTATATCGTACAGGCAGATGTAAAATATGTCAGGACAAAACAGCAGCAGCTTTCTCGTGCACAATAGTATCTAGTCGTAAAGTTACTTCGACCAGATACTAAAGTGTAATACAAAAGTTTTGAATTCGAAATAGCTGCCTCGTTAGCTACTTCCGTTTACTTAGCAAGTCTCACAAACTTTACGACTCGACGAGGTCCATTCACACGCGTCAGGGACAACATAAAGCTCAAACTACCAGGGAGAAAACAACGCTACAACATAATAAAAACATTGTATCTATTATTGTACCTAAGTGAAAAATAAATTAAAAGCGAATAAATAAATCAAAAGCGACGCTCTTTGGATTATGGATTACATTGAGAGGTACAGCCAAGTGTTCGAACGGTTTCGTAACATCGTGGTCTGCTAACATTTTGAACTTTTTCGGTGCTAGTGCAGGTCAAAAGTCCGTCACACACGTGAAATCTCTACCTGACTCTAACATGTGATTGAAACCGTATATGACTAATAAAGAGTTGAATTTTTTTTAAAGTTTTTTGCGCGTTTCTTATGAGATTACTAGGTTAATTTTATCCTTTTTTGATCACTAACGACAATCTTTTTTGAGTTTCAAGATTTCCTCAATTTTGGTCCGAAATAAGCTTCCTTAACAAAATAACAAGTCAAACCTCTACTACTAACTTAAAACTACGTTACTTAATAAAAATATATAAAAACAAACTAATAAAAATATGGCCCCAATATGAAAAGGCGAGCGGTGATTATTTCAACTTTAAATAAATCACAATCTCAGTTTTGTAGCAACAAACTCGGTTGCCAATATAAATCAGATCTTATGCGAATTTCGTCTGTCTTTATCTTCAGTACAAAAATAATTTAAAAAATGTCCATAATAAACAAAACAGGTGGAATATTGACGCAATACCTTATTAAATCACAGTAGAAAGTCTCGCTCGAGCAACTGAACAAAGTATGTCCCTTTCTTGCGTAGCGAAACTTAAACTTTCTTTCAATCACACGGGAAATACACCGGCTGACCGTTTCAAGATTAAACTACCTTTTTGTTACAATACATAAGTCAGATCTAAAGTTTGTTTACGATCAGAAATATCATAAACTACAACTCGAACTTTAGTTTCCATTAAAAAAGTTTTTATCCTTACAATTTATACAGAGTTGACTACTTCACAATGATTAATTGCATTTTGTGTGTATTCAAAAAGGTCAGCAGGGTACTGCCGCTAGGTGGCGCTGACACGGTGCGGTACTTTGCTTCCGATCGTTTATACCACGGATTAGCTGCGTTTACACGCTTTATCTCACTTGCACCTTTGCTATGTACGGCTACTATAAATTGGATACGCAGAGTCGGTACAATAGTTTATGTAGCGCTCACAACACAGGTATAATAAATGAGAAAAGCCCACCAAATATCCTTAATTTGGTATGTAGCACCAACTCCACACGATACATCGTGAGAGTTTATACTGGATAATGTTGCACAATTCTACGAACCGGAAAAGATAATCTGAATAAAAATCTAATTCAGATTTGCAAAGTTTCATGCGAATTTATGTGTAAAGGCTTTCGATAACAACGTTGTGCTAAATTTATGTTTTGGCCAACATTTTGTGCAAGTAATACGCAGCGTGTAGACACATCTAGTTCTTGAACTCGATACGGAGTTACGAGTGTTTAATCCCAGATCTGTCCTGTGTCCATCTGTCACACAATAAGTTATCAAATGCATAAAGTAAGCATCTCATAAAGTAAGATGGCGCCCGCTGTTTCTTTGCAAAAGTTTTGGTCACTTTCGAGATACCTTAACAGTTTTGAAACCAGACGAAGGTGTATCCTTTTTCTTAACGTTCGAAGAATGAAAAATCAAAATTTACAGCGTAACCTTTGCAAAAGAATGAAGGCATGAGTGGGCGCCCCTCGTATCCGCGTAACGAGTCCAGCTCCCATGTAACGTGTGAGGTTCGGAAAACATTTTGAGCGGAGTCTAGAACCTTTTCAGAAGAGGATTAAAGGTTACCTTAGTTACTTTAAATCGACTACCGGGTGCTTCCAAATAGTATTACTGGTTTTAGGCTTAGCTTTAACCGCTGCCACACCAATCAAGAAATTCGTCCAATGAGGTGTGATGTCTGGTGACGTCATACCTAAAAGAGCGAGCCGGTAACGTTTTAAGCTTCTTCTGAGACTTCTACAGACAAAGCGCGGGATTCTTGCCATGAAAAATCTTTTCTGAAACTCAACTACTTTGCAAATAAACGTGGCGTAAGGATAGGGTCTTATAACATAGTACAATATAGTAGGTACTTTGGTGTGTTTCGTTACATACGGCTGAATGAAAAAAAAATACTTGTTTCTGTACATTTTTTTTACATGTACATGTACTGTACATTATACTCGTTCAAAGGTTAGTAGTTTTATTTTCTAGACCCGTAAGAACACCATTCTTCTTACAAACCCATTTGAGGCAAACCTCTTTTGAACGTGTGAGGGAGATTCAAAGCCAAGAACGTATATTTAATTTTATTCAGCTATGGTCTACATGTAAACAACCGCTGATAGATTTTTTTTAAATACGGGCAGTAATAATGTCTATCAAGTTGTTTGCTACTCACGAAATTTCAATTTCTTGACTTTTTTAATGTTTAATTTTTGTTTTTATTAAATACAGCTCATTTTCTTACGGTGTTAAAGTTTGAATTGAAATAATAACGTTTTGTGACTACGGAGTTCTCATTACAAACTTAAACCACAGTACGCCACGTTTATTTGCGATATAGTTACGTCGCAGACACTTTAAGACACTCCGCCGTTTACAAACCGCGTCGTCAATTCATGAACGCTGTAGCGTTCATAATCTACGCCAATTGTAAAAAAGCGAACTCGACTAACTGCCCGCCACAGTTACATGGGCGGTTAGAGGCTCAATTACTCGCACCAAATCCTATTGCAATGCTGACCGTCACGATAGCCATCACCTTGATTATGTAACTTTCCACGTACCTATACATCTGTGCGCCAGAACGAAATTTCTACTGAACGCTGTCGTACAATTATGTGGCTCAATATCACTGTCACGTATTAGATATCCACTGGCATGCGGTATCCACTATGTTTTAATGCGCATTATGTCTACATGGCAAAGCTAAGTAAACATTCCGCTTTCATAAACAAATGTATACGTGAAATGTTACATAATCGAGCTGCTGGTGCCCTAATTATGCACACCAAATCTTGAGCGATTCCAACCGTCTAACTATCAAAATACATACATAAATGTCATATAACTCGTCACTTAGACGATCGGAATCGTTCAGGATGCGTTCGCATAACATAGGAGCTGTACGAAACGCGACAGTCGGCCGAGGATTTGTCGCGCGCAACATAGGAGGAGGAAGGAAGCAAGTTACCGCGTCCGATGGCGGGTCACACGGTCACACCCAGCGGCCCCGTGAAGCGGGCACGGGCGCAGTCAGCGCGCTAGATCCAGCGGGCGGCGGGCGGCGGCGCGGGCGCGCTAGCGAGCGCGGCGCGGCGCTCACGGCACCAGGTCGGGCAGGCGGCCGCGGCCCTAGGGGCGCCCTCCCTCGCCCGTCACCACCTGCGCGCGGGACACCACCTGCTTTAATTAGCTGGCCCTCGGATGCCTCGCGGACGGACGCGGGTGAACTGAGGCCGACATGCGCTACGTACAGCCTACTTATCCTTACTTGTCCGATTTAGTAAACAAGATTCGAATCTCAAAATGGAGAATTGATATCAACCCTAATACGTCTCCACTGCTGGGGCACGGGTCTCTTCCTACATTGCAAAATGGAGAATACCAGTGCCAAATGCCAAAACATTATTTACACAATATAAAATTGGCAGCGTGTTGTCCAAAATAGTATTCCAGGTTACTTCATTTATGGGAATATTTCGGTTTTCAATTAAAAAGTCATACCTTAAGGGTAGAATGGTGTTTACTAAAATGGACAAGTAAGGATAAACAGACTGTACTTTGCATAGTACAGCATTTAGCCTATAAACGTCCCACTGCAGGGCACACGCCTTCTCTCAGAGAGAGAGAGAGACTCCACGTTTTCATTTTATTTTATAAGGAATGGGCTTACTCTTGACCTCGGTCTAAGCCGAGGGTGAATGAGGTCTAGGATAGACCGAGTTTGCCCAGTACAAGCATGAGAAGAAACGGGACTGAAGTAGGGCTGTGGGTCAAACCCTTGTGTCTATTATATTCATGGTTTACCATGACCATTCGATGCATATAACAAATTCGATTGACCCACAGATTAAAAAGTAGTAGTCAAAAACAATGTATCTACATCGTATTTTCAACAGACAGGATAGTGTCAATCCAAGCCATGTTGGTCTGCTTACATCATCCAAAAAACGTACTATCATCATCATCAGCCATTCGACGCCCACTGCGGATCCCTCATGGTTTTCTAAACTTCACGGTCTCGTGCCGTAACATAACATTTACATACTGGCACTTACATTGCTTCTGGCCCCACACTGAGACATCACAAACATGTAAACATCCAAGACCTGGGTTTTTTCTGTCCCCAGTCGGGGATGCATGGTAGACAGATGCACTACCGTTGCACAACAGAGGCCGTCACCATGGCTTATAAAATTATTTGACACGTATGAACGTATGACGGCCTCGGCGGCGCAGCGGTTTGGTACGCTGACTGTAAAACCGAAGGTTCCGGGTTCGATCCCCGGCTGGGTCAAACTAGGAATCGAACTTTTCTAGTTTGTCTCGGGTCTTGGATGTTATCTATATTTATTGTATTAAATCTATCGTCGAGTCAGCACCTGAACCACAGGTCATTTAGTTGTACTTAGTATAGGGCTAACGAAATCTGGGTAATATGTCCATGAATATTTATTTATTTTATTTATATGCATTTCCACTCACTTTCCGCTCCTTGTAGTAGAGCTCTTCGCTCTCCTTATCGCATAGCAGCAGCACAACGGCGCCGAACAGGAAGATGGCGGCGCCCCAACCCACGCCGTACGCCCATCCGAACTCCCACACGGACCGGTTGCCTGCAAGACAAGTAAACGGTCTGTCAATGCAGGGATATAGAGTTGATTTCCGATCTTCACATTTCGACTTTACATTCATACATCTACATATACATTCACTTATTTATACTCCCTGGCTTAACGACCCCTAGGTACTCGGAGGCCTATTTTTTTTAATGATATTTATTCAAGACATTTACAGAATACATAATATTAATTAAATACAAAAACAACCTTCACTGAAACATGTAGGTATAGGTTTACCTGTGAAGTGAGTTATTCTTTTCTTATAGCTAGCTCAAGTTGTTTTAGAGCATTTCGGCACTTATTTGGTTCACACAGTACTACGCAGACATTGGCGCTTGCGATAGCAATTTGACAGACTCCAAAACCAGTCTCCAACAGTCTTATTGCAAAGGCATAAAGTTGATTTCTGATTAAGAGTCAACTTCACATTTTGGCATTTAATTCATTCTATATCGCCGACTTAGCGACCCGAAGTACCTAGATCTCGGCCATTTGGGATGGACCAAAACTGCCATTACCTGTGCTAAGGTAAGAAGGACATCATAAACATATATCGATGCCCACAGCGGGAATTAACTCATTTTGGCAATAGCTAGAACAATAAGGAGTGATTATTAGATACTAGCAGTCCCGGCAAACTTCATACCGCTACAGAATCCGCATAATACGATTCTTGTTACCAATTCAACGCGAAAATATCTTAAAATTTGGCTTGAAAAAAGGTTACAGTAACAATAGAATATTATGCCACGGAAACTGGGATATCTAGTATCCTAGGTCTGAGTTCAAATCTTTGTGTACGTTCATGTAATTTCGTTCAGCCGTTATTGCGTATTGAGTAACAAACATACAAACATCTTCACAAACTTTCACATTTATTTATTAGTAGGATTAATATATCTGTCAGACAATTTCGTATAGAGAACTTCCCTAACTTTCCCCCGTAACCTATTACTACTCTAACACACTTTCCAATCCAACACAATGACAAACAAAAACAATCACACATTTTCTCATCAATAACTCGCCGAGCATAATGTCAGTAGGAAGTAGAACTAGCAATAGAGTTGGCTTTTGATTATATGTAACCCCCGTGGGAAATATATGGCGGGACAATAGACTCACCTAGATTCAGCTCGGCGGCAAAACACACGGGGTAGATCACCAGCGCTATTAGAATGCACATCACTGGAACAGAAAATAAGGGAATGTTAATTACACGCGGTTGCAATTGTTAAAAAGAACGAATTGAGAACCTCCTCCTTTTTTTCTATGTTTTATAATAATTTTATGTAAACTCTGTCAATTAAGGACTTTGAAAAAACTAAGTTTGGAGGTGTTTTGTCCACTTTTTCTCTAAAATAATCTAGATTTTGAAATGGACACTTAGTTTGAATTGTAACGCTAATTAAGCTGCAGTTTCTGCGCTACTTTGAACAAAACCATTTAATTTTTAAAGTCTGTTAAAAAAGCTTTATCTCCTTACTCTTCGTTCCTAAGATTTAGGCTGGCAAAGGTTAATACAGCCTTTATGGGGCATTGTATACGTTTGTATAATAATATCCCTGAAGAATATGTCTTCAAAAGGACAACTATAACATAAAGGATTATTTAGATGACAAAGAAGCAGTCAGGAATTAAAGCCAGTGTAAACTGTAAAATGTGCATGCAAACTGTGTTAATTAAGGACTTTGAAAAGACTAAGTTCGGAGGTTTTTTGTGCACTTTTTCTCTAAAATTACCTATATTTTGAAATGGACACCTAGTTTGACTTGTAACGTTTATTAAACTCCAGTTTCTGCGCAACTTTGAATAAAACCTTTTCATTTCATTACTGTGCTGAGCGATACATCCATATGATTTTATCCAGCAATATATAAAGAAATTCAAAGCACTTCCTTTTTACTCAAAGAACAAGTATCTTCGTAATGAAATGAGGAGTTAGTATGTAGCTTAAGTGACACAAAACCTTTTCTATTTAGATTAAAACCCTGTTTCAATAATATGGTGAAACTGCTCTCTTGCCCTGATAAAACCCAATATGTATAATTTGTAGAAATTAGAATTAGCATAACGCTTATGGAAACAATGGTAGAAGGAAAGCGGTGGTAGCTCAGTAGGTACAACAATGGACTCGGAAGCGAGAGACCTCGGTTCGATTCCCAGTGCGAGCACGTACTGGGTCGTGACTTTGTTTACATTTAAAGTTACGTACATCTGCGACTTTGTAGTAGCAATACGATACGCTAACTGCGAAGGAAAACATCGTGAGGGTACCCGCGGCTTGCGAGTTGTACAACGAGTAGTAGCGGAAACGTCACAGCGCGCTTTACTACGCTGTACTTAAAAGTAAAAGTAAAAATTATTTATTACCAAATGAATTATGTGAAATACATGTGGATTAATCATTATTAATTGTTACTTGGCTTGAACAAAATTGTAACTTCACTGCTAAAGTGTCGACGGCGGCGAACCGCTAGAAGCGGGAATTTGGTACTTTGTATTACATGTGTCTATAATTTGCATAATATTACAGCAATACAGTACACCAATAATACTTCATATTATGGTAATATAGGTATTCATACATACATACATACATATATAACCAGAAAGAATACATAAAACAGTTCCATATATTTTTATTGATATCAACCCTTTTTATGCCCCCACTGCTGGGACACTGGTTTCTTTCTGCATCTCAGGTAAGTTAGGTTAGGTTATACTCCACCACGGGGGCCTAGTCCGGGTTGGTGGAGCAGACCGGCTATATTTTTATAAATAGACAAAATAGGAAATGTTATATAAATTCTTTTTTCTGGTTGTGCGATAAAGCGTTCTCTTTCAAACTAACTACAGTGGTATACTGACGTGCGAGCGCCATGGCGAGGACGGCGAACCGGTAGTAACGGAACTTGGTGCGGTGGTCGGCGGCGCGCAGACCAAGTCCTGTCAAAAGGGCGCCGCACACGTCCGCGAAGAGGGTCGCCACGCAGAGCCCCGCTGCAGCCCTGCGTAGGAAGATACAGTCGGATTGTTACTCGAGCCCAAAGAATGACACAGGCACAAAAACAAATAAACGCGCGAGTAAAAAAGTATTTAAGGCGCTGCGCTGGGGGATGGTAACTAGCGCTACTTATGAAAAATAATCATAATTTGTTTTCGATATCAACCCTTGTATGTCCCCACTGCTGGGGCACGGGGGTCTTCCTGCATCACATGAAGGTTAGGCCGTACTCTACCACGGAGGCCAAGGCCGGCTTGGTGGAGGATTGTAAGACAGTGGTAGGCCTTACTGTCAGAAGTTATCAAGCCACCCATGAGGCCTCTGACATGGCTTAACGAACTGTCATTAAATGACAGCCGGCGCCAACGGCTTAGCGTGCCTTGCGAAGCATAGAAGCGCCCGGAAAAATGCCACTAGCGGTCGGTCATCCATCCCAAACCAGGCCGCGCCTGTTGTTGCTTAACTCAAATGATGAATTCCAATCACTCGGTTCTACTAGGCCACGAGCACTTTGAACTTGTTTTACAGTACGTTTTTATCTAAAAGTGAACATGAGAAATCTTAACAACTGCGACAACAATTTTTAGAACCCGCAAACTCGGACCTAGGATCAACAGCCTAGAACTTTAATCGATTTCCGCTAAAAAAATGGCCGTTTTTAGCGGAAATTGACTTAAGTCCGTGGTTATGATTTTTTTTCATTGGTGGTGCTAGTTAGCCCAAAGCGTCCTAACGGGATGACACGAGGACAACACCACTACAAAATGCTAGTTTGCCTTTGATCAGAGCCTCTATTCTGTTAGTGCATTATAGTACTATGAATGACACATGGTCGCGTCACGTGGGGTGTTTTTTTATACCATTGACGCCTAGAAGGTTCGATGTATGCGCGCGCGTAGACTTGAAGCAGCAACGAAATTAAATTACCATGTTCACGCAATTGTCATTGTACCACAATGCATTAGCAGTAAAGCGACACGCTACCGAGGGGATGTTGTAAGCTGGGTACTGACTAACGTTATAGGATCTTACTAATAAACACCGTATAAGCCTGGTATAGTTACACAGTGTTTGTTTCAAGTCATTTGAATGTAATTTTCAGTTGGAAGAAAAGAGACAAAACACTGCATAGTTATACAATACGTACACCCAAGTTTATAGTAAGGCTGATAAGGTGTAACATTCGCCGACAGCCGGGCGGAGCACTCAAACTGCTGCACACTCGCTGGTTCCCCGTAACACTACATACTGACAGCATGAATGCTCGCTGTGTACCTAACATGTTACATTACAACCCGTAACGTTGGCCACTACCCAGCTTTAGAGGTACGTCGCGGATTGAGTAGACCAAAATGGCGATGGCGTGACGTTCTCTGAGTCATGCTGGGTATTACCAAGAAGAAGAAGAAAAAACATTCATTATAGCCACCGTACACACGCCACAATAACAAAACAAACTTGAAACACATTACTAGATAACATTTAAAAAAAGAAAAGAACACTAAAGGTCACGGCGGCGTGTCACTGCCGCTATAAAACGGCAACTGTCTCAGCACATGCTGATGGGCAAGCCTTCAGCGATGAATTTCCGTCAGTGCCAGGTGCTCCGCGAGCGCTACAGACTGCGGTGTGGTGCAACCATGGGAAATACCATACTGAATAGAATACTTATATGTAATATAGAGTAATAGTTAATAGACGCTAATCGCGCGTTTTGAATGTCAATAGTAGCTACTTTCCAGTACATTAACTGTCAAATTCTGACATTTTAGCGCCGCAAAACGCGTGACCCATGCCAACGTAGTACCCGGCTAAGTTGGTGGTCCACAATAGAAAGAGATGGTCCTAAATGAGAGAAACTTTTGTTTAGGGCCACACATGGGGCTAGTTGAGAGAAACGTTTGCCTTTGCCCACTGGCACACAAAGAGGCCACATAAAAAAATATGTGAAAGAGAACTGCGACATTTACCTACACAACACACGTACGATTCGTACGTTATCGAACGATTTGTGCGGTTAAATTTCAATTAACGGCTCGAAATCGTTGCGTCGTTCCAGCTCAAACACGATTTTCAATAATCCGAATGCACTAACCAATGCACGTAAGTAAATTCGTATTATTTTAATCTGACAGATTTCTAACCAGAAAGGCCATTAAGATTCAATACTCTATACTGGCCCCTAGGATAGCACAACGTGGCGCTCTTTAGGGGAGGGCTATGTCCAGTAGTGGACTAGTATAGCCTGACGACGACGACTCTATACTGCGATTACAGGGCCTCAATTCTGCCCAGACCAAAAACGTTCTTGACTATGATTCTTGACACATACACGATCGGGTCACGTGACAATTTTTTTTTTATACCATTGACGCAAGGCATGATAAACCGTACAGCAAGGGTTGGCGAGTGTCTAGACTTGAGACTGCAATGACATGAAATTGACGCGTTCAAGCGATTAACATTAATAGTGCAACGTACTAAAATTCTAAGCACAATATAGGCGCAGATAAATTTGCAAGTGATTCTAACCAAAACAATCCTTAACACAATGAAAACCAACAAACACAATGGAACAAAATATTTTCACATGATTGAGAACCAGCACGTGTCGTAAATAACAATTAACACGCCGCTGTTGGCCGTAAAGACAGGTAATGTGGGCCTTAATGACTGCAGCTGTTAAATAGATAAAAGTTTTTTTGATACAAATTTTAAATCACTCAATCGGTGGTGATGGTCGCTACGGGCACAGGTGCACAGAATAAATAAACAGTTCAAAGCTTTTAAAGAAATTCTATCGGTAAGCTAACACATTAAATAAAGGTATCTTCCTTTTCCTTACCCTAACACCCTCATCACATTGTTCTTTCCCAAGATGTCCCTAAACTGAAAACACTTTTATTTTAGTTACCGTAAAGTTAGTTGCCGATCCGTTTAGCCGGACCCTTCCCTCAGTCCCTTGGGATGGAGCTGCCAAAATCAGCAGGCGTATCGTAATTATTTTTCTATCTCACTTATTTCTCTGACGGGGTTCCCAAATTTCATGTAATTTTTGTAAGTATATTATCATAGGCGTATCGAGGGTTATTTTCGAGTTATGACTTGGCCCTGATGCGCCCGACGTACACCGCATCACAATGAATGTAAGCAGAAACCCAACACCGCAACCAACATCCTGGGATAGACAATAGGCTATTTGATAAGTGTGAAAAAAAAGTATTAATTATACTTGTATCTATAGCGAATTTTAAAGCTGATTTAAGGCGTTTTAACTAGACAAAGATAGATAATTTCTGGAAAAAAAAACAGGATTCAACTCGATACTTTTGTGTCTTTAGCAATTTTATCGAGAACGGCCAGGATAATGACGTCACAGCTAACTGAGCTGTGACGTATAGCGATCCGAGAACCCGAAAGTTGACTAGACATTTGTTTGCTTACTGACCATTGACGTCACCAATTCCTGTGCGACGCCATATTGCCCAAGAACGTTTTGGTGACTCATTGGAAAAAATAATTTTTATTTCCTTTTTTCAGAAAAATCCACAAGATACTCTTTCTGAGCACTTATTAAACAATATCTTGTGGATTTTTCACGATTCAAAGAGTATCTTGTGGAGTCACCAAAACGTTCTTGGGCAATATGGCGTCGCACAGGAATTGGTGACGTCAATGGTCAGTAAGCAAACAAGTTTCTTTTCAGAAACCTGTCAAAAAGCCCATTCACAGACATTCTACCCGCTAGCATTTACGCCAACGAATAAAATTCGCTAAATGTAAAGGAAATCACAGGTACGAAACCTGTGCTTTCGTGGCAGGTATTTTCGAAATAGCTAAATGCGTTGTGGGCATGCTGGTAAAAGCCAATAATTTTATACACCCTCTGAGTGACGGTTTGTGCTACAGTGGGAACTATAGCGTTGGCCAATTAAAACTAGATGACTTGCTATTTCTATCAAAATCGAGCCCTGTACTTAGAGGCAACTTAAGGTACTGTTAGTAGGAGAATATTACAAAACTATTAATCAAGCTGGTGATCCCTTCGGGGACAATGTTAATCGTTTGGAATATTAACGGCGGAGGTGACTTGGCCTGGTACTTGGAGAGTTACACGCCGCGTACTTGACTCATATTGTTTATTCTTGAGGAAAGTTACTGCATGTCTAAAGGCCTGCGCAGACGAGGGACTATCACCCGGGTACTATTTTGTCCGTCGATATAGATCTCTTATAAATTGTATCGAATAAAGCACACGAAAGACTAAAAGTAACCCGTACAGAAAGTCCTTCAAGTTACCTAGAACATCAAGAGACCGGACTAGACAAAAGTTCGGTGTTTTCTTTAAAAACCCCTTTCGTTTTAAACTTCATGTAAATTACAACACAATGTAATCTCAGAATGTTTGCTTCCATACGCTTTACGCTTTACTTTACGCTACACAATTTCCGGGGAACAAAACAAATGACCGTACACCGTAGGTGTTGCGTCCGCGACATGTACTCGGAGGACATTTTTTACGATTCAGGGAGTTTGTCCCTTGGGGACAAAAGTCCCTCGTCTGGGCAGGCCTTTAACGCGTTGAATGCATGTAGTAGCTGACCATAAGGAAGAATTTATAATGAGCGCTAGAGCGCGTCTTTTTGCTTTATTATCAATGCAAGGGCTAAAATGCTAATACAATATGATGCAATTATGATATAGCTATAAAGTACTAGTTGCACCAACACAAACAATCGCGATTCTGGATTTGTGTTAAAGGGGTTTTGCACCCCTTAATATGAACTCTGTCATTACGAAGCGAGCTAGGTACAGCACGCCTTTCTATTAAACTGCACTGCATGTCTTGAGAATCAAGTGGTCTATGATTAACTAGTGCAAGCTGAGTTCCTTTTTGGGCGTAATAAAATAGAATCTTGGGCAATCAGTTTCGTAGACAATTAGGATTGTTAACTTGTCGAGTAGCTGCAATCAGTCTGAGAGGGAGCTGTTGGTATCTTACCTTAATTATAATGAAGCCTTTGTGATGTATAATTTTGTATATTCTTCATTATGCCAAAGAAAGCAACAGGTTTCTCCTCCTATTTAGGTTTTAATAATATTGTGATTAATTGATAATAATACTCAGAAGTTTGTCTTGTTTTAAGTTCTTTGGTGCGGCAAGGTTGTTGCTGTTTAATAACATGTTTATCTTATACCTAGACTTAATCTAAGTATCATGTTAGACTTACGATGGGGCTGACATGGTCACCAAGTGACAAAATGCTCGCAAGTAAAATTGATTACAATAATAATTAATTACTGCCCTTATAGGGAAGAGCGGGTGATCGTGCTCTTCCACTAGAAAGGGAAATTTCCCGCCAGGCAGATCATATGCCTGGGGACGGCCGGTCCAACTGTTGTCAGTCGGACCGCGGACGTAATATTTAAGGTATGTTAATGAAACACGTTTGATTGCGAATGTTGGAGTTTGTAGTGTGCGCGCAGAGTTGACATGTGCTCGCCACACCCTCTAAGATAAGGAATATAGGTACACTGCAGTGGAAGCTTGTAGGGCGCTAGTGGTAGCAATATCAACTTACTTAATGTAGGGCGCGGGGCGCGCGGCATAGCAGCCGGGCTGCGCGGTGATGTCAAAGGGCAGGGGCGTGGGCGCTTCAGGGTCGATGCAGTGCACGAACAGACCCTGCCGCCAGCCCGCCGCCATCAGCCAGTCGGCCGAGGCCAGGCCCAGCACCATCAGGATCACCACCAGCAGCCCGCAGATCAGGGCTATCACCTGCCGAAGGGAAAACTGTCAGGCCCTGTTCAACGATCTAATATTTGGTTGTAACACAGTGTACCGAAGTTGTAATTTACAACAACCAAAGAGAAAATAATTAAACCACTTCCAATATATATTGCATAAAAAAGGTTTTTTTATCTATCTTATTGAATTTGATACTAAAAACCGGTTAAGTGTGAGTCGTACTCGCGCACCGACCCTTCGGCCACTTTGGATGCACAGATCGTAGTCCGCCTTGGAAGTCCGGAATACGATCTGTGTATGCCGAGGTGGAAGATTTCATTTCATTAGTCCTATAAAAAAATAGTTTTGTGCATACCTTTGATCCATGAAAGAGTTTCAAAAGAAGATTTTATATTCTGTATTGGAAACCATCTTCGAAAACAGAAT
Organism: Yponomeuta sedellus; assembly: GCA_934045075.1. NCBI lineage: Eukaryota > Metazoa > Arthropoda > Insecta > Lepidoptera > Yponomeutidae > Yponomeuta > Yponomeuta sedellus. Next base: position 11,479,189 of record OW203733.1, on the reverse strand, counting down.
GATTTTTCTTTATTCGAAACCAGGTTTCCTAAAAAGAAAAACAATTCTGTTTTCGAAACTGTTCGAAACTTTGGTTTTCAAAGTGGCCGAAGGGCGCACCGAATGTTATGTAAATGTTTTTAGGTACGTAGGTAGGCCGGACAAACGACAGACAGATGGAAGGACGTCATCATCATCATAATCAGTCGGTGTTTGTCCACTGCTGGACATAGGAAATAGACGGAGCTGGACATGGACATAGCCGAGCTCAGTGGCGTGTCTTAGGAGAGTGCAAGACACACCACAGAGCCTGATATTCGGCTCTTCTCTTCCAGTCACTACCCACCGCTTTGCAAATCTCGTCGATTCACCTGGTCAGAGGACATCCTACGCAAAGTAAACGTGGCGAAACTAAGGTTTCCTTGTCGACTACGGAACCCTAGAGCGGTTTTAAGGGTTTTCCATGCCTCAAAAGGAAAAATGGAACCCGAGGTTCACTCTATTGTCCGCCTGCCGCCGCCGGCCTGTCCGTCAAAACCCGTTGTCCCGGAAACGCGAGATGAAATTAAAACCATATTATTATACCTAGGGCTACCTACAGTCCCTTGAAGCTGTGATAAATCACACTTTTAAGTTAACGTTAAAAAAAGATACGCTGGTTTATGCCGCAAAAAACGTATATTTCGAGACTCACGGGAAGTTTACAGGGTGCTTTCTTTCATATTTTCTTATACCATAAGTACAGAGGAAATACTGAAAACTGTTTATTCCTAAGTGAACTACTTTTGGGTAACAAAACACTATGCATATTTTTTTAATTAAGCTAGCACCGTTGATTTTAAATCGTGGTTGAAATGTCCCCTACGGTCCAAAAACGGTGAAGGAAATCAAAGTCGGTAGCGGTAGATAGCATCACACAAGCAAGTTAGCCTTGTAAGAAAAGAATGACTAAAAAAGAAAAATGCAATTAATCCAAATATAATTCACCAAATCCAAAGGGTCGTCAAGGTTTATTTAACGAAATTGTTACACAAGCCAAAAGTGCGTGAGTTATTAAAAGGGTGAATGATTTTATATTTGTATAACCCCGTATTTGAATTAAACGGGCATGAATCATTTCAATACGTGATGCGGGTTTCGACACGTACAATGTTTTATCCAACGTAGTAGTATAACAAAGCCATTAGGATAAACAAATAACACTGTTCGAATAGAAATGTTTACGTTTCCATTAAGGCCTGGTTCTCCGAGCGCACGATTTCTACTGGAACTATTGTGCTGCGCGAGCGAATAGTTGAGGGGCAAGTAATCATTTTTGAAAGCTCAGAAATCCCCATCTAATAGGATATATCAGAGGTTTCTGAAAACCGATTAACATTTTTTGTTGCTGTTTGATAAGTGCTCAGAAAGCGATATCTTTCGTGTATTTTTTTAAAAAAGCAAATTTGTTTCTAAGATACTCGTAAGCCGCCAAAACGCTCGTGAGCAATACGGCGTCGCACAGGAAGGTCAGTAAGCAAACAAAATGTCAAGTCACCTCTCAGATTGTCGAATCGCATTATTTACTGACCTATGACGTCATTATCGATTTGACCAATCCTGGCCGTTATAGATAAATTTATCAAAATTACGTTTTACTTAAGTTTTAACATAATAATTTCATTTAATTTCAACTATTTTTTATTTTTTAATTGATAATTTCTGCAAAAAAGGTGCAGAAATTATCGATTTTTTTTAGTTGAAATGCTTTTAATCGGTTTTAATATTCTTAATTGTACAAATGTACCTAATTAACACCTTTTTTTCAGTTTCAAATAGCCTATAAATAAGTTTTGACGACCGAGGTAACAAAAACCTTTAGTGATAAGTATTTTGTTATGTTTTTTTATTACTCAAAACTCACTACACCTACTTCATTATGCCCACTATACAAGTAAAACCATATTTTATATGCAGCACTTATTTAGATTCATATTTTTTGACTCGGTAAAGTTTAAAAATCATAAAAATAATGACTGAGCTATAAAATAATGACGGCCTTACATTGAAAATTAATATACATTTTTTTCTTCAAATGTTTTATACTAACCATTGGAGAGTGAAATGTATTTTAAAACACTTGTTTTAGGACTACGGTTAATAACTAAAACATGCTTTGCGACAAAAGATTGCAGTTATAATTTTTCGACAAACTTGTTTAATATTGAAGAGATTAGGGTTCTAGAAACTTTATTTTGTTCCTCTCTGCATTTAAATTCATCGAAGAATTTAAATGCAAAGAGAACGAAAGCTTAACTGGGAGCTCCATATAAGTTCAAACGTAACACCTGTCCAGTAGAAGTTCCTTGTAAAACAAACTAAACTTTTGTTTAATTAGGAATAGAGCTGAACGGAGCGAGAATCCGCTTTACTGCAGTAACTACGACTACACGCTTGAAATGCTCTGAGCCGCGCCATTCCTGAACTCTCATTTTGAAGGCTTTGTATATTATGTGGTTTTAAAAGAGACTTCATTATGTTGAGTAGTTCTCGGGGCAAAAATGCCCGGCGTTTTCATAAATCACGCCAGTCGACACTCAAAGAAAAACGTACGATAATATACTACCTTGTTTTTCTCGCGTGCCATCAAAGACAAAGAGCAGTGTTTCCACGACTTTGCGTATAAAGCTTGCCATCCATCACGCGTTGCGCGCAAATTATGAGCGAATGTATAGAGGCATCAAAACAATACGAGGCCGGGCGGCGAAGGAAAGAAAAGCGAGAAAGTGTGCGGGGGTGAGATGGCGCGCGTGGTGCGGGGAGCCGATCGATCGCGCCCCGCCCGCCATCAGCTGTTAGCAACCGGCTTTAAGACTCTCGGACCCTCCGAGCGCTCCTCCAGACGAGATCAAGTAGGGGATCTCCCGCGACACCGCTCCTAACTGCCACTGTTCCCGACACCCGCCGCCGAGACGATAAACTTTTAAAATTATACGACAAAACATTTCCTTCCGTCTATCCCAGCTAGACCGCTTAGTTATGGGAGCGTTTTGCTCTAACCCTTCCAGACATCGTCGCAAGTTTAATCTTTATAGCTAGACTACTTTGTGCGGACTGTTTTAACATCCGGTGAGATGCATTGAGGAGGGTTGGAGAACACTGAATGAATAATACTTAGAGCTCCTGATTCGAATGAAAGCGACGGAGCTATTAATAAAGGGGACAATCAATTTGTTCGAATCGACCGGATACGGCTGTCATCAAGAGGGATTCCATTCATTAATTTCACAAGGCTTTTAAAAGAGTTGAACTGGCACGTTTGGTCTTCCGTTCACAAACGTGTGGCGCTAAATGGCATGTAATTTTAAAGCTTCAATCAATTTCAATTTGACTGACGAACTATTGGATAGCCGAGCAATTTCCCCCGATATTACGAAGTCGTTTGTATGGCTTCCTAAAACGTGTAACAGCCAGTAGAGAAACATAAAAGGCACTTCCCCCAACTAGCGATATCAAATAAACGTGCCAAAAAACGTTCAATGGCTATAAAATAAGAGCAAAGCCGCGAATCCAATTTCCGCTTTCATATAATGGGAGAGCAATCTGCCCGTTGCTAATACAAGCGCATGTTTCATTTCAATCTGCTTCTGGACGTCCAATTTGAGCGGGGATATTAGTTAAAGTTAGTATCTACTCGTACACTAAGGTCAGACTCCCTTTGTTACGTCGGAATTGAGAGACATTTCTACAACACTGCATATACGAGTAGGACTTAATCCTACTTTATACCATTGAGTAAGTGTTAAATGTGCACCGATAGAGCTATTGGTCTTGTTGAAATCGCTGATAGTGAATGCAGCAACCAACAAGAACTTTGAAACAACTGATGATAAGTAGAAGTTAAGACTTGGTGACAACGACGCACTGCAAGACGTTACACCAACAATACAGTAACTGGTTAGTTATATATTTTATTACAAGTTGGACACATGACCTGCTTTACAACTGATGCATTAGTTAACTCAGTAAATGCACTAAATAAAAACTTGTTTTTGTTAAATATAATACAATGTGTAAAATTCAAATAATCTCCAAAATATATTTTTTAATCTCAATGAATTCTATCTATACCTAAATACTTGAAGGCTTCCCAAACTATATATTTAAAGAAAGGATATATCCTTTTCAAATTAAAAACACAAATACGACCAAAATTGATCTTTCCCAAAATGGATACTCACCAAATGTTTCCCAAAATGGAAAAATTACCACCAAATTTTATCAATGGAATTTTTTGATTGACGCAATTTGGTTGAGTTTACAAAATTTGTTGGTAGTACGATTACGGGTTGGCTTATTATTACAGGTCTATTAATTTGATTATATACACGAGCCCGATTCACCCTTTAAAGCTTTTCTGTTTGAATTTTAAGCGTGATACTCGGAGTTGAATATAAAATGCAAAGTCCGTTAATATTTAATACCGTGACACTGACGCAGTACCTACCTAGGTCCTATTTGAATATTTAGGTCAATACTGGAAACAGTATTTTTGGCAAGCTTATAAGTAGAGCTACAGGATTAGAAGATGTCCGCATTTATTCATTCATGAAAAAAAAAACCGTCTGTCAACCGGGAGACGAAAATAGCAATAAGATGCGGCAGGCGAATATAGGAGTAAATAAAAACCGGTCAAGTGCGTGTCAGGCTACGCGCACTGAAGCAGCAGAGGGGGTCTTATCTGCTTTACAAAACTAACAACTTCATCAACGTAATTTTTAATGTATTTTGTACGAAGTACGCTGAAATAAAATACTGTCTAGCATTAAGCTCGCCTATGTACTAATTAGTTTTTAGTGCAACGATTAGTTTTTAGTGCAACGAAGAATTCTCATTCATTCATTCAAGTTTACTTTTACATGTCGTTTCATTCTTACACTTTAGCCTAGAGTTACTGTTAACAGTACATTAACAGATTGATAGTGGTCGAAAAACTGGGGTTAGCCTTGTTTCTCGTACATTAACAATCTGATTATATATTTTTAGAAGCTCTCTAGGCTAAATGTTACTGTTAACAGTACATTAACAGATTGATAGCGGTCGAAAAACTGGGGGTTAGCCTTGTTTCTCGTACACTAACAATCTGATTATATATTTTTAGAAGCTGTTAACAGTACATTAACAGTGAAGTCGACTGTGCAAGAGCTTTGCAAATTGTATAAATTTTCTTTATTACTATTTGATCACCCAACATATAGCATAAAATATACAGTAGTACCCGTAGCAAATTTACAGTGGTACCTAAACCAAAATTCTAACCATATGACGTCAACCTGTGACGTCGGACACAAAGCGTCGCTTGTACAAAATAGATAAATTGCCCAAAAGTTTCTTGGACGTCCTACACACAGTTCTATACCTATGTGTCTATTTCTGAACAGACGATCTGCTAAGTTTAAGTGATTTCACACAGAGCTTAGAACTTTTAACGAACACACAAGCATTTAGTTAGAACGCTTAGTTACATTAGTAACTAAAACTCAAACTTTAACATGTCCAGCTTTGGTGCATATTGGAACATTGCCATTCATTGGCACTCGACAAGGGGCGCATTAAAGTTCCTGCATCTCGGTGTCGTCTGGCGCATCTTGACTATAAATTTTATTGTAACCCGATGGCGTGCAAGCGCTGACGTCAGAGATAAAGCAGGAAGATTATTGTGAGCTGGCGCCCAACGAGGGGCACTATATTGTTCATTGGCGCCCAACATGGGGTTTTAAATAGCCTCTGACGCCCTGACACCGTGTCACCGGGCGCACCTAGGCTATAAATTGTATGTAATCTAATGATATCTAATCTGTAATCTAACGTCGGAGGTACAGCGTCTCCAGTACAAAAAACAGTTGCACAGAAGTTTCTCGGAAGTTCTACACACAGTTATATATCTATTTGTCTACAGACATACAAAGCGGAGACCTTTTGATACGCACACAAGCATTTAGTTAGAACATTGGCGTATCTAGAACTACACTGTACGTTGAGTTCTGTTCCCGAAGAGCTTTGGTATGAATTATTAAAGGTGAATAAGGGTAATATTATTCACCTATTTAGAGGCTAAAAATTTCACCCATGCCGGGATTCGAACCCGCAACCTCTGGCTATCCGTGCCAGCGCTCTACCAATTGAGCTCAATTTTTGCACTAACCCGTGCAAAGGACAAATTTAAAAACCTATTTAGAGGCTAAAAATTTCACCCATGCCTGGATTCGAACCCGCAACCTCTGGCTATCCGTGCCAGCGCTCTACCAATTGAGCCAATGGGCGACTGGGCGGCATGGGTGAAATTTTTAGCCTCTAAATAGGTTTTTAAATCACCAAACTTGTTCTTTTATATTAACTAGGTATGTATGTGTATTTTTTACATCCTGCACTATCATTGTTAGCATCAAAACGATAATATTTTCTTATACTAGCTGACCCCGCGACTTCATTCGCATGAAGTTTTTTGGGGTTACGATAAAAAACGGCATCAGGATGCAATCATATCTACACCACCAAAATGTATGCATTATGAAAATTGACCCGCAGATTTACTTTGTAATTCTGCATTATCTAAGAGAGTAAAGCTTAACGTGAAACGCTGCTAGGTAAATGTCTGTTCCGTTTTCCCGCTGTACCTACAATAACGAATATCTGAATACTATTGAAGCGTCAAAACTGAAGCTGGCACCTGTGCAATCTGGTTGGCGGGCATCTCGTCCTGCTCGGCGAACTGCGGCGGCGGCGGCAGCACCGGCGGCGGGAGGGCGCGCGGGTGTGAGTGCCCCCCCAGCCCGGCCGGCCCCGCGCGCCCCTGCATGCGCCTCTGACGCCCGACCGACCGCGCGACACTGCAGCCTCAGCGCATCACAACACTTCAACACTGCTAATGTCTCCGCCTTAGTCGCAACTCTTGGTGGACAGCGTCGTCTTAGTGAGCCTTTTTGGGGTCTTCGCGATTGGGGTTCACTGGTAGCTAGGCCTTTCTGAATTGAGCTTTAAAAGTTGATCGTATCGCGTCCAAAAAGCATAATTTGAAGTTAAGACAAGAAATATTGTTACGGTTTCCTTTTGAAATTTATGGGATACATGTGTCGCTACAGACTAGCTGGTGTCAATGAATGGTAGATTTATAGTGAAGTTTTTTGGTTTTTATATCGTTATGTATTATTTATATTCCTTAGAGCTTTTCCAGCACATATATTCTTGTAGTCGTGAACAAGTAACTCTCTGTAACCAAATATTTTTGTACTGAAACTTTCATCGGTATTCTCATTAACTTTATACTGCAGCCTAAATGATTAAAGGCCCGGCTGTGATTGATATAAGTAACCAAGTAATCAAATTTGTACTTTACCAACATTACTCAAATTAGCATCACACCGATAGGAGGATAGTGTGAAAAAAACCCAAAGCTGCACCGCAATTCGAAGAGACCTCTAACCAAAGCGAATGAAAGGGCAACAATTCATCACTGTCAATAAGGCCGCAGACACAACACTGAGAAAAATCCGCCCGACCATCGGTAAGTGAGTGGCCCGTGATTGAAAGGTGATTGATTGCGTCAGCGGTGAAAATATACCGAAGAAGCCCGCAAGTCAGCTGAATGTGGAGACGTAACTACGTAGGGAAATTCGGTCCTTTATTAACCTTTCTTTTACAGGGTATTGCAGAATGGTCCGACAGAACTTAAGGGGGTTATTGGACCTATCTGCAACACCCTATATATATTATCAACTTAATTACGGAATCACTTAGATGAAACGGGTGGTCAATAAAACGATGTACGTAACGTTTACGCAGGGTTTTTTCAAGTACAGTTATTATTTGTGGGCGTGTGGTTGTAGGCGCGAGCCAAAACAGTATGAGGGCTGCAAGCCCGAATGCATCTCGTAAAGGAAAAAAATGTCGCTAACATAAAAACTGTAACAGTCATATATGCTCATTTGCGAATCAGAGAGAAACCTGGTCGGACTCTTCTGCAAATCAAGTGAATCCGGGTTGATAATGTGTAGTACTTAAGAAGGTTTAAGTGCCTTTACAAGTTGTCTACAGGTAATTCAAATTCTCGCAAGTGTTATTAATCCGGTTGAACACATCTATGGCGAAGTTAACATATAACCTACGTCCTAACTAATCCAATACCCTGCCGGACAGCGTAACATAATTAACACAGCTAGATAACACCGACGTTAGTAAACAGGAAGCGTCGCTGATCCGATAAAACACGACGTTCATCAAGGAATTTAGCCGGGCGACCCTAATTAGGTGACATCATTAGTTGACATTAGGAGTCGCCGTCAAACGGGGTAGGTGAAAGGTTGATTGATGGTATGTAGCTAGTGTAGCTATGACTACCCCTTTCGCATGACGGAGGACGAATGTAGGTCAGTCAGGGTCGGTGGTCGAGGCACGTGTGCCGGGGGGCGGGCCCAAGCCCGAATGGGAACAAGAAACGGTTGGCGTCACGCCACCGTTTGCTCTCTCCGGACTAAAATTGTTGTATGCCGCCTCTATTTTGTGTAGGAAAAAAGAAAGAAACTGCCACCAAACTAGGCTGAGGTCGCATGTGGTAAAATGGGGGCTTGGATAGGAAAATACCAAAAGGAACGGCACGATATTTCAAACGTTGAAAAATGGGAGACAGAGTTGCGTAGGTTCGGGAGGATGATTGGAGTATTGACTATCCTTCAGTTTCTCGTTCACTAACAATCTGTTAATCTACTGTTAACAGCTGTATTTTTTTTGTATGCATTATGGCCAACTGAGAGCTGTTAATAATAGATTAACGGCTTGTTATTGTACCAGAAACCAGGGGTACGTCTTGTCTAACACTAACTGGTACTCAAAATAGTACAGTAAGACCACAGACAATAAATTGAGGTTTAATTAGTTGAGGGTTAGAGTCTCATAATTAATATACTGACTCTCTGAGCCAATGCTTTTGGAAGGACTGACATGACATGGAAAAAGCCCTTTTTCACGTCAGCGTGTGGCGTCTTTTGCAGGTTTATTAGCGAAATGCCGACAAAAAAGTTCATGAAACCCTGAATCTGTGAAGTGTCTCACGATCAAGGCTAAGGCAAACCATAAGCCCTGTCGTATTTGAAACATGTCGGAGTCAAACCAAACTATAGTGAGCCAACCGGTAAATGAGGTTATCTAATGAAATGTGCTTCTAATATGGAAATAATATGCAGTAACAACTTCGTTATATCGTTACTTTTAGTTGGTCAAACAACGTGCTGTCGAAGCCATGTCGCAGACATTTTTCGCGACAAGATGTGTCGGTTGTCGGATTATGGATACAACGTAATGTCGCAGCAACGTCAACATGCTGTCGCATTGCATCCGCAACAGCCAAACACAAACGTCAAACAACGCTACGCAATCAAACGAAATGTAAGGAATAAGAACAATCGTGTATAAGCTATTTTCGGCCATATACGGCGAGTTATCCAAAACTAACACCGAAAACGGACATCCATTGTATAACAATAGCAAACAAAAGTAACATTCTTTGCTTCTCTACAGAACCAATGTTTGTGTTACAATTTAGGATGCGCTCTATATTTCCGGTATGTAACAGCGACCATGGTTTCTTTGCTTTCTTCTGAGGAGGACGAGCGAAAAATATGATAGTTCCTGCATCTGGGCAATGATTTCTCCTTGCGTCATAAACTATGTACTACTATAGTTTATTAAAAGGCGATGATTTCAATACGGAACGTTGTATATCTTTACAATAAACTCTGAAACGACTTTAGGTGTGGTTTTATTTGTTATAATATTGTAGTAATATTTGATAAAAAACGGATAAAAACGTATAAACGGAGAAGCAGGTAAAAAGTCAGATCTGGTCAAAGCGTAAAGTTGTAGTCGTGATGAAAAAAAAGGGAAATCGAAGAATGAGTGACAAAATTTAAATATTTGAAAATGATAGATAGAAAAAGAAATAAAAATGGTGTAAAGAGGTTTGCACCGTTAAAAATAATCGCTGGGCGGATTCGTCCAACAGAATACTCTGTCTCTGTCCAAGATAATATTGGATTAAACGAAATTTTACCTGGTTCAGTTGTAAAACGCCTTTACGATAGGCGACGACTAATAATCAAAACAACTCAATTTAATCTACTCGTACCAAAAAACTGTTAACAAAAAATGCACAATTCTTGAAACACGTCATTAAGAGAATAATTATAATTTACAGGAACTTTTGGTCTATGACTATTGAAACTTTCCATTTGTAGCAGGACTCGGCTCGGCAAAAAAATACTGCAAAATTACCGTGGTTTCGCTAGAATACTGCCAAGAAAGCGCGCTAAAACGCTTCCGTGTATTTTGTGAGCTTATACCTGTTATGAACATTAGCTAGAATGCTCATTAAATGTGAATCCTCAAGTCTATCAACAGCTCAAAATATATATGTATATATACAGGGTTATTTAGAAAATACACAATTCCTAAAACATATCGGTTAGGGTTTGTCAGTTACAACGATATTAATAATAATTAGTTCTGCTACAATTTTTATTTTATTATACGTTTTTCATGGGTTTTCTAGTTATATTTATTGTAATTGTTGTGTAATTGTGTCTACTCTGCCTATGCTGTTTGTTTTTGTACTTTCATGAATGTGTGTGTAAGTGTAAATAAATAATTTATCATATCATATCATAGTTTGGAGTGACACTAATAGTTGCTGATTAAAACTATATTAATTAAATGAACATTCTTCTTTGTAGAATAATGATTTTTGCAAAGCTAGTAGAACGAGTAAAGCGAGAATGTAATAAAATTATATAATTGGGCTATTTTACGAATTGTACATTTTAGAAATAACGTTGTATATTATATACTTTCACGCTGTTGAACCAACCATGATTTTGTTAAATGTAACTTTCATTCTTCTATGTATGTAAAACAATATTTCCCGGAAGCTGCGACATTGGCAAACTGCGAATTTATTTAAGTTATGTATTTCGAAAACCAACATCTGTGAAAAAACCTCATAGAACAAGTTTCTGTAAATTAAATCTTAATAGTTACAAATGATAAGGCATTTTAAAGGTTAAGTTCAATAAATAAAAATTATATTAAAATTCACCAGGCTCCAAATTTCTGATTTTTTTGTGAATATTATTATTATTAAATTCTTTATTGTACCTGTAAAGATTGTACAATTGGCGGGCTTAATACTAAATAGTATTTTATTCTAGCCAACCAACAGGTGACGTGGAGAAGGCGGGGGTAGTCTCAACCAGTGAGGTGATATTTTAGTGTCAAATATCTTTGATAACAATTAAACTGTATAAGTGTGTGACTTTCATTCGACATTGTAACTTCCACGTCACACGAGTCTGAAAGACGTTTTTACGATTTTGTATAAAAATCTTCAATGTGTTGAAATTTCGGTACTCTGTAAAAGAAATCGTAACTTCTGGTACGCTTGCACAGATTAGGATCCTTTTTAGTTTTGTTTGTTTTAATTACGTAGGTATATACCTCCGTGCATGACGTACTATCGATTTTGTAGACTCAGATTCAATTTTCTTTCGCTTTAGAAAATAATGAAAGCAGCCCAATTCGACCGAAACTCAAAATTACCACACTTGCGTCCGAAAAATCCAAAAAGATTTTCGAATAAAACAGAATTTAATTTTATTAGGACAACGGCCATTACGAATTGTAGTGTATCGCTGTATTTTAACAAGTTTTTTTGTAGGCAAAGTCAAGTACTGCTTTCTATGATTTTACAACTCAGAGTAACGATAAAACAGAATTTAATATTTTTAGGACAACGGCCATTGCGAATTTAAGAGTATCGCTGAATATTTAAGGAGGTTTTTGGCAGTCAAAGTCCTATATTACTGCTTTCTCTGATTTTACAACTCAGGGTAACGATAAAACGCATAAGAACATTCTTCTGCACGATGAATGTGACAATGACGCATTACGCGATCCATTATGTTTAAAAATAAAATAATGGAGAGAAAACTGGATCTCGAGAGCGGTGACGACAAGACACCGAAAGTGAAAGCATTGTTTAAAATACACGTAGTGGAACTTGGTACTGATCATTGAGGTATCTCCTCTTCTGTATCCGATTTGTCTCAGCAATCACCGTTTTAGTTTTTTATTTCAAATTGTATTTTTTATTTTGGCTCCGTTTTTGGTTCAATATTATAACCGATGTCTGGAAGAGATCGCTTTTAGCGATAAGTTCGCCAATTGTACACAAACGGCGTGTTTCTGAATTAAGAATTCCGCCTAGTAAATGCTTAACTGTAGTGTCTCTTCGAATTTCTCAGCAAAGAGCGTGACGGAACGTTACCTACTTAACTGTTTACTTACTGAAATTCTAGTTCAGAAACCGGCCCAATGTAACTCAGATATTTAAGTTTTTCATGTACCCTCGAAATGTATGATGTGCAATAAAAAGTAATAATCTAATCTAATCCAATCTCTTTGTTAAGGCCGCAGGTCTTCTTGATTCTAATAAAATGCAAGAATTTCCTACTTTGGCTTTAATTAGCAAATAAAATATAATAAATCGAGTTCAATTGCGAGTCTTTACAAACACCAGTTCTTTTTTTTGAACTAAAACTTTCGTAAGCACAACACATTGTAGACTTTTAGTCCGGATTTACTTACGGGTGTTGTTATATCGGAAAAGTCCGACCGGTTGCTCGTCTCACACGTGTGAGACGAGCAACCGACGACGCGAGCTCCGTCTCTGCTCACCATGATTAAGCTCTGCGAATCGGAGCGAAACCTGGTCGGACTTTTCCGATATAACAACACCCGTAAGTAAATCCGGACTAAAAGTCTACAACCGTTCTTTTTTCTCAAAAGTCTGTCTCGTTGACACTTTATTTTTAATTTAGCACTTCCAGCAGCCTAAGTAGTTTTCGTTCATGCAGGCGTTAACATCTTAGTTTACTTCACAGAATGTTCTGTGGTTTACTTTATTTTTACTTGTGTGTCGTATTGATACAATGTCGTCTTCTCGCACACAAGAAACTGTTAATCTACTGTCACCAGATTTCGTTTGATAAAATACCAACATACAAAAAAACTAAAGACAGCTCTGCTATTAATAGTATAAAAAATTGTGTACGAGAAACAGGGGGTAGCAGTAAGCAAAGTGTGATCTTTCGTGAAATAATTTGAGTATTTGTGCAGATTCTGTTTGCCAAAACTTTTCAGGATAATATGCGTTGAATTATCATCTTTATAACGGTTAATATTTATTGCAAGTGCATGGGCATGCGTCGACTAAATTAATGTTGACTAAGCGAAAGAGATTCGTCAGTATCGTGACAATGTGGCAAACTCTAGTCCAGACGTGAGTATTGACTGTGTGAACTCAAACCTTTGTTCAATCATCGAAATATTCCAACACACGTGAATAGTTTCAAAAGTTTTGTGTTTCCACACAGTATTAGTGTCTCAGGTACCTGCCTCAGCTTTTTATCACCGTATAGTTGAGTAAATTAACTGGAACCTTATACAGAGTGTAAGAAAATTAGGTAACGATATTTTCGAGGCTCAAATGTATGTGATAACGATCTCATTTATAAAAAGTCACAAAATTAAATATCGCAAAACTAAAAGTTTTTTTTTTTTCAAAATCGGAAAGAGAATGGAAGAAACTAGAATAGAGAGCATGCAGGAAAAAAAAGGACACCTTTGATCAAATTGGGAATTTATTAGCAAAGGGCAAGGATAAAAAGTAGCCGAAACCGGCGTGCTTACGTGCAACAATCAATGAAAATATTCATTGATTGAGATGAAGCGAAAAAGGTCTGTCAGGATCGTGACCAGTGACATACAAGGGTCTGTCACTGGTCTCGACTTCCCTATCTACTCCATCAGGCTAAAAGCATGAATTTACGTAATCGATATCAACTCTTGTATGTCCCCACTGCTGGGGCACAGGTCTCTTCCTGCTTCGTAGGAGGGTTAGGCCATACTCCACCACGGGGGCCAAGTTCGGGTTGATGGAGGATTGTAAGACAGTGGCGGGCCTTACTGTCAGCAGTTATCAAGCCACCCATAAGGCGACTGCCATTACATAAAAGCTGGCACCAACGGCTTAGCGTGCCTTGCGAAGCACGGAAGCGCTCGGAGAAATGCCACTAGCGGTAGTCACGGGACGGTCACCCAACCTGCACCTGACCGGGCCTGTTGTTGCTTAACTCACGAGAGTGATTCCAATCACTCGGCTCGACTAGGCTACGATCGCTTCTCGCTTTATGCGCTGTTAAAGATTTTATCATGTTAACGCTACTTTTCTTACCACGTAGAATTCATAGAGCAGCTTGGTCGATAACAATTAGACGTTTTTTATTAATTCTAGTAACAAAACCAAAGAATCATAATAGGTATATATTTTATTGCTGTTCGGTTTCCCTGAAATTTCATAAATTATATCTTTATTACGTGCTATTTGACTACTGAAAACATCGTTGCCTATTGGTACCTAAAAACCTTTATAAGTTTATTTTAGTGAAATTAGTTATTTTACGTTATTCAATGCCGCCTGCACGTCTTTACATTTTATTGATTTCGAATCATTGATTGTCTGAACAACACTTTGGGCAAAATAGTGGACGCCATAACATAAATAATGCAGAAATTGTACTTGGGGGCGACTTGGCGAAGATAATGTGATTTTGGGGTCGTCGGGGAATATCATTCGATTTTGCTAAGTGGGTGCCATCGGACATTATGATCAAACCGTGTTGTTAGCGTTCTCTTAGGCTTTCTTAGAGATATTGATAATACTTTGCAGAAATTTATAAAATGTTTAAGACGAAGTCTGGTTACAGAGAGTAATGCATTAAGTAGTTACTCCAAAACTTTTTTTCGTGGATTTAATTCGCTTTCATTCTGTGGAAACTACTCTTGTTTTACTTAATTAATAATAATATAAAACTCAGTTAATACAGTTTTTGTGAGCTATTTAAATTAATACTTAATATCGCGCGTGCTCACTACAGATCTATACTGAGGCATAAATGATTGACATATTAGAGATAATATGTAAGCAACAATTATTTTCTTCATAATCGTCTTCGGCTCATTTTTGTGATTTGCGCATCCAGTTGCGCCGGTTCTGTGATTACACAGCAAAATCACCACTAAAGTACTCTAGAATATACCAGTATTTAACACAGATGGGGATAAACAACTTGATAAGCAGCTACTATAATCAGGAGCTAGAAGGTAGTGTTTCTGTAAGTAGGAGTGAATAAAAAGCGTTTTTGGAGCCTTTACGCGGGGTTCGGCGTTGAGGCAAGGGCGGCTGGACCGAGCGACGCGGCGCTTGACGCGGGACTGCCGCCCAGTGCCGCCCGCCCTCGCGCCTCGCCCGCCCGCCCAAAACACAGATTACGGAGACACATTTATAAGCCAAAAACGATACTTAACTTCGATCGCTCTACAAGGCAAACACGAACATTTTCGCTTAGCGTTTCCAAATTGATTCAGATATTACAATGTTAAGATTAACCTAACCTAATTAACTCATAGCGTACCTACTTAGCTAACTCGATACACTCACACTAACAATCCTACTATTGTCAATCTAAGAACAATCACTCGTAAAACAGTCCCAGGTCCTCAGCGTCCTCCGGGCGTATCTTTAGACCTGTGTGATTTGCAACCTTGGGGGTTGCGGGTCCCGTCGCGAGGGTCTTCTGGGCCGCTGCAGGCAGCCGCCTGCGGCGCGCCATCGCCGCGTGAGCCCGGCGCGCGATGGCAGCCGGCACCAGCGTTTCGACTCCCGCGCGCCAAACGTCGTCACCATCCTATCCCCGGGCTTCGGAATATCGTACACAATTTTAGGACTCTCTACAGGCTCGTTGTTCGGCGCTACGCGGTATTTCGCGCCAGTGATGGCTTTCTTTATCGTCCTAATAGCTCTGCGCGCCGGATTTTCGTTCACCTCGTCGTCAATGTTCGTCTCCCGCGGGACAGCGGTTAGACAGCCCGGGGGCGGGTGTCCTATGGGTGTTTCGTCGCGTTGTCTGCCCACTAGAGTTCTCAGGCGATTGAGTATCGTAGGCGGCGGGTCGGTGTTAGTGCCGACGGTGCAGAGGTGCGGTCGTGGCCGGTGTGGTACTGGCGTGTGGGCGTACTGCTGGGGCGGGAGGGTTGCGGCGCGGCGCTGTGGCTCGTCATGCAAGTAGGCGACGTGGAGAGTGCTGATGCTGAGAGGCTGGGGCGGCGGCGGCCAGAGATCTCTCGTGGGCGGCACCGGGGATGGCCGCTCGCCCAGCATGCGGCGCGCCAGCTCCCCCGGCTGCCAGAGGTAGCTGGCGGTCAAGTTGCCGTGTGTCTGCATCACCCCGCGGCGCGCCACTAACGGCGGCTACGCTCTGCTAATCTAATACAGGCCTCCAGGCACTCGTACGGCTTGCGAACGCCGTCAGCGCGATGCCGCGCCAAATTGGATCAAGGGGAATGTCGGCAAATAGTCTAATTAACCCTTTAGAAATAATCCATATGTTTTGTTTGTAGGCTTCTAAGCCAAGTTATTATGCATTCCTAATAAAGGTCACGTCACTGCGTAATAAACTGAAATAGTGCTGTTTAACGTAGAAGCGCTCACGGCCTAGGGGAACCGAGTGATTGGAACCAATCATTTGGGTTAAGCGACTAAGCGCGCGGTCAGGTGCTGGATGGGTAACCATCCTGTGACTACCGCTAGTAGCATTTTTTCCCAGCGTTTCCATGCGTCGCAAGGCACGTTAAGCCGTTGGTGCCGGCTGTCATGAAATGGCAGTCGTTAAGCTATGTCAGAGGCCTTATGGGCGGCTTGACAACTGCTGACAGTAAGGCATGCCATTGCCTTACAATCCTCCACCAATCAGGACTTGGCCCCATGCATTGTATGTCCCCAGCAGTAGGGAAATACAAAGGGTTGATATCTTCACTTCATCATCAGTGCTGTTTATCTAAATGCCAAGATACTTGCCTTTTAGATGAATGAAAGTGTAATTACAAATGTTGGAAACTTACCTTTAAAGGTCTTGTGATGGTCACTGTCTCAATCATTGTGGTTGATGCCATTTCTTCTGTCTTATCTATGTGATCTGCAAAGATAAAAATACTTGAAAATTAATGTCTTACTGAAAAGTAATCATTAATTAATGCATTGATCATTAATGAACATAATAATAACTATCACACAACACAGTGTCTTGTACCTGTACCAAACAAGGATACCCTGTGCTATGGGTTAGGTTAGGTTACGTTAGGCTAAAATTAGACAAGGACATCACAGTCATGGAAATACACCCAGACTGAGGCCATTTGTAAAAATATATGGCGGCCCCCAGTGGAAATCGAACCCACAACCTCTGGCTTGGTAACTAGAACATGGGCTTACTTTTTCTCCCTCTGAGGAAAGACCTTTGTACTGGCACATTACGCGTTTTAAAAATTGTCCTTCTTAATAAAAAGAAATATCAATAGGCCACCAATTGTACTGCATTTTTTGTAATTGGCTCAGTCCGCGGTGACGGGTGTGACATTTCAAGTTGTAAAAACGCTCATATTTTAATTATTATTATAGTTAGTAACAAAGTTTTACTGTCGCTCTTTAGATCTTAACATTAAATATGTCTGGTAAAAAAATATCCATTCATGGCTATTACAAAACAAGATACAACAGTTAAAAGGCCTGTGACGGGTGTGACGCGCACTATTGAGAGAAATGCGACCTCAGTCCAATATCTCTAAAGTTTTGCGAAAGTACTTGCCCTTAACTGTAAATTAGTACTTAAACATGTAGGCAATACAGTATTCTTTTAGTTCTCACTGGCGCCACATTCCTTGGGTTCCTATTTTGTTTGCTTTTGCTTAACAAAAACGTGACGGGTGTGACAGGAGATTGTGACGGGTGTGACTAGTTGAATCATGGAATAAAAAAGTGTCTTTAATTAAGCCTAATAGCTTATTTATTAATCAAAATTAAAACTTGCATTAAAAGAATTAATAATTTCTTAAACACGTCAACGGGATTATGAAATCTATAATATAAAAATGGATCGCTGAATGTGTTGGTAAGCGAAAATCTCGAGAGCAGCTGCACCGATGTCGCTAATTTTCTTTTTAGAATATTCCTTGAAGTAATGAATATTCCTTGAAGTAATGAAGGATGATTCTTACAGAGAGAAAAATAAATAAAAAAATTAAAGAATCGCCTGTTAGGCGGTACGAAGTTCGCTGGGTCACGGTCAGCTAGTTTATAATATAAGTATCCGACCACCCTTCTTTCTACATTTACGTTATTTGGTCTTGTTAGCTTGTCTTATATTTTCAAATTTAGTTTTCATCATTAGGATAGACCTATTTATTTCATTCTTATTTTATCTCTTTGTTTTTTCATCTCTAGGTGTGCTTCTAATTCCTCTGGATCACTCTTCAACTTCTCCCTACTTTTCCGTTTCCTCGCCGCCGCATCCATTCTAAAAAGAAAAAAATATAACCCAAGCCAACCCTCTTACAATCATAAAATATTCATACCACGCAAAACTTAAATTGTTACAAAACTTAGACTTATTATGACCAAACCCTTATTAAAACTATGTGTAATGTACAACCAGCAGTTTTGTGACGGGTGTGACATGTGACGGGCGTGACCTAAATAAATCATGTTATATATCAGTGCAAAGCCGTTTCCCAAACACCAAAAAGCTTCTCATGCATTGGTAAAAACCATAACCTTACTTTCTGAAGGTTGGCTCAAAACAAAAAGTTTTCTAGAGAATGCAATATTAACTTTTCCATTTATTTTGTGACGGGCGTGACCCAAGCTCCAACCATTAGATATCCTTAAATAAAATCCTTGCCATTTACCTGATTAATTCCAGTTTTTGAACAACGAATGTTCAAGAAACGCAACAACACTTGATAATGCGGACTGTCTCTGAATTTGTCGTGCAAAAACGTGATGCCAGTATAAACATTTTTTTTTCTACCTATTGCCAACTGGCGGTCTATGTGTTTGAATCACGATATTTTGAAAATCAAAGCGAAAATTACCGTTTTTGTTCCGTTTTGTAAAAATTGGTTATATTTAGACTTGTATTTTATTATTTTGATAAAGATTATCGTAAATATTATTTTCGTTTGATTGGTATCGATTAGCGCGGACTGAGCCAATTATTTTATGTTTGTGTTTTCCTGGTGTACAAGAAACAATATTCTCATCTTACCTACTTAAGCTCTTGTGGGTCTCCTAAGATTTCCAAGCTGAGAATATAGAGAAATATGATCTTATACTATTAAGTACCATTGTTGGTAACAACAAATTTTATTTTATTTAAACATATTTTGGTTTTTATTTAAGTATGTTGTATGTAAATAAAAACCAAAATATGTGCAAAATTTGCTTTATGAGGCTATAATTTCTTTTTCATAAGTTAATTTTCAATTCTAAGCATGCTTAAACCTCAATATGTGTGCTCTAATAAAGTTTCAATGCAATCCGGCATGTTGTTTGTAAAAAAAACAAAATATGTTTATATGGGAACTGCTGCTTAAGGGGCCATCTTAAGGCTGCTGTTACCGGCCAGGAGAGGCGGCGCTTACTAGAGCAACAAAGATTCTTAACAACATTTTTAGTATCTCTGACATTTATTGAACCATGAATGGCTAATCATTTACATTTGTATTGTTAGGCAATTTAACTTTAAAAAATCTCTTTTATCACATAATCTAAAATTTTTGGTTCATAATTTGTATACTAACAATAAATGATTTGTGAATTTGCTACATAATAAAATTATCAATATTTTTACTCAATTATGTTTTCCTATACTTAAAAAAATTCTGATAAGGAAGTTGTTTTCAAAATTATTTATATCTAAGGATATCAAACATAATGTTTTAATTACCTTTTTTATATTTCATTATCTAGCAAAGCCTAGTTGGCTTTGCACATACTCTAAATGTTTTTCAATTTTGGAATAAAACCTAAACCATACAAATTTAATGCAAGAGCTAAGACTATGACTCTTCCAACAAACTTATTATGAGTCCTAGTCCTAGTAGACTGTTCCAAACAGTACTCACTAATATCCATGCAGTACTAAATGACCCTGTAGTAAGTAGGTACATGTTAGGTACTTAGAAGTGAATCACTTTGCAATTTGATGCAGAGGCCTTGAGACAACAGACTGGCCAGTTGTAAACAGATATTCGTTGTTCCTATCTCATTCAACAATGTATGTCCTCGTAATCAACAATATGAACAAGAATGATATTGATATTGCAACTTATAACCAAAACCTTAGTGCTCAATCATACCTTAGCTAGACGAGTCACTGCAGCGCACCTCGAAGAATGTTATCTACTTCACTGAGTACATGTAAATGATAATAAAATATTAAATAATGTATAGGTAAATTCAGCCACTAAAATCGATTTTTGTTGTGGTTGTTTTGACCGTTTTGACGTTTTTTTTTTGTTTTCTTTCACAAACACCACAAACACAAAATCTATGCTCGATGATGCACGCACCAGCCTAGCGCAAGTAGGAACTTTGAAATTTTTGTTCGCATTTAGCCCCGTTTTAATGGCGGACATATTTTTGTCTCACTCTTTAATACTACTTACTCTTTCTTTGCTGTCAATGTCAAACTGAAAACATAACAAATATGGCGGAACGCGGCACATATTAGAACGTTTTCTAGTTAAAATTTTTGTGTTTTAAGTTTGTTCAAAATCTAGCTGTGTGTATCTTGTTGTACAGTGTTTAGTGATTTTCTTTTAATAATGGCATTGATCGGATGGTGTCGAACTTGTGCCATTTGTAAAATAAGATGCAGCCGGTCAAAGGGTACCAAAAGAAAGTTTATGGGTAAATTTCCTAGGGATGTTGACCGGTAAGTATTTCTGGCTACAGTTTTTGTCATCTTGCACAAGAGCAAGATCATAAATTATGTTATATAATATGAGAAAAATACTCAGATGTTTCAATGTCATAGTGATGTGCCATACACATATTCAATATCGATAAAAAAATATCTGATAAGTACCTTGGTCAGAATTACTACTCAGTGTATGACGGGTGAATTGCTGTAAGCCATAACAATGTTTCAACGATGCACTATTAGTGGCTGCATTTAATGTTGTTTTTTTTTTAGATGCAGACAATGGGTGAAAATTGTGGAAGATCTTGTATCGTATATCCCCATCGAAAAACTCCACCAACATAAATATGTTTGTAGAGATCATTTCCGGCCGAAAGATTTTTACAACTATTTTAAAAGGAAGCCGATTAAAGAAATGGTGAGTTGTGTTATAAACTTATAATGTAACACTTACTACATTTCATGAATAATTATGTAATAAAATACAAAATACGCCTTGCTTTGCGTCGAACATTTGAATATATTTTGCTCCGTCATTTAGAACGCAATATTATTATTACGTCTTAATACGTAAATGACATACTTTGATAAACATTTTTTTACAGGGCTGTATCTTCTCTACTTATAAATGCGCCTACTCTTCCTGATTACTTACTAGCTGAGTTTCCTTACCACGTAGCCACGTCGCATCACTTGAAACTGGTTAGTGATTAGAATTACTAAAATATTTTTTTACTAATTTTTAACTTAAAATATTTTTTTATAAAAATGTATTTGATAGTTACATAGTCAATTATGCAGTTATGTGGTAAACAGGAACAAACTATTTTTTTTTCGGACTATTCTTGCAATTGTTTATTTTCAGATTCAGCTATACAAAAACCTATTAGTTGTCTAGCTTCACAAAACAACTCTGGTACGTAGACTTTTCATGTATCGCTGAAGTTTTTTGTAACTAGAGTTTGTTTACTTTGATAAATTACAAAGTGTTATCATTTTCAGCACCTTGTACAGCAGCCAAAATATCAGCTGTTGCTATTGGTCCAGTAGGGTTTCACCACAATTATTGTGGCCTGGAATCTCAGCATATTTATCAGAACTATCCCGGTAAGTAGCATAGTTTACCAACAAATTAATAATCAATAACGACTCAACTTAACTTTTTTTGACGATTTCAGCACCTGAATCCAAACCACCGATTGATGAAGTTCGCTCAGATTGGACACCTCTAAGGAAAAACCAAATAGCTGCTGAAATAAATTCAATAGACCTTGACCACAATTATTGTGATTTGATAATCAATAATAAAATACTAATTTCATTTGTCGTTTTATTGAAAACATTGATTTTTATTAATTTTATTAGGCTAACTGCGGAGCCCCTGGATGAAAATTTATCGATATCGATAAATGTAGTACCAATGTAAGTGGACGTCCCTAATGCACAGACAAGTTGTTATGTTGGTAGCACTTTTGACATTGCATTTTTGCTCTATTGGTTGGTATTGCTAACGGGGCTAAACTCATTACAAAAGCATATAGGGAGGTCCCGTCTCTTATTTATATGCTCTGTGGCACGCACGAGTCACGACGAGACAGACTTGGTTTAATTGTTCTGTGAGACAGACAGCCAGCGACGAGACCGACGAGACTGTTGGTGGCAGTGTTGCCAGCTCTAGTAAATTCGTCTCGCTAGATTTATTATCATAAGTCGCTAGGAAGTCGCTAAAACTGATTGAACTACTTGTTAATCTGTAGTGTAATCAACTTTGCAATGTATATCGACTTGTCATTTATTTATTTGTTTGTTTTTTTGTTTGTTTGTTTATTTATTTATTTATTTATTTATTTATTTATTTATTTATTTATTTATTTATTTATTTATTTATTTATTTATTTATTTATTTATCTATTACAAAAACACTTACAACTATCATTACAGGGTGGCCTATTGCGATAGTGAAACTTAAAACATATTGCATGAATTAAATTATAAATAGTTACAAGTTGATTATAAATAGTAAACCATGATTTTAGTTTTATGAAATATGCCACGGAGATCATTAGCAACCAAAAATAAAGGGGGGGGGGGAGGCACGTAAATAAGAATGTAGTACATAAGAAATACGATATTTAATAATTAAAAATTATTCTCCGCCATTACTAGATAAATTAAACACTTCTTCGTTCTCATTCTCATATGGCTCAGTTGAAGTAGACGTTTGAGTAAGTAAAAAATAGTGTTGGGCATATTTTGTTATCTTGTACTTAACGAAACCTTCAGGTTAAAAAGTCGTCAGCTAAGTCGCAAAATTATTTTTGTCGTCAAAACTTTTTTCTTGTCGGCAAAAGTCGTCATTTCTAGCGACAAAGTCGCTAAATTGGCAACACTGGTTGGTGGTCTGTGTGCGACGCGGCGACGGCGACGCGACGACAACGACGCGAGTAACACAGAGTAAATGAATATAAAGTTCGGCACATCGAAGCATGGAACCGTGTTGTGGATGCGTTGTTTCTCTTTACAATTTAATTAATATCATCTGTGGCGGTCATGAGTGTTGCCAATGCTACAGTAATTATCATATTTTAGGGCTTTTAGGCAGAACCTTAGAACAATATTATACTCAGGGCAGAACAAATTCACGACAACCAGTGATAGTAAGAAACAAAGATAATAGCATTTCTTAATTATTCGCGATATTCATACATAGTTATATATTAAACGGGTCAAATCGCTATTATTTATTAGGTAACACGTAATGAAGAATGTTACTAGGTATGCCAAATTACTTGAAATGCCTCAGTAAAGCCTGTATGTATACAAATACATTAGTTTTTGTTGTAGTCAAAAATACCTAGTAGTTTTGATTTTATACGCATTCAAAGTTACGAAAAATATCGAGTCCCGCTAACAGTCACATGACCGCTTGTGACGTCATGTCACAACGCGCCGCGCGGGCCGCGACTAATTTATCAGGAGATTTTCTGATTTTAAGCGCTGTCTCCTGATCTACTGTTTTATTTGTAGAATTAAAATCTGAATTTTGACAAGTAGCCACTACATTTCTGCATATTCCACCTTTGTTAGGTTATTGAACGAACATAATGAAAGGGAATGTTTTCATTCATCGACTCGATATGCGAATATTTCTTATCTGTGTTGTTCTACGAATGCTATCAAAAGAGGAAAAATATTAGAGAACGATGTCATAAAAGAAGTCGCGAAGATACACTTTATAAAGATAGTGGAATCTGGTCTTTTTTTAAAGAATGAGTGGCCTGATATGTGCCTCGCCTGACGGGCTTACTGAGGACTGCGTTATAGAAGTAAAGTGTCCAACCAAGGCAAACACTTTTATTACGTATTATGGTAAAGGTAAACTAGGCAAAAAATATTATGCTCAGATACAAACACAAATGGAAATCACCGGAAACAGTAAAGCCCTATTTTGTATTGCACACGTTGACTTTGAAACCTTCAGGAATGTTGATGTGCATGAAGTAGTTTATAATAAAAAATATTGTGATCATCTTTTTGAAAAGTGTGTAAAGTTTTGGAAGGAAAATATTTCTGACAAAAATAATAAAATATCATTATCCTAATGTAATATGGTTTTATTAAAACTCTATAAATATCCATATTTTCGCATTCTAACGTCTTTTGGAACTATAAAAAACTATTTTTCCGGCGACTTATTAGTTGTATTTATACATTTGGGCACAACACATGATTTCCTAGTATTTGGATTGGACATTTTTAAAAGTATTTAGCTATACTTTTAAATTTTAATTAATTTCCACGGCACGGGCAAGTGATTATATTCTCTGTGGCACGAGCGCACGACTGCGAGCGGACTCTGAGCGTGTTGTGCGATGACGTCACAGCGGAACCGACGGCCCGCGTCGTACGGTTACAACTTGTTTTACTTCTAAATCGGAAACTAATTAACGTATCGACGTTATTCTTTCACTAGTATTTTTTATTTTTGACAGAGAATATGGAGTGCTAATAATCACAATTAGTTAACATTCCTCATTACCTAATTTCCCGACGTTTCGGCAGCAGCATGCCGTGGTCTCGGGTAGCTTTTAACTTCAACCTCTACCTATGACGATGTAATAATATGTCAGGGGGGCAGGCATAACAATGGCGCGGTTTTAGGAGCGACATTTCTGAGGAGTCGACGCTTTCCGCTTTCGACACCAAACGTTGGCAATACTGGGTGACATAAAAAAAAAATAAAAAAAAAATATTGGCGTCAAAAATCGCGTCGTTTCGTTTGCGGCCTTTGTCGATTTAGTTGGCGCGAATTGATCTATATTTTCTAATTACTTCCTAAAAAGAAACTGCTTCATCCATGGCAGGAATAAGATCCCTCGCTGTGAGAGGTATTCGAAGTTTTGGTCCGGAAGACAACGATGAACAGCGTATATCATTCGAGAGACCGCTGACGCTCATACTGGGACAAAATGGTTGCGGTAAAACAACCATTATCGAAAGCTTGCGCTATGCCATCACCGGACAAATGCCGCCCGGTAGCCGCAATGAGTGTTTCGTTCATGATACCAAAATTAATAGATCGACGGAGGTGCTGGCTCAAGTAAAACTGAAGGTACTAATAATTTTAATTTATGTCTTTGTTTTAGGTTATAGTTAAGGCCCTTGGTATAATGAACATTGATGTAACACTTTCAATGAATGTCTATGTGTGCTCTCAGTGAACCTGTTAATATTTACAGGATTAATACGTTTACTGCTAACTGAACTAACTGTTAAAACGCATCCTCCACAATTTCGTTGCTGTCTGTTGACTAATTTTTTTAAAGATCTTATGATTTTTAACAGATCGTGAATGCTAAAGATAAACAACTGGAAGTGGCTCGGTCTATGAAGGTGACAGCTCTCCCTAACAAGAAGTCAAAGTTCCAAACTCTAGACTCGTTCCTATCCATCCTTGACGAATCTGGGAAGCCGAAAGATATCTCATCAAGATGTGCCGACTTGGACTCCATGATTCAAGCAGAACTTGGTGAGATTGGATTTAAATATATTTTTTAAGGCTTACAAATTTTCTGCAAAAGCACTAGTAGTTGTGCTCGCAACTAGGTATGTTTGCATGGGAAACAGATTAGTATAGACTAATCTTCAGATTATTCTAGAGATTGGTATAGACTAATTTAGATCTTGTACATATTTGAACAAGAACTAAGATTGAGATCTGGTTTTTTTTTTGGCTGTCTCTCTCTCATGCAGTACCCCAAAAGTACATAGGCTGTAGAGCCTATGTCTACTTCTAAGATGTGTTCTAAATACTGATAAAAATTTTTTTTTAATCGGTTTAATTTAGCATATTTAGTAATTACCTATACTTACTTTTAAAGATACAAACATATGAACATTAAGAGGTTTCTTTAAAGAAACTAACATCCAAACTTTTACCAGTCTAAATAACTATGAAAGTAATATATAGGTCATGAAAAATTTCGGTAACTTTAGAACTGTAGGTTAAACATAAACTTTTGTTCCCAAGATTTAGGCTGGCAAGGGTTAATACATCATTTATGGGGCACTGTATATTTTTTTTACAATTAGATCCCTGAAGATATATTTTGCCTTAAATGCGGTTAAAAAAATGTGTAAAGTACACTTTGTGCCGAGAGGGCCCATATAACATAAAGGATTATTTAGATGACAATGATGTCTAGAATTTAAGCCAGTGCAATGCATCAGTTCTATGTTTTAAAAGAATTATTTAATTTCTGTTAATTATGGACTTTGATTAGACTGGTTGGAATTTTAATGTCCAGTTTTGCTCCAAAATGGTCATGATTTAGAAATGGTTGAACTTGATTTGATTTTGATTAGAACTTACGAACTTTTCTTCTTCTTTTTATAATATTAGTGTATTTTTTTATTGTAGTCTCTAAAAAAACTCCATGATAATTCATGTGAAATAGAAAATAAATTATTGTAATCACAGATCTAATTCGATCACTTGAAGGATTTTTTTTAAGTTTATAAAACTTACATTTCTAAATGGTTCAGACATGTTCATAACATGTTGCTGTTTTGAATCAAGTGTTAATTCCCTTTAATTTTAAACCTGTTTTATTCAAATACCATGTTTTTTTTGTTTAAAACTCTATGTACATTTGAAACGCTCCACAAAAAATTTTTTTTATTATCTATTATAAACAGTGTTTTAAATATGCCAACCAAATAACTAGCCCACTTGGTGAGTTACGTTTAATACTCAAAGTAATAAGATGGCAGAATACTCTGCAATCACATTATTTAAAGGGGTACTCCCCCCCTTCCTTTGCAAGGGATATGTCTCAGATAAAATTTAACCCATTATAGCATAAAGTTTGTTGACTGACTAAGTATGGTTTTTCTTTTATACAATAGTCACTTGGGATCATTTATAAGACTTTGTAAACCTGTCACGGGACATTTACTTAAAGTATTGATTTTATGACCCGTCTGATATATCAGATGCTGTGCATAGCGAACACAACCACAACACTTAAGGGTAGCTTTGGTGGAGTAAATAAATCAACTGGTTCTTTACCAGTTTATTTAAAAAAAAAAACAACTGAGATGCAGGTGAATTGTTATAAAGAATCAATATCATGATAGTCCATAAAGCACCTAAGGTGAAGGCTTAGGTCACATTTCAAGCATTTGAATGATAAATAACTTTTGATGGAATTGTATTAAAAATAATTCATGCTTTTATAATGATCTGCCACTTAACTCCTTAACTCTCACCAGGTGTCTCCAAAGCCATCATCAACTCTGTGGTCTTGTGCCACCAAGAGGACTCCGCATGGCCTCTGGACGAGGGCAAGAAGGTGAAAGAGCGATTTGATGAGATATTTGATGCTGACAAGTACAGCGACTGCTTCGACAAGCTGAGGAAGGTTCGCAAAGAGTACACCATCACTATCAAGATGCTTTGTAAGTTGCAGGGCTGTTTATATTTTTATGTGATGACCTATTCAGCAGGCTACACAACAGCAGCTCTTAAGCAGTATGTGTACTAATGCTGGAACTATCTTGTTGCTAACCAACGAGATGACTCCATACAAGATGTTAGTTTGTTGCTTATTACCTGTATTAATGGTGTTCCACCTGAAAATTTTCATTGATAGATCTGGATAACAGTATAACATACACAAATTCGTAAAATGTCATAATTATGTAGCTTAGGAGAATAAAGAGCAGGGGTGGCTACTACGACGCGGCCTAGGACGGCCAATACCGCTAGTATGCCGCAGTGCGATTTCGTTGCTTGTAACTGCCTAGTTACATACTCTACTTATTTAAAATTTAACTAGGTTTGAACCAAGCAACAGCGGGGCTTACATCTCACTATGACTTTTCAGCTCAAGAAGTGGAGCATCTAACGGAAAAGAAAGAGGAGTTGGATAAGAAGAAACTGGAAATGGTGAACACAGAGACTCGCATCTCTGAGGAGGAACTCAAGTTGGCTGAGTTGACGACCGAGCTCACTCCCATCTCAGAGAAGATTCGTGCTATTGTCACACTGCAAAAGAATCTGGTTGCTTACGAGACCAAAAAAGAGAAAATGAAGACTAGGTATGGGTTTCGCTTACCTTCACCAAAAGTGTTGTTCACGGTGTGAACTGTTAATCGACAGATTTCCTTTTTTAAGAAGGAGCCCTGTGCAACAATGTCTATGCGTAGCTTGGTATTAATTTACTAGCGACATGACCAATGAAGCTTTATCACATTTAGAGAACACAGATGGAGGTTTTCATCATGCAAATAAACAAATGAATTTTTTGTATGAAAAAAATCAGGCTCATTTGCAGTATAGTTGCGGAAACCCAAACCGTCAAAAATATCAAAGTATGGTTTGTGTCCTCTTAATATATTGGTTGTTTCATTGCGAACTTCCTTTTCTGATGGCAATTAAAGTAGACACCTACAACTTTACTTTTAACAGAATTATTATTGAAGGATTCTTAATTTGACACTTTTTAATGAACAAAAAACAAGTCGTAATAGAGCATCAAGAAATGTAAATGGAGAGGCCACCTTTCAATCACAAATTATTAATATAATTTTTATATCAATAAAAACAGCCCGTTGGGCCGACGACATTGTGAAAGCCTTTGGGAAACATTGGACTTTATAAAAATTATAATTTAATTCTATTAAAAAAATTTATACAATAATTACGAAAATAGGGAAGCAGCTAAAATTCTCTGTATCTTGTTTCAGGCTGGAACATTGTAAGACCCAAGAGGAAGAGCTCACGAAGGCGATCAAGACTCTCTATGAGGGGGAAACTGAAACCCTTCAAACTGAGATCAACAACTACGGCACCACAGCAAAGACCAAGAAGAAGGAGCTAGATGAGTCGCTCAAGAAAATCACCAAGTTCAACAAGGAAGAAGAGAACATGGCCAATGAGATGTCCTCCAACGAAGCCAAGTTCAACAAGCTGCAGCTGCTTGAGAGCCAGAACCAGGAGCGCGTAGACAAGAGGAACCAAATGATTGTCGAGACTGCTAAACTCGCTGGTAAGTTCTTAAATAATACCACAGCGAAGAAACTTATTCGCCAGAATAGGTAACCTTCTTCTCAAATTTGTTCCTACAACAGACGAGAGTCTTGTCGTAGCAACAAATTCGAGATTCAACATGCAATATCAGTTATGTTGAATTTGAATGTTGTGGTAAAGCTGCAAAGTGCAACGGGTATTTTGAAAAGTTCTGATGGTCAACTAAGTGGATGCAATGGGAAATCACAGATTTAATAACTCAACAAATTGAGTTTTTGGAAATTTCTACTTTTAATTCTTTGATTCATTTTTATTTTTTCAAAAAAATGCGTTAGGTTAAGCTCGATAAGAAATTGATTATATGTTAATTATTAATACTGCAGATCTCTGTCTGAATTTATGATTTAACAATTGAGATTGAGTCAGACTTCTGGTAGGCTTCCTTCTACCTATCTGAGAGGCTATTTGCGTGAAAAATAGATCGACCAGCGTTAAATAATAATAAAGTTTTTCTAAGGTTAACACGAGGAGTAGACATAATTAAAACTGTTTTAATACGGGTTTATGCTCGTTTATTATATTTTTACAATTGTCCGACGTTTCGGCACTTTTTCAGGTGCCGTGGTCCCGGATGACTGAGGTGACGGGCGTCTTTTAGAAAGCTTTAACGGTTAGTTTACTACCCTTGGCAAAAATTACAAAAGTTAATTATGAAGTTACGTTCCAAAATAGGCAAACCAATTATTTTTTTATATAAAGTCAACAATATTGATTATTAGTAATTGAAATTAAAATTAAATTTGTAAACTAATTATTTGACATGAACTTAAAAATACTGATTATTAATTGAATTTTTTTTTAACTCTTCAGTCACACTTCTAGCAAGGGTGTCTCATGCACTTAAGCACTGGTTCCCATGCTACCTGTATGTTCCAACCACGATCTCTATTATACTATTCGCGTTTCGTGAGAGGAATGACTGACAAAATTGGGAGTATTTTGAAACGCGCGCCTCAATCAGAACCATCTACCAGCCGCCAAGAAAGATACACCAATTCATGCGAAGTGTCAAGCACAGGATTCCCTTACAAGAGGCAGGAGTACAAGCTTGACTGTGAATGTGGTTCCTCGTACATTGGTCAAACCAAGCGTATCATAGCTGAGCGGGTGAAGGAACATATCGCGGATGTGAAACATAATCGCTCTGGTAGATCTGCAGTCAGTGAGCATACACTTAGCGGTACCAACCACTTTATACATTTCGATAAAGTTAAACTTCTAGCCCGAGAAGACCGTTTCTTCCCTAGAATGATACGCGAGGCAATAGAGATCCGCCGGCATCCAAATTTTAATAGAGATCGTGGTTGGAACATACCGGTAGCATGGGAACCAGTGCTACCGGTATGTTTTAACTTTAACTGTAGAGTTAAAAAAAAATTCAATTAATAATCAGTATTTTTAAGTTCATGTCAAATAATTAGTTTATAAATTTAATTTTAACTTCAATTACTAATAATCAATATTG
Source organism: Yponomeuta sedellus (assembly GCA_934045075.1). Taxonomy (NCBI): domain Eukaryota; kingdom Metazoa; phylum Arthropoda; class Insecta; order Lepidoptera; family Yponomeutidae; genus Yponomeuta; species Yponomeuta sedellus. The sequence continues at coordinate 11,448,246 of OW203733.1, read as the reverse complement.
TTGACTTTATATAAAAAAATAATTGGTTTGCCTATTTTGGAACGTAACTTCATAATTAACTTTTGTAATTTTTGCCGAGGGTAGTAAACTAACCGTTAATGATTTCAAAAAGACGCCTACCACCTCAGTCATCCGAGACCACGGCACCCGTAAAAGTACAGAAACGTCGGAAAATTGTAAAAAATTTAATAAACGAGCATAAATCCGTATAGAAACTGTTTTAATTAATAATAAAGTTACATTTTGTAATTTTATTATTATTTTACGAACATATTACATTTTGATACAAGTGAACGAAATTTCCTAGTTATTTCAGGGCCGAACTCAGGTGAAACTGTCTGTAAGTTACGGCACAAAATAAGTTACATGTAGTATTTAAAAAAACTATGTAGTCTCTTCATGTAGTCATTGTTGCATACCATATAAATAAAATTGCTTTTTGCAATTTTACATGGCTACCAACGAGAGCATTGCTGTCTCATCAGGCTGGTGGTGGCTAGGTGAGTGTCAGCTCTTGTCCATAACTTGCTCTTGTTTGTATTCAGTGGTGGCACAGTGCATATATAAAATTGTTTATTCACAAAAAGCCTTAATTCTGTTTCTGGACATATGTCTTCATGTTGCTGTTGCGAATTTTCAGGAAGAATACTCGCTAACTGTGAAGGAACACATTGTCAGGAAATGTCCAAGTTTAATCTCCTATCTCTTACTTTCAGTATTAAAAGCAATTAAAAATACTGAAAGCAAGGAGCATACAAAAAAAAAATGTAGCTTATACTTGTTTTCTGTGGATGCTATTTCCTTTGTCATCTGAGTTCGCAACGCCCACGGAAATTCTGATTCCTTGTAACACCTCGGCCGAGATCCATACAACTACAATTCATGTTTATTAAGTCAATTCTTAATCAATTTCTCTGAAAGATAGGATTCGTAATGAATGCATCCGATAGAGATCAGAGAATTAGCGAGCTGAAGTGGCAGTGGGCTGGCCATATCTCGCGAAGAACCGACAACCGTTGGAGTAAACGTGTTCTTGAGTGGAGACCGCGATTCGGTAAAAGTAGTGTAGGACGCCCTCCGACTAGGTGGAAGCGGCAAGCTGAAGACAGGGCGCTATGGCGCTCTTTAGGGGAGGACTATGTCCAGCAGTGGACTACATAATATAGCCTAAAAAAGAAGAAGTCAATTCTATAATGGAAGAGATTGCTCGAAGCGATAAGACCGCCAATAGCATAACATTGGTTTTATACCCTTTTTTTATGACATGTTTCTATCTATACATTCCGTAGCCGATTAATTCATGTTAATCTGGGAGTTAATCTGCTAAGCAGCTACTTGACCCTCTTTTCAAGTAAGTCTTAAATATCTCTTCAATTAGACAAAAAAATATTTCAGTATATTTTTGTGGACCTAAAAGCATAAAAAAATTATACTTTAAAAGTTGAAACAGCCAAAAATGCGGTCAGTCATTTTCGTCTATGGTTTGCAAACCTGAAGGGTTGTAAACAAATTTTTACATTCAACAACTGTGAGTGATCTGTGAGCGTAGTGAAATAAAAACAACGCAACCATGATTTCATCGAGTTTACATGCAGAATATAGCAATTATCATTATTGCATTGTTCGAGAATGCAAAAACATGTCAATAAAGACCCCCGGTAAGTTGTGGATTCGTGTAGCCAGTGAAGTAAACATACGAAAAAATTGGCTCAAACTTACCAAAAAAGACCACGATACTTTATCGACTGAAACTCGGGTGTATTTATGTGAAGATCACTTTGATGTAAGTCCTATAATAATCAATGTCCACTGGCTCTGGCTGACAGATGTTTGTGTACAATCTAAATATGCTTTAAAGATGGCGGATAGCGTTTTCACCGTTCCGAACTAAAAGCAGCAAACATTTTTTTAATATGCAAATTTCGCAGCGATCCTGCATACTTATTTAGCAAAGTCAATATATTTCAGTTTCTTACGTCAAATACTATAGGAAATATTCATTTATCGCGCCAATTTGATACGAGTCAAGTAGCGGATTCTCGTCGAATCTTAAACCACGTTGTTCTCTCCTACACTTCCGGCATACAGACGTGATATGTATTTATGTGAAACAGCCCCTAGGTCTATTAAAGAGGGCAGAGTCGATCCGAAACTCGCTGAATATTTATTCTGTGGGCTGCATCGCTGGTGGAGGTAGTTTTTTTTTCAACACTGGCGTCTCCACCTAACCCCCATAGTGTCTTATGGGCAGCCGTGATCGCAACTTAGATTTATGCAACGAATTGGTCTAGCTTCTATGATTGGTCAGCCGACACTGTATCTCCTAGAAAGTAATTAGGCGTTAGGACGCAGCAAAGCTAGGGGAATGCCACTTAGAAGCTATATTGACCAAATTAGAGTGGGGGTGAATGTAACGAAATAGGCGGTAAAAGAACTGGCCTGTAACAAATATGTAAGTAATTAGAGTCTGTCCGTGAATAAGTTAACATTGTCAGGCCCTTTCGTTGGTTTGGCAGTAACAAGTTCGGTTATTACGAGTCTGCTTTCGTTTCGGTGCAAATTGTCGCTTTCCCAGACTGTCTTAACTCATATTGACCCTTCGACAAAATATGGAATCGTGCAAGCGAAAAATATTTAGTAAATTAGATAGAGATCACTTTTTTGTACACAAAGAAGCAAATTACACAGATATCAGAAGGTATGCTTTTAACAATATATATGGAAATAATAAATAAAAAAAAGTTAATATAATCAAGGAGAATTAAATTCTCCTTGATATAATTAAATTCCAATTGCGCTACATACTTCATAAGATAAGATAAGAATATTCTTTATTGTACACTGGAAAAACAACGAATACAAAACAATTGCAAATATACATAGTACAATTGGCGGCCTTATTGCTAAAAGCAATTTCTTCCAGACAACCTTTCGATGGAAAGTTGCTGAAGTAAATTAGAAAGACGGGAATTTGAATATTATTATTCATATTTTATAGAAAGGACAATATGGGAAAAGGAAAATCAGGGACAAGGCCAACTTGAGGGACACTTTGCACCGAAACGTCTGCTGCTCTACGATTACAGCAAAGATGATGTTCTTGGTATACAGCCTTAGTTATTTATCTACTTTACGACTCTACCCTCGGAACTTCAGTTTTATCGTCTCTTTTACAAATACCATATTGTTAGGGCACTAGACAACGAAGAGCCCGTTTTATCTGCACTTGGGACAGTCATATCACTTGCTTTGCATGGAGTCTCCTCGGGCAAGACTAGACAAAAGCAGAGTATAAGTCAACACATCTATTTCTAACATACGGAACTTTTGTTTTTCTGTCTCTTTTAGAATGCGGTATCGGACCTAACATGGCAGGCGTTTTATGTGCCTTTGGCCCAGAGACGCAACATACAAAATAAGAGCATACAGTACTACACATCATAAAAGTCCCTTCGGGAATCTACGTTCGCGCAGACTAGGAAGAAGTGTAACGAAAGTACCCGAAGCTATAAGTACATTCAACATGATCTTTAACCGATACGGTTAAGGTGCAGAATTGATTGCCGCAGTAGCGCTACCTATTTCGCTCACGCTAATATTGCCAAACAAATAGTCACCTGCATTGATGACGTTGATTCAACCAATAGCAACAAAGGCGCGCGGCCTGCCATAAAATGAAACTATCTGACTGGTCGATCAACTTGCCGCACATCCAAAATTTGGTCATCTGCGCAGGTATATCCGCGAGACTTATTTCTTGTGTAGCACTGTACCTACTTATTTTGTATGCTTTTAGGCCAGACAAAACAAAAGCCGAGCTTACGCCTACCATAATACTAGGACAGGACAACTGATTTTATTGTGTGGATAGTTAAGGGCTGCATTGGTAAAATATCAAAAATGAAAAAAAAAAATTAAGTTAATGATTACATTAATATTTTTAGCCGAGATGATGTAATGCGGCAGTAGATAATAAAATCACGGGTATCTTTACTAATTTTCATATACTACGTTTTTGATAGAGACAAATGCCGTAAAAGTCCTTAATTCTAGTGCACAGTTTTCTTTAAGCATCCTTTAATAATTGTTATCAAATTGACAGAGATCGAGATGGCGACCATAGAGACGAAGGAGGCGGCCGTAGAAGGCGTGAAAACGCTCATGGACAAGATCAAAGCGCTGCAGGTTGAGCTGAGGGAGCAGCGCTCGGCAGCTGACGCGGAAGAGCGGCAGTTGCAGGCCGCCGTCGACGAGTGCCGGGAGGCTTTGGTGAGACTACATACATTCTAAAGAAATTAGGCAGATACTCCATCATCATCACGCATTTTTTGTCTCCATTTGCATTTGCCATCAGTCGTCAGACTTTAATGAGTTTGTTCACAGAAGATTGTGGAGCGTTTGGGAGGTCTGACCACTGTCTGCGACTACCTCTTGAGTCTTCTTTTGAAGCTGGATGTGTCCAGTAAATTGGAAGCGAGATGTTACGGTGAATGGTTAGCCCTGTACTTGTCCTTGATTTGCCCCTAAGAGGCTGTCAATAGATCAATCAAACAATATATTTACTGAATCAGAGGCTACTTCTTGCACTAAAATAAAATAAATAAATATTCATGGACATATTACACAGATCTCATTAGCCCTATACTAAGTACAACTAAATGACTTGTGTTACAGGTTAGTGCTTTGTCTCTATTTATACAGATCACATATAATTGGAGACTATGTTTGGAATTTTGGATTATATTGAGACCATAGAGATGAAATAACTAGCAGTGCTTCATGGACAAGAGCCCTGCAGGTGAAGCAGCCCTCGACGGCTGATGAAATAAAGGATTTCGTTTAACGCCACTTGTACTTCAAAGAAGAGGCAGTGGCCAATGTAGGGAGACTTTGTACCATAGAGCTAAGAAATGGCACCATCTATTTCGTAGCTTTAGAAAGATACGAAGTTCTATGAAATTAATCACTTCAGTGTGCAAGTCTACTCTGTCAGCTTAGGTTTTTAATAATTCACAGGTAATAAAAGGCAGTTCATGAATTGCTGCAGTGCAAAAGTCCAACAAATATGTCAGTTTGCCATCATTAGTTAAACTGAGTAGGGCTTCTATTCCCTCTGCTTAGGCCTATTAATTCACGGGAAATGAAAGAAAGTTCGCTGGTTGGTGATTCACGAATAAAATAATCGTGTGTTGCGTCGGGAAATTATTATTTAAATCAATGTTTAAGTGGCGTTATTCTATTTACCGGTTTTCTAATATGTGTAATATTGGTTTTGAGCCTGTTGGTTAATTTTATTTTTCAGTCGAGACACAAGCAAATGATCATCAGCAAAGAGTCGGATATAGCAAAAGTGAAGAAGGACATAACAAAAAAGAATAAGGAAATTGATGACGCCAACGAATCTAAGATCAAACTGGAAGCTCTGGAGGCGAAGCTTAATACCGCTGAAGAGTAAGTTCGAGTTACAACTTGGCAAAAAAGAGTAGAAGTCGAAAGTGTCACCTAAGTATTAAGTTCACCAAATATTCTGCCCATTTATTAAAACAAAGTACACTTAATTTATAGATTAAGCATTACGTATTTAATTGTGTTAGCTTTATCTTGTCACAACTCATTTAAGTATAAATAAGTAAAACATAGTAATGGATACCTATTTGTTTATTTTTCGTTCAAATTTTTAATCTTGTTGTATTTATCTAACTTGTTTTATTAGTAACACAGACAACTTGTTTCTTATATCTTTGAAAGAAAGAGAATCACTGCAGAATGTTTGACTAAACAGGCACTTTATTATCTTCCTCAACTTTCTTATGGAATTTTCTAAAACGAAAAAACTGTTAGGAAAAAACGACAACTTACGTAGTGTTATCCCTGCAGGGAATATCAAACTGTCGCCGCAGAGTTGAACCCTGAGGAAGCCCAAAAAGAGATCAACGATGATGAGAAGGAGTTGGAGAAACACGAGGAAGACCTCAAGACTCTCGATTCCAAGGTAACTCACATTGCTAAATTATGTGATGTGGTAGTACCAAATTTTCTAATCAGTATTTACAGTTTATTTACATACTGTGGATGTTCTAGGACACTTCGTTCTAATAGCATAAATTTTATCAGCCCCGTCAAGGAATAGTTGCACATACAAAATTCCTCCTGATTTGTTTCTTTATACTTGTTAAAACCAGTGACACAGCGTTTGTGGGATTTCGTAAATGTGCGTGTGCAAATTGACACCACGTTTGAGATTATTCGATGCAATCGAGCACTTACATCGCTTCTGTGACGCTTTTCTATCGCTCTAAGATTCTATGAAAGAGGTAGTTTTAGTGCGACATCGTACGCATTAAGCACAAAAGCCCCAGGCAACTGACCGACTAAATTTCATTACAGATCACCAAGCTGCAGAAGCAGAGCACCAAAATAAAGGAGCGGGACATGATCCAGGAGCAATTTAACAACAAGGAGAAACAGCTCACTGTCCTGCAGAACAAACACAGGTCGGCGCTGGTCGAGTTACTCGGCCAAATGCCAGAGAAAAGCTACGCGATATCCGTTAAGAAGGTCGAAGTGGAGACGCACTCGCAGGTTGAGTCCATAAAGAAGACGCGGAAGGAGAAACAAATTGAGGTTAGAAAGGATAAACTTATTTACCATTACTATTACAGGTATTAAATTACAGAATAGAATTTATATTAAGAATCTTTTTGATAGAATTGTCCAATGATTGTGGCAGCTCCTAGCTGTTAATTTATGTATTGTATCTAACTCGGTACTGTCTATACTAGCGCCATTGGAAAAATGCCACCACTCTCGGTTTGATTTTTTGCTTCACATAAGAAACGCCAGGCTTCTCAATTGAGATTTTGTATAAGTAAATACATAAGTAACGTTCTGTCGCGCTCTTTTCTTAGAATTTCGAAGAGACGACACTACAGTTAACTATTTACTTAGGGAAATTCTCAATTCAGAAATTGGCCCTAAGCTACGTAAATTTGTGAAACGAAGGTAAACATCTTCACATATCCTCCGCTTGACAAGCCGGCATAGGCACACGTGGTGAGTCTCTCTCTCTGAGAGATAACATGTATACAATGTGCTATTAAAATAACGCAAGGATCGAAAACAGTTTGATAGACGACCTCCAATAAGCATAAGTCTAAAACTTTAGTGTCAAGTTATAAGAAAAAATAAACGAAAATTTTAAACTTTTGCTAATTTATTGGACTATTGGAGCTGAACATTAAAGATTCTTTTAAACCATTTCAATGCACGAAGATTTCTAATAAACATTCAAAGAGGATCAAATTAAAGGACTCAGGAAGTTGATTATTTTTCTCCAAAACAATAAAGATAATACTATTTTTATAATATTATTTTTAAGTGAGTCGCCCATTGGCTCAATTGGTAGAGCGCTGGCACGGATAGCCAGAGATTGCGGGTTCGAATCCCGGCATGGGTGAAATTTTTAGCCTCTAAATAGGTTTTTAAACAATAAAGATAGATAGGTAGAGAACAGATATTTCTTAACCAAAGAGTACAGACGGCGGCCTTGTCCCTTAAAGTGAGATCACTTCCAGATTTTTAAATTCACACGTAGTGTAACTTATAAAGTTCATTATGTCCGAGTTTCTATGCTGCCTTGAACAAAAATATTTTGAAATTGAACATTCATCAGTTAATCCAACTACCCATGTAGGCGACCCGTGCTGAGGCGAACCGCAAGAACTTCTACGAGCAGTTGGCGGAGAAGCGCGCCGAGCTGACGACGGCCGAGGCTCGCATGTACAAGGCTTGCGGCACGCAGACTTACGAGGCCACTCTCGCCAAGCTCAACGCCACCGTTGAGAAGCTACAGGTATGTGTGACCGTGGACTTTTAATCCTAAAGGCCACTCAGACCTTTTGTGGCCAGTAGCAAAGCAAGGAGGCTTATTCTGTTTAGGGCCTCGATTCTGTTAGTGCATTATAGTAACGTGACAGATACATGGTCGGGTCACATGGGGTATTACGTTAATGTCATTAGATATGTGCGCGCGTAGACTAGAAGCGGCAACGAATTTAAATCGCCATGTTCATGCAATTGTCATTGTACCACAATTGCATTAGCAGAATCTAGGCCCAGGCTGCTTAAATTTATTACAAACAAAAACCACTTATAATATTACTTTTGAGAGAGAGCAAGAGCCAGCATGCAAGACTTAACAACAGCTTTCAGAAAAAACTTTCCCAAACCGGTGAAAATCAGCTGACTGACAAATGTTAATACAATACTTTGAGTGGTGATGCAATAAGAACATCCATCAAAGTCAGTGGGCTGATAATGGATGTATGCACTTTAACACTAACAGAATGTAGGGCCTGGTCTCTGCCCTACCTCTCTGGGATACAGTGCGTTAATTATATATTGCGCCATGCACCCTAAAAGCTATTCTTATGCGGCAGACACGGGGTGCGTCTCTCAAACCTTTGTTTTCTGATGGAGCTAAAAGTGGTTTCTTTATTAAAATTTACATTACGGTGAAAATCAGTGTGTGGCATTGAAAATATTGTTACAGGCTAGGGTTCTAGATTTGGAGGTAAAACGCCAATGACAACTTCTTAGGATTTATTCACGCAGGGTCTGCACGTCTTCACGACACGAAATCCACACGTAGATTCCAATCGCAGGTCCAATCGAAGTCCAATAGTATCGCTGAGGTCGTAAGTTATCACTCGTTTCGCAGGTAGGTTCGCTCGAAGTTTACTCTTCGCAAGTCCAAACTGAACTGACAGCGCGCCGCGGCGGCCGCTATTTATATCAGCCGGCAAGGGTTCTCGAACATTCCCGTACGTACCTACCCTCGGTGCACGCGGCAACGACACTAGATCAGTTGAATGTCAGTTAAACAGTTTAAGAGTTTTGAGCCTTACGCTAGTAGACATACGAGTCATTATTGCTTGCAGCGTTACTAAAACGCAGCAGGCGGTGAGGCGGCGACTATTCGATAGGCTTCCAGAAGGCTATATTCTAGATGGTTCACGATAGGACCGTGACACTATTTATGATATTCTATTTAGTCGCTTTCATAGCAGCGCTGCCAATGAATTTTATAAAATCCAATGGCGCTGCTTATTTTAAAAGGACAAATGGTTGCCTCGTTGGTCTAGCAGTTGAAGGCTTTCATGCTAATCCAGAGATAATCCAGAGACCCTAATGGTATTGAACCCGCAACCTCTGGATCTTATTTCATTAGTAAAAATGACCACTGTTTAGGGTGTATTTCCATATCTGACGTCTTTGTCTGGCTTCTATAGCACAGAGTATCCTAGATTAGGACCAGGGCAAGTTGGTATGTTTTGTTGTATGAAGTAATTTATAATTTGTAGACTTTTAGTCCGGATCTACTTACGGGTGTTGTTATATCGAAAAGTCCGACCACGTTTCGCTCCGATTCGTAGAGCTTAATCATGGTGCGCCCGCGCCGTGATAGGTGGGGCGGGTGCCGAAACTGGCTGCGGGGGATTCCCGCTGGCTCGCGCCGCAGCGCCTACTGCTTTCGTCAATGTCACTAGGCATGATGGCACAGACACTGCAGTAGTAGCCGCTGCGGCGCAAACCAGCGGGAATCCGCCGCAGCCAGTGTCGGCACCCGCCCCACCTATCACGGCGCGGGCGCGCCGCGCGCTTGCCCGTAGTCCCGTAGTGTGAGACGAGCAACCGACGACGCGAGCTCCGTCTCTGCTCACCATGATTAAGCTCTGCGAATCGGAGCGAAACGTGGTCGGACTTTTCCGATATAACAACACCCGCAAGTAGATCCGGACTAAAAGTCTACAATGTGTTGTGCTTACGAAAGTTTTAGTTCAATAATTTATAATTAGTCAAACCCAACAGTACCACATTGCAAATCCTAATTTAGTTTGAATATTTCAGGAGGAGCACAGTCTCCTGCAGTCGACGGTATACGTCGCTAACAAGTACAAGGAGCAGCTGAAGGAAAACAATAACTGCCCGCTGTGCAGTCGTGGGTTTGAGGCCCAAAATGAGGTATGTACTAGCTTCACTATGAATATAGTCTTTGAAAAACTTAGTTCACATTAGGTCGTCAATGTTCGTGTTACTAAATGTACTTTTGTGTGAGTGAACATATTTTTAAAGAATGGCTTTTTTCACAATGCAATCACATTTTTTAATTGCAGCAAATTATCATTCATATTGTTATATGAACGATAATTTTAATTTCAACTTCTCCTAAGATATAGGTTTTTCGCCGAGTTAAGGAGACAGGATGCAACGACAAGAATACTGCACAATAGATTTAGCACCAAACGATTGTTGTAATTTTTACATGTAATTTTTGGTTTATAAAATAAATAAACGTAAACGTAAATTAACATGAATTTTTACTAAAGGCTCAGATAACTCACTTTTTTATCGTGATGGTTTTTTGACAAGTTTTCAGTCATTTTAAATGCATTAAATATGTCTCATAGAATGTGTTAGGTTATTCACACTGTAGTCCTGTCTACGATCCCCAGGTGACAGACCTGATCCAAGAACTGGAGACCAAGGTGATGAACATTCCGGCCAAGCTTGAGAAGACTTCGGAGGAGCTGCAGAGGACCTCGGCCAAGAAGGACGACCTGCTCGGCCTTAAGACCTTGAACGAGAAGATCACACAGCTCAAAGAGAAAGACATTCCGCAGCTCGAGACTAAAATGAGTGACGCTGACAAGGTGCGTAGCTTTTTACACATTCAATAGCCATCCGGAATGTGAAAGGTATAAGGATATAATAATAATATATTACGGTGTCCATGTTTTTTGTTATTTGACTGCAACATGTTAGTGAAATAACGAAAAACTTGAAAACCGTGCCAATGTTGTCATCGATATCCGTATCGACAAAAATCGACTTCCGGATGTTGTTATAAAATTTCGGGCACTGAGAAAAATGTATCAACGATATTATCATCATTGAAAAATTTTGTTCAACTTTCATTCCAAGGTAAATAATTTAGTAAAGATGATTTTCTAAAAATGTTGCCTTAGTTAAATCTCTGTGGTTAAACCTCGGTGTTATAAAAATGCAATTAATCTCCAAAAACGCTCACTAAAGTGTAGTCTGTGGTGAAGATTTCGCGAGAAAAAACTTAATCACAAATGATATAAAATGCTTCTAGGTTTGTTTCAGTGGCTCGTGTTTTTGTAAATAAGACTAGACTAGAATATTTCACATTATTTTTATAAATCTTTTACAGCACTCCTCGCTCCAGTAGGAGCACCCAAGTGTTTTTTTTGTGACTGAAAATTCTTACTTGCAATGAACAGCACACTGAATTTTTACGCCCGTATTTTAACATCCGAGACCCAAGTATGCCACGAACTTGCAAACGCAGCGTTGGACCCCCACCAGATCGCTAGATCGGAGGCAGATTGATGGCAGCGGCTGGATGGAGGACAGAAAAAATGGCGTGGCTTAGTTATCGCCCTACATCCACTACAGTCATTCATCAGCATCTTATTTTTTGTTAAGTTTATTATTCCCACTTCATAAAACAATGTCCCTACGCAATTTAATATTACCTAACTGGCTATTCAGTTTGGCAGTTTATTGCTAAGTTACATTTAAAACTTTATTTAATATAAAACTTGTTTTTCTTTAATACATTTTTAAACAATTTTTTTGTCTCAGCTTGTCTTCTATCAAATCATTATATAACCGCGAATTGTATAACAATACTTAGATTTAAGAAATCATGGTTGTATTCTTGTTTCTGGTTGTGCAATAAAGTGTTCTCTATCTATGTAACAGTGGAGTGAGATAGGTGAACGTGCGCTCACCATAGTGATTATCGTTATCAACCCTTGTATGTCCCCATTCCTGGGGCACGGGTCTCTTCCTGCATCGCAGGAAGGTTAGGCCATACTCCACCACGGGGGCCAAGTCCGGGTTGGTGGAGTCACTATAGTGATTGCACATTGATAATACCTGCAACTTTTTTTGCAATAACCCACGAGTAGGATAGCCATAGACATGGTCTATTTTATGTACTGTTATCACTCGGCCTTCTCCGCAGAAAATCGCCGAGCTGACCCAAGCCCTTGAGGAGAGCAACGCGGCGATAGTGGCGCCGGAGAAGCGACTCCAGACGGCCAAGCAGATACACGGAGAGTGCAAGCTGCTAGATGTCTACACTCACGAGATGGTCACCATTACTAAGAATGTGAGTGTGTGATTCTTTGTTTATGACGTCCTTTCCTGGTCACCATAGCACAGGGTATCCTTCTCAGTCCTAACCTTGAAAATAATAATAGAAAACCGTTATTTTCAAGATCTAGATTGGACTGGGTTGGGTGATGTCAATTTTAAAACTTTCATGTAACATCACTTACATTTACAGGCATAAACAAAATATGGTACAACATTGAACTAATATCTGAGAGAGTGTTTGGGGTTGATCACGTGTAATGTTCTATTCACATAACAACTTAACTAAATACAAATATAGCAAACCTACCCCAAAAATCCAATTTGATCCTATTAATGTTACATAATAAACTTTCACTCTTTTCATATCCTCTTTAACTCCAGATTCTTTTCACCTTTCCTTAGTTTAACTTTAATTGAATACAATTAAAACAAACTAACCCTTAGTATCCCTTTTCCATCCTACCAATTCAACAAAACAATACAAACCTCCACACTTTTCACATAAAATTAGCACACACTTAATTTTTCAGCTCGACAAAATCAAGGAGCAATGCGCCGGCTTCGAGTCCGACCTGACTCTTGACGAGGCAACGACGCAACAAGCGGAGTTACGCTCTAAGGTGTCCACGCTGCGCGCGAAAGTCAAGGCGGCGCAAACCAAACTCAATGCACACAACAAGAAACTGCAGAAGATGGGAGACGCCAAAAACAAGTTAAAGGAGCAAATGCTCAATATGCAGAAGAAGGTTAGTGTTTTTATTTAGAGATATTAATCTGCGTACTGCAGAAGAATCTAGATGTGTTCGTGTTCTCTGCATATTGCAAAAGAAGCTAAGATGGGTACCTATTATTGTGGTCTATGCATACTGCAGAAGAAGGTAAGTCTTGTGGTCTAAGCTTGCAGCAGAAGAAGTTAGGTGTTTTGTAGTCTCTGCGTACTACAGAAGAAGCTAGGTGTTTTTGTAGTCTGCATACTATAGAAGAAGTGCTTTTGTGTTCTCTGCACACTGCAATAGGATTGCAACCTATTGAACCTTTAACCTTTGGAATGCCAGAGCCACCGAAAATGTTGCACCCTTGTGCGCCGGGCGTAACGGTGTAAATTAGCGCGAGTGACAGCGTGTTAGATAATGTCTTGGAAATTTGGAAAAATGTATGGAACCTATGAAATTTATGATTGTTATGGAAAGTCCAATAACGAACAAGTAATATAAACACAATAAGATTGTAAGGTCGTCATTTATTTTTATTTTACAGCCTCAAAAAGTAAACAATGTGTTTTTTTTTCCCTTCTTCCTGCATTGATGATGTTTTCTGTCAACTACTTTGTTTTATTTTTACTTTTACTTAGCACTAACTATTCACCATGTACCTAAGAATTCATTAACATGAAAAACAGCGCATTTCTAGAGAAAATTGTCGCCGAAAAACTATTATCAAAAGTCCACATTTCTCCAGAAGAATCGCCATTTTGCACTTGTTCGTTGCTCACTTTTCGAGGCTCACAACACATCGTCACATTGATGTAAGTCATATGTTCGTGCTTATTTAGGTAAAATATAATGTCCTTTTTCATTTATAGTTATCAATAAATCGCATAATCCTTCTAATGAACATTTTTTTGCCAAATGAATCTAACAATTGTGTTTAGAGTAGGTTATTTTCGTTCAAGCTTTTTTTTATGAAGATCTACTCTTTTGTCTCTGGAAGTAGCGGTATCGCAATGTTCAATAAATGGACTGTCGATGTGTATAAGACAGTAGTACTCTGTGGAGCAACTTTTTTGAGAAAATAAACTATAAACACAGCATATTCTCGCACCACATTTCTACTGTTCTATACATGTGTGAGTGAACGGCCTACTGCGTTCAATTGCCGAAGCGCGTATCCGCGCGAAGTAATCTTTACTCACCTGCCTAAGCGCGGATCCGCGCGACTATACAGGGGGTCGTATAGACGCTAAAAAGCTAGGGACATTTCGTACCAATTACAATTACGTTTTATTATTTAATATTATTGAGATGGTGTAAATAAATAGTTAGGATAGAGTAAAATATTTTTATTGATAAACAATATTTACATTTTTACAATTTTTTTTAATAATGTTGGTCTGCCAAGGCTTACACATTCTTTCACACACAAAATGTATCCCTAGTTTGCTGGGGATAATAATAATAATAGGCAACACAATAAGTAAAAAAGTATACATACACTGTCCGTGTGAAAAAGGCTGCGTGGCCTCAACCACCTCAACCCTCTCCCCTCCAAGAATTTCTTGGGGCCTAAATTGCTGCAAAAATTTTGTACATTTATCAAATCATAAAATATGCATTAGACACAAAATAAAATTGTTCACTAAATATAGATTTATACGTACTCTAAGACTCCCTGACGCACTCCTCTCTAATATTACTTGGTCGTTGCTCCGTACCCTAAAACTACTTTCAGGAGTACGATCGACGACCATGCCCAGTACTAGCGATGGTTGGAGTGGTAAATCCGCCATTATTTCTTCTGTAAGAAAGACTATGTTTATCGGGGGCAAGATCGACGCGATATTTATTATATTATATAGTATTTATATTTAATATATAATAAACATAATATAATATTATCAGGTTCAAATGATGTTAGGATACGACCTTTTGGAATGAAGCGGTATATTACGCAAACAACGGGAAAACGCGTGACACGTGAGTGACGAATAGAACTTCATCGTGTAACGCAACTCCAACAAAAGATCATATCCTAACAGCATTTCAATCAGATAATTAGTATAAATAAATATACATATAAAGCTTGAAGAATTTACAAACTTATTTAAAGTAAAGAAAGGAAAAAAAATGGAGTTATTAGTTATGTATTATAATAGTTATTATTATATAATTAATTATATATTAGACATTTTTTTATAAATTAAAATTGGAAATAAACTTATATTATCATTATTATGCTATTTTCTAAATCGTAAAATATGTCTTCATATTAAAATGTTCAATGTTTACATGGCATGATGTGTTTCGAAATAGGAAAGAGCCACCTGTATAGTCGCGCGGATCCGCGCTTACGCGGCGAGTGAACATACAACATCGTATGTGTGCATGTGTGCGTGTATTTTAGACATGATGGCCAAAAAAGGCATTTATCTGCTACACTATTTATCCAACGTAATTATTGAATTGAAATATATAAAAGGGACAAAATTCCCATCAAAATGATACAAGTAAGTCAATACAAACATACTGAGAGATGTGTACAAACATGGAACAAACATTCCAAGTACTTTAGAATGTTAGTTTGGTTTCAAGATAATACGATAATAATGCATAGATTCAATCAAAATTTTATTTATGTAGATAGCAGAAGAACTATAAATAATGATTACTTACCCCTTATTTCGTAAATAAGCTTATTTTCCTTAGAATTTCACTTTTTTGTCTACCTCGTAGTTGTTTGCGCGCACTCGGCAAGTTTGAATTTCAACCACTTGAATTGACCGGTTTTTTGACATTGTACTCTGTGGGTGACTATTGTTTATGGTTCATTCGTTCATTAGGATTAAGAAAAACACTATTTTAAACTCTGTTCCCTTGTATTATTGATTAAAATAGCGCAAAACCTACACGATATCGGATGCGCGCGGATACGCGCTTAGGCATTCTAGTACTGCCGCGCGGATCCGCGCTTCGGCGTTCCAGAGGTTAAAGAATATTTTGTTAATTTCGTTACAAAAACAACTGTTTCTTTCAATAATGAAATCGTCATTAAAATAGGAATACATATCAGAAGTAGAAGATGGACGTCAAAATCTAACGCCGTTGCCAGAAGGAATGATCAATATGAGGCAGAGCAATTATGAGTTATGTTTGTTTATCAACGCACACAATATTATAAAAAATACTTTAAAAATTTAAGAGTTTCGAAAATAGATCTAAAGTATTAGAAGAAGAAGATGAAAGGATAAATAACATTAGACTTATAGTACCGGCTTTCAAGCGTCTAAGACGTTTGGCTATTGAGTTCTGTCCACACAAATGCTAGAACAACTCTCTTGTCTTAGGTGCAAGAGCTGTGCAACCTGCAAGATGCTCTCAAGCAGTTCGAGGAGAACTTGGTGACGTACGAGGCCGAGCTGGTGGAGTTGAAGACGGGACTGGAACCTTTAGACGTGCAGCTCAAGGAAAAGCAGCAGATCAAGGCCGACGCCGTCACCAAGAACAGGTGAGTCCTGCACACTGAAGTGCATTCATTCAGAAGTGATTGCTCCACCATTAACTTAGACAAGCACACTATTTAATGTAAGTCGAACTGCAATTCTTCCATAAAACTTAAGGCTTAAACCAATGCATTTGCCCACCGCTAATGGGCTACTTCAAGCATGTGTCTCTCCTCTGACACTTCCTCACTGGTTCTGATCGAATAGCAATGAGTCAAAATGTAATCTTGCAGCTTTGTATGTGTATTCCAGATATACTTTCTCAGGATATAAACATTCTATTGACCAAATAACCAATACTTTGCAAAAGTAATGATAATAGTGTTTTTGTACCCTATAGCACCGGTATAACCGGCTTAAAGGATAACTTAAAATAACATAAGAATATACTTTATTGTACACCAGAGCACGTAACATAAAAATTTTAAGTAATTGGCTTAAGAAATACCAATCTATTCGATGGATTGACATATATTGAAAGCGCACAAAGAATGATATATTCGTATAGTAATATTAGCGGTGACGCAGATTTACGCCAGTTTACTTTCATTGAGCTTATTCGGCCTCGCTTATTGAACTATCACTTTCGCAGGGCCGCCTTAGACGTGACACGCGCTCACATCACCAAGATCGAGTCCTCCTTCGACAAAGTGAAGACCATCATCAAGGAGATACGGCAACACGAGGAGCGCAACGTCCCGCGAGAGATGGAAAAGATACAAGAGGCCAACCAAAAGATTATGGACAAGAAAATACAGGCCATGAAGGACAGGGACGAAGTCACCAAGCGAATCGAGGCGCTGAAGGACGAGTTGGCTAAACAGGAGGTAAGCTATGCGGCATCAGCTACTCATAATTTTTATCAGCCATTTATTGAACATATTTCCTGTGCTTTTATTACATGATGGTTTTTGTCCATTCTGTCTCAAAAATTATCTTGTATTGAAGCGTTAACAAGTCACAGTCTCTGTATTATTTTGAATAAAGAAACCTTTGATGTAGAGTTTTAATGTAAACTAATCATTGGAATATTTTTTTTTGCTGCCTATTTCTCCACTACCAATTCGACCAGAAGGTGGCGTCTAACAATGTACTATAACATTAACAAACAAAATTTATGTTCTTTATGTTAATTCTTTATATTTCTAATTTCATTACCGAAATTGACGCGGTTTACCGCTCCGCGCGATCGCCTTAATGCAATTTTTAACAACAGTAATAGAAGCAAGGACATGTTTGCATGCCAGCGACAAAATTGGTGGCATTTTTGTTAAATCCTTGGCCAAATATAAGTCAAACTTTAATGAAAAGCACATTTTTTTATTGTAATGCGTTTGTCATATGTCACACAGACATAATGATCAGCTACACAGCCCTAGAGAGCCTCAGTGTTAAAATAATACCTCTACACAGATCTACAAGCGTGACCTCGATGACAACCTGAAACTGCGCAAGGCAAAGACGGAGGCGGAGAGTCTGGTGAAAGAAATGGCCGAAGTCGAGGAGAAGATGAGCGGCGTCGACACAGAAATGATAAGCGAAAAGGAACCTCTCATGGAGAAGGAGCACCAGCTGTTTAAGGAGAAGATGACCACTGAAGGGCGGCTCAGTGAACTTAAGGTTAGATAACTAACATATTTACTGTGGCGGCCGAAAGCCGGGCGGCGGTCAGTGGGTAGGCCAACTGTCCGATGATGGGACAATGGCAGGGATCCCGTGGATGCGAATGGCGAGAGACCGCAAAAGATGGCGTGATGGGAAAAAGGCCTATACTTATCAGTGGGCAGAAGTGGGCTTATGATGATGATGAACAACATATTTTTAGGCAAATGAAAAGCTTTCAAAAGAACAAAGCGGTATAAAGTTCCAGCTGGATAATTTCATTGTATCTGTGACCTGCTGAATGTATCCCACTTCTGATGACAGTCTGATTAATGTTCTTCCCTCTAGAACAGTGATTAATCACATAGGGAAATGATTCCTCTGGAAGCTGTTCAAGGATAGAAACACTCATTGTTGTCAATGATTATTGTGTTTTAGATTTATCACAAAAACTGTTAAAAAATATATTGAAGTAACACAAGCCCTTCGTTAAACCAATTAAAAATAAAAACAATCAAACCAAAACAATTTGTTTTGCAATAGTCCTCCAATCTGTTTTTGTTCCTGTACCGGATTCATGCTGACATTTCTTACACAGGATCGACTGAAGTACAGCAAGATAGAACTAAATAGGTCTCAAAACAAAAATATCGAGCAAAAATATAGGGAGAAATTCTACGAACTCCACATCACGAAGGCGATGGATAAGGATCTGAAGGACTACGCGGTTGCCCTCGAGAAATGCGTGATGGAGTTCCACAGAGAGAAAATGGAGAATATTAACCTTATCATAAGGTAACAAGTCTTGATTTTACATGATTTTTTATTTGATTAACTAGCTGACTCGACTTTGTTCTGCCCTGTGGAATAGAAGAAGACAAATTAAGTTTTTTACGAATATTTCATTATCTGAAAATGTTACTGTTTATTACGTAAAAAAACATTAACTTCATTAATTAGTCCTGTCATTTTCAAGTGATGAATAGAATAAAATTTTCATTCATTCATTAAAATGTAGCTGACCACGCAAACGTTGTTGTGCGATATTAATTAGCCTACGACCTATTAACTATAGACAAATAATTTTATAAGAAGTTTGATAACAAAAACTGACACAAGATTTTTATATATGGACACAACTTGAAAGTGATAAACGAATGATTATTGTTACAGGGAAATGTGGAGAAAGATTTACAGAGGCAATGATATCGATTACATCGAAATCAAAACTGAAAGCACTATGACTGCAGACTCGGATCGGAGGAAATACGATTACAGGTATATTTTGAAAACCTATTTAGAGGCCAAAAAATCCACCCATGCCGGGATTCGAACCCGCGACCCCTGGCTATCCGTGCCAGCGCTCTTTCCAACTGAGCTAATGGGCGACTCACCGGCATCAGTGAAATGTCCAACCTCTTTACAATATTCTCTGTATTACGTACAGGTATATTTTGAACAATCCTTTCCACTAGAACATTATGAAACTGTATTTGAACAAATTAAAAGTATTCCCTAAACTGTTGTTACATTATACAGTCTCCGTGTTAATATGTTTCAGAGTCGTCCGTTACATTATACAGTCTCCGTGTTAATATGTTTCAGAGTCGTCCAATGCAAAAACGGCGTCGAAATCGACATGAGAGGAAGATGCAGTGCTGGACAGAAAGTCTTAGCTTGCCTTATTATTCGGTTAGCGCTCGCCGAAACCTTTAGCTCAAGGTAAAATAATTACTTTCTATTCATGTATAAAAATACACTTCTTCAATCAACCATCGACAAACAGGCATCGATAAAACAAAACTGAATTCTGTTTTTTAATTCGATGCAAAAAAAGAGGCAGTGTTATCGTTATAAATATGTATATATACCATACTCGGCAGTTTTCAGTATACTAAATAATTAAACTCGTGTGAACAAAAACCTTATTGCATCAAAGACGTATATTTAGTTTCTTCGCTTGGTATAAGTGTTTTATTAGTTTCTTAACATATTGGCACTTGGGTGTTCTTCTCAACCTCCGGCTTAAGGTGTCACGCATTCATGAAGACGTCATTTATTTTCAAACATTTCGTTTTGCTCTTGTTTACGCGAATATTCTCTTGTAATTACATTTTTTATTATTGTACATTATTGTTCTACACGTGATTTTGGCTATTGTTACCTGGACTTCCTCTGGACATTCTTCGAGCTATGTATATTCTTCCATACAATATCCAAGAGGCATTTACCCGCGTCCACACATGACTGCGGTCGGATTTAGTATAGAACAAGACATCGCGCGATAGATTATTATTTACAACCGTCGACTGTTACGAACTTTAAAAAAAACTAGCATTGATGCCAACATAGGGTACGTAACAAATGTGATGGGTTGTAATGGTTTACGACCCCGACACCAGTCAAAATGACAGAATTTTTTGCATCGAATTAAAAAACAGACTTTATATTTCACCCAGATGTTGACCTGTGTTCCTGTTACAGATTCGGAATCCTGGCATTAGACGAACCAACAACGAACTTAGATCAAGAGAACATCACCAGTCTCTGTTCCGCGCTGGGCGAAATAGTTCAGGAGAGAATGAGACAAAAGAACTTCATGTTTATCATTATTACCCACGATAAGGAGTTCATCGAGTCACTAGGAAATATCGACAAAGTAACCCACTACTACGAGGTGTCGAGAAATGATGATGGAAAGTCAAGGATCAAGAAAATCCGTTTTACATAGGGTACTCAATATCATTCCTGATCTAATCTCGGATGGCTTATGTGGGGAGGATTCTGGCACCTTCTAACTATGAGAGTCATTTAAGAAGCAAATCACATTTAAAAACGACTTCACGTGACAAATGTGAATTCACTTATGAAGTTTGGGGAAGAATGTGGATCATTGTCTTCTTAGCTAATACAGCGAAGCGGGGTGAGTAGAGACTGGAATATGAATAAAAACAAAAGTGGAAAATGGTTTTCTGTCACAGATTTCTACAAATATAGCGAAGTTTCTTTATATTTGATTTTATCCGTAAGTTATAGTAGCATTACCACTTGCTAGTAGTGAAAGAAAACATCCTGAAGAAGCCTGAGATGCTGAGGTGTTCAAATATGCAAAATGCTTGAAATTTCCAATTCGCGGTGGGTACGCGTGGTAATTAGACCCATACTCTTTCTTTGAGGTCTGTGCCCTGTAGTGGGATTATTATAGTCTACATAAAAAGTATATATGTTAAGAGATGTCGCTATACTAGTAGAAAATTGGGAAATCCGTGCCAAAAACTATTTTCCAGTTTTTGTTTCTATTCATATTACACTTTCTAACCACCCCGTTCTACTGTGTATCATATCTTCTTAGCAAATAGCTAAAGGGTCTTGACATTACCATTCAGAGTTGGCTCACATAGTAATAAAAATCTCTGTCTCTATAGTCCAACCGCGACACCTATAGTATTTTGGATAGAAAGAGAGTTAAACACTGTAAGGCACCAGTCCCACAGCAAGCAGTCTAGCATTCAGTGGTCTGCGAATGCAGCGCATTTTAACCCTCGTAGCCACGGCGGCCGCCGAAAAGAACGCATATTCTCAAGGAGTTCCATATGAGATGTCTAGTTAATCCAAGTCATCTGGAAGTATATCTTCGCCCTCAAGATATTTGAAAAGTAGAGTGAAATATTCTCCATTATCTTCTCACAAATGTTCTAAATAAAAAGATTGTGACCTTAAGTAAAGATTGCAGAACTCTAGACGCTCGATGTGTGGGCAGTATACATCAGATAATAGACTCTAGATCGCGCGCTGTGGGACTGGAGCTCAATTATAATAATTCACCTTATGTAAAGTGACACAGACTCGCAACTGTTCTCCATGCTCTCAAAGCTGGAGATCAGTGGTTCCAAACATTCTACAATCATCTTGGTATGTCTGTATTTTCGTTACAAAACAAAGTTTTTTTGGCGCGGCGATTGGTCGCAATGAAAGTCAACTGTTTCTCGTACAATTTTGTATGCTATCTGTCATCGCGTGCAACCAAACTAGTGTTACTGAGGCAATATAGAAGTCATTGGAAAGTAGGTAGTTCATAAGTCAGTAAACGGTGTTGGCAATGCAATAAGTCGCTGGCGTCGCAATTTGATGTGCAAATTGCGACGCCAGTTTCTTTCAAGTTAGGGCCTCCATTGGATATAGACTTAACTTATCCATAATGTTAACTCTTCAATACGCACTTTGGCTTGTATTTAGTACATAAATAATGAATGCCTTCTGAATATTTTTCATAGAAGATTTCCATAAAGATACTTTAAGAATAATATAGGTTTTGTAATTGGTAATGGCCACCGCCCTTTTCACTTTGTCAATCCTATTGTATTGTATAGGTAGGTACTAATTAGGCAGTATCTTAATCTGAATTGTGTATGTGTATCCTCCAGTGATAAATAACATTGAGTTTCTATTTTAAGAATCCAGTAGATTTTAAGGTCTTTCTCGTATTTTTGTTATGTGTCATTAAAAAGTATATTCCGTATAGAACACGTATTTTATTAAGAGTTTCCATAATACCAAATATTTGATAGCATTTATTTATTATTTTACATATGAAATTAATTTATATTGAACCTGTAATACTAAACAAAGGTTCACAGATGTTAACTTGATCAATATGTAGAATTTTACTATCCTGTAGCACAGTCAAAGTAACACCCAAGCATTCTGCAACTTGAGTTGCAGGGAAGGATAGAGCAAGACACTTTGAGATGTAAGGGACAAAGTCTTCAGTAAAGCAAATGCAGAAAGCAACAAAGTTCTGGCGTTCCACATCTGAAAAAGCCTGCTGCTCTCTATGGTAGAAAGCTACCAACACTTGCACAGCTTTATCTATAGACTTTCTAAAGCACCCATAGACTTCTTTTACAATATTCAAAGGTGCAGTAACTCGTAATGAGTTTAGAACTGTTAATAAACCATTGCAATACTCAGCCAATGGGTAGTAATCCAACAGTTGTTCTGGGGGGCCAGACAACATGTTTTCATTTATAGGGCGTGCCACATTTTTTATTGTGGGAACATTGTAGACTTTCATTTGACTATCAAACTGACTGTCAGCTTTCTCTAGGCCATTGTGAAATTGCTCCAGAAGATTGTTCCTGAATACTGGAGTCAAAATGCATCTCATGTCAGCACCAACTCTACCAAATGATAGGCTGAGGTACATGCTTTGGTTGAAGAGTGATTCAAAGCTGGATTCATCCTCTTTCTGCAAGTTTTGATCTAAAATTTGGGCAAGTTTGTCCACCTGAAAAATATTATACTTTTTAAGTCTGCCCAAGAGAAAAGTAGTAAGACACATCTGAAAACAAGTTTTTACATTTACCTTTTGTTTTAGCCAGCATGAAAGGGCACTGTTGCCATTCAACTCATCATCTTTGACCTGCGAATCTTGAGTGTCTGATAAGAATATAGACTTGTGCTGTGTCAGTACATTGAATAAATGTATTCTGTGTAACTCTACTAATCTTCTCAGTAGCCTTTCAGATGCTGTAAAATAAAGAATACTAAAATTGTATCAAGACATCCCTTTCTTTCACCTATTGGAAGGCCTGGGTAGGAATGAGGCTATAATGACTATATGAGGGAGAGTAGAACAGATAACATTAATAAGTAGTATTTTTTTCCTTGTTTAAGAGAATACAAAAAAAACCTGATTAGAAAGTAATATTAATATGGTGTTGATGCTTAATATTTAATTTTCATAAACTATTTCATGTTAATATTGGTTACTTTGAAGCGGTGGTAGCTCAGTGGGTAGAACCATGGACTGGCAAGCGAGAGCCCTAGGTTCGATCCCGTGTGTGGGGCATGTACCAATCACTTTGTTTCATTTCAAAGTTACGTACATTTGTGAATTTTTAGTCGCAATACCACATGCTAACGGTGAAGGAAAACATAGTGAGGAAACCCGCAGCTTGGTTGGCTCCACACATATTGACTAGTCTTTCCTGTGGGCTAGGCCGACTAAGCTGTCAGGATGGTATAGGTGCTGGGCAAGCCTACACCATCTATAAAACCATGTCCCAGGCACTACAGCGTCGGAGTGGTCCCTTCACCTATCTAGTGTGAGTGAAGATGCCACTGGGCGCTGTATAAATCATCTCATTAAGTAAATGCAAAAAAGGCCAATATATATATATTGGTTACTTCAATTTGTTAAGTGTGGCAAAAAATTTCAATTGCAGGCAGGTTTCATAGGTCCTTACATTCAGTATTTTTAGCATCTTCCAAAGCATTTTCAAACCATGCATTTCTGGCTTTCAAGAAGTGTAGATGCAAGCCATCACAGGTAGAAGTTTTACTTCCTGAATATTGGAGTTCGGTTTGTTCATCATCAGTAGATTTGTACACAGTGTTAGCCCTTCTCAGATACCCTAAAATCTGAAAAAAGCGAAAATATAAATTTTGTTGGATGAAAAAGATTTGCTTTAGTTTTCTATACCTCCTTTTACAAACCTGTAAGCATTGTGGCAGAGGCAAATCATATCTCAGCTGGTTGAACAGATGGTACAGTGTTTCAAACCAAAGAGTCATTATTTCAGAAGTTGTATTCTGGATGATGGGTATTTCTGAATATCTCTTGGAGAGATTCCTGATGAATGTAAAGATATCTAGGGCACTCTCATAGTCTTCTGCATTCAAAGCTTCTCTCATGAGCGACGGAAGCTCCAGTAATTCTAGGAGTTTGTCACTTTGGTTACGGATTGATGTATAGCGACTGAAATATATTTAACACTTATTATTTTGTTAAAAATATGTAAGGGTTGATTTAGAAACAATAGAATTATTATTAGGACCTTTTTTCCTTCACAATATTACCAGCCATTTGCGAAAAGTTCTCACATTCCTCCACAAAACCTGGCATTGTGTCCAAAAACATAGCCAAGCTCTCCTTTGACCTTCCCAGGTCTTTCATGATAGCTCTGGATACATCTGCACTCTCTACAAAGGTCTTATAATTGGTGAAGGCGAGATCTTGAGTCTGCTCAGTGAGGTGTTTCATCTCTTCCGATAGCCTGTCTGGCTCCTTCTGAATATGCTCCCAGTTCTGAGAACCAAGCTTCTTTATGTAATCTGTGATTTCAGCGAAATGTTCGTGGTTTGCTGTAAGACGGATGTAAAAGTTGAGTACCTACCTACTACCACTGATTTTATTCCATGGTACCGTTTTTGAGATTGTACAGCAAGATTACGCTTACCAGCTGTATTGTCTGGAAACAGTAACTGACACAGTTCTTTTAGTTCTTGCGCCATGGTCGTTTGTAAAGGCTTGTGATAGAATAATTTATTGTCTTCTCTCCCTCAGAAATAACAAAATAAGACCGATTTCCACAGAAATTCGACTTCTAACTTCTTATGATTTTGACAATGACATGCACAGATTAAAAAGACTCATTCTGTGCTCATGCATGACAAATCAAATACGGCTACTACCACAGACTAAATAATATTTTTCTGAGAGTTTTTCTATAACATAGATAAATTAACTTTTAATATAAGTATGAGTAGATCCACATTATAAGACGCCTGCGACATGAGAACCGATGTATCGATCGATGCAAAATATGCAAACTCTGGATGAAAGCTCGTCACGTCAGCGGCCGAGCCCCACTTACTACTCGTTCAGCCCCGATCATGTATGCCATTCTGAGTACGTGCCCCTTTAAGCTTTGTTCGCGTTCGCGCATCCAAAAAGTGCCGTGTCAGTTATAGACCGCGTTCCCCGCCTGTAGTAATCTGAATAGACCTTAATTCGTTGGAAACGTAAAATCACGAATATTAGTTTCTTTCAGATTTTTCCATAATTTAGGTCTTCCGAGACACAGAAAAAAAAAACATTGGATAATTGATGTTCTTGAAAATAACGGTTATTTTTATCTTATTGCTTTGATTTGATTGATAGCACAGACATTCCATTGCACAGAGTTATGAAAAATATTGATAGTGTGTAACTTCCTGCTGAAGATAGCCTTTTGTTCATTATCCAAACAATACACTTTTTATGTACATTTCTCTCTAGTTTTCCATGAAATTATGTGATTTTGGCCTAAATCTAATGAATCTGGTAAATAGCCGCATTATTCTAAACATTTCATTGGTTATATTTATGTTTTCATCCGATATTGATAAGTACTTTGAGTTTGATTGCGTCATGTAAACCTACAAAATTATGGCGTAGGCTCGATCATTATAAAAATAATTACATTTCCTTTTTGAGAAACCTAACTTCTTTGAAATCGTGTGCTTCCTAAGTTTACTTTTTTGAGCTATTGTAAGTTTGTAAATTCTAACCTTTTTATTCGTCAAGGATAACCTACAGCGTTTTTGCTCGACACCATTTTTGTTTCACATAACGTGTGCAATATTATCACGCTATTGATCAAAATGCATATTTCGTTTCATTGTTTCTCGCCCCAGTTAAGTTTGTTTAACGATATGATGAAGATGTAAAATAAGGTTATGTTGATGTTTTGGTTGTTACAAGGTAAGGGGGTATAAATTTTTTCGATGGCGGAGGCGCACTGTGGCTTTTCCATACGGTCGCAAACTTTCAATGAAATGAAATGCATCTTATTCTGTCAAAACGTTTTTGTTCACTCTAGTGTTATTTAGTGAAATTGTTTTGATAGCTTGGTTACTTTCCCCACCTACTCTCTTAGCCAGTCCAGAAACCTTGTTCGTTACGTTCCAGACATGAATAGTCAGCAGCTTTAGCCAGGATGGATGCTGAAGCATTCAGCCTCCGCTGGGTGGAGGAGGAAAGGGTAAGCAAAAATCTGTCCAAAGCTATATTTTTACTGGGAGATGTCTATTACTCTTAATCTCTTAATCTGCTATTAATCCTTATAGAATGATTCACCTAGGAACTAAAGAGCAAGAAGCTTATTTCATGATCTTGTTCTGATTCCACAGTTAAGTTCAGTCACATTTATGCTCTAATGTAAAACTTCATTTAATAAAGCTGATTGCTTAATGGCAGTAAACAGGCTCATAGAGGTGGCTGTACATCTAACTGTAATGATAATTTCAGGCTCGGACTCCTGGTGTGGCAGCATGCGAGGAAGTAATTTACAATACACAGTCTACTTCCTATTCAAACATAGTATGTAATCCACTTACTATTAGTTATATCCACTTGCACCAAATTCACTTTTCATTAGAGCTGTTAAATTTATCAAAAGGTCATAAGCATTTATACCTACATTGCATTCGCCTACATTTGCACAAATCTGATATTTATACATGCTTATTTCATTTACTTATTTCTGTTATTTTGATTACCTACTGTGTTTGTAATATCAAATAGTGATAGAAATAAGAAATGTACATATTTTGTGGAATAGTCTGGTGGTCTATCATATGGATAGTAACATTAACTGTGAAAAGTTATTTCAGGAGGGCGAGACAATAATAGATCATCACCCGGATACAGACCAGATGGCAGCTGAAAATCTGATGTACTTGGCCCAGGACATCAGCTACACTGAGGTGGCCGAGCTCGTGGATGACCAGGGAGTAGAATGCGTCACTGAGGAAGTCATCACGGATGACTGGGTGGTGCCAGGAGGCCAGGAGAGGTGAGGACAAGAATGGGGTTGCAGATATAACATTTAGAATTTATTTTCCCAAGATAAGTTAAGAATATTCTTTATTGTATATCGGAAAAATAGTTAAAGAAACAGAAGATACAAAAGACAAGTTACAATTTCCGGCCATATTGCTAATAGCAATTTCTTCCAGGGCAACCTCAAATTGGAGAACTTGCTAAAATAATGTTTTGCATTGGTAACTATAAATTCATACTTAATAAATGTATGTATACATGTACAAACCTATTGAAACTGAAATTATATGTACGATCTTATACCTACAAATGGGAAATTAAAAGATAACGCTGTGTAAAACAAACTTGGACAGTTCTGACCAAAATTTATCTCCTCAATTAATAATATAATATAATAATAATATAAAGCCTTTATTTCGAAAACATAATATAAACAGTGGTTTCAATTTTAAACATTAAATTAAATCTCTGATTTCGAAGTGCCTCTTGGCAAAGGCCTCCTCCAACTCCCTCCAGTGGCAGCGGTCTTGCGCTGCTCTTGTCCAGAATGGGCCAGCTGTTTGTTTTATTTCATCGACCCATCTCCTTTTCTGTCTTCCTCTTTTTCTGACCCCGTCTCTTGGATACCACAGTGTGGTTGCTTGGCTCCATTTTTCGACTTTAGATCTTAGCATGTGTCCAGTCCATCTCCATTTTTGCTTGTCGATTCTAACTATAATGTCCGTGAGTTTGGTCTTGTTTCTTATGTCTGCATTTGTAACCTTGTCTTTGAGTTTCAACCCTAGCATGCTTCTTTCCATTCCTCTTTGGCATTTAGCTAGTCTGTCTCTATGCTGTTTGTTTAGGGCCCATGTTTCGCATCCATAAGTCAGACATGGTAGTATGCAAGAGTCGAAGACCTTTCTTTTCACTTTTAGACCTAGACTTGAGCTTTTCATGACCTCTTTTAAAGACCAGTACTTATTCCATCCATTGGCGATTCTTTTGTCTATTTCTTTATTTGTCTGGTCCTCGAAGGATATGATCTGCCCCAGGTAGGTGTACTCCTCTACATAATCAAGGGGTCGGCTATCGACTTTGATTTCTTTCTTTGGGCCGTTTGTCATCAGCTTTGTTTTGGAAGCATTCATAGCTAGTCCTACCTTCATGCTTGCGCTGGCTAGTGATTGTATCATTTCCTCCAGATGAGATGGATTTTCGTCAAGCAGGACCAGATCATCAGCAAACCTGAGGTGGTTAAGTGTAGTTCCGTTTATCTTTAGTCCGTACTTGTCCCAACGCAGCCCCCTGAAGATATTTTCCAGCACTGCTGAAAACAATTTGGGTGACAGTGGATCCCCTTGCCTTACGCCTTTCTCTATAGGGAATTCGTCTGCTAGTGTTTCTAGTCGAATTCTTGCCCTGCTGTTACCGTAGATGCTTTTGATTAAGTTTATGTATGTAGAGTGCACACCCTGTTCTATCAAGCTACGCCATATTGCTTCGTGTTTCAAGCTGTCGAAGGCCTTTGAGTAGTCAATAAAGGCCAGGAATAGTGTCTTCTTGTGTTCATTGTATTTTTCAATTATCTGCTTGATTGTGTGTATGTGATCTATTGTTGAGAAGTGTTTCCTGAAACCAGCCTGTTCTTTTGGCTGGTTCTCGTCTAGTATGCCTGATATTCTCTCTAGGACAACTTTCCCAAAAACCTTGTACACGTTAGACATAAGGCTAATTGGCCTATAGTTCCCGATATCTGCTTTATCACCTTTCTTGAATAGTAGAATAATGTGTGATTCACCCCATTGTGGAGAGATTGTTTCTGTTGTAAGGATTTCGTTAAATATCTTAGTTAGTACTGGGGTCAGTTCTTCTATTGTGCCTCTAATCAATTCGTTGCAGATTTTGTCCGGTCCGGGAGCTTTTTCTAGCTTTTGGCTTTTTATAGCTTTTTCTATTTCTGTTTCTAAGAACACGGGAACTCCTTCAGATTTAGTTGGGGGAGTTGTTGATATTATTAGTGAGCTTTCCTTGTCATCTTCTTTGTACAGATTTCGAAAATAGTTTGTAGCTACTGCCTTGATATCGCTTCTTTTTGTTACTTCTTTTCTGCCCTGTTTGACTTTCGGTATCCATTCTTTTTCGACTTCCCTTAGTTCTTTCAGAGCCTCCTCAATTATTTAATCTCTTCATATAAAAATTATCTCCTCAATTACAATTCATTCCTCTTGCATGTGTACTCAGGGTGTCCCTCTCCAGGACATGCTTGGCCCTCCCACACGCCTCGTAGTTTGTTTGTTTCTTGGGGTGTGGTCTAATCACCCGAGCTGACCAGGCTTCAGTGGGTTATTTAATAGGTTTCTTTTGAGCAGTTATTATTTGCTTGTTCGATCT
Organism: Yponomeuta sedellus; assembly: GCA_934045075.1. NCBI lineage: Eukaryota > Metazoa > Arthropoda > Insecta > Lepidoptera > Yponomeutidae > Yponomeuta > Yponomeuta sedellus. The sequence continues at coordinate 11,418,259 of OW203733.1, read as the reverse complement.
ATCTACATCAATTTCCTTCTTAACTGTGTGTCTCCTTGAAAGTCCTTAGTGGAATGTTCTTGTGTGAAAATATATAGGCGCTCATAAGCCCGTTCCAGTTGTCTCTGTCTGAGGCATGCCTCCATCAGAGTGGGTTGAGTTGAGTTAATAATATAATATATATATATATATATAGCCTCTATATCCCGAGACTCCGTTTTGTATGTAATTTTCTTTGTTATGTTCCTTTAGTGTTTTGTTAAAGTATGTCCCGGAGTTCGGTGTGCCTCTTGGCAAAGGCCTCCTCTAACGATTTCCACTGTTTTCTATCTCTAGCAATTCTTCTCCAGTTATAGCCTACTGTTAATTTTAGTTCGTCCTCCCATCTTTTGCGTTGTCGACCTCTTTTTCTTTTTCCGTCTCTAGGGTATCACTCCGTTACGATTTTGCTCCATTTATCGTGTGGACTTCGTAACATATGGCCGGTCCATCTCCATTTAATTTGGTCAATCTTTGTGAGAATATCTGTCACTCCTGTTCTTTTTCTTATGTATGTGTTTCTTATATTATCTATTCTCTTAATTCCCAGCATGCTCCTTTCCATGGCTCTTTGGCAGTGTTCTAGCATATCCCTGTGTTGTTTAGAGAGTGCCCATGTTTCGCATCCATAGATAAGACAGGGGAGGACACAGGTGTTGAAGACTTCGTTGAGTTGACGAGTTGAGTTACCTTGAATGTAAATTATATCTAGTTTGTACAACAGATGCCAGCAAACATCTAAAGCAAATAGCTGCATCAGAGTAGGAAACAAAGTGAAGAAACGTGATCTGTTGCGACTATCTGACCAAGACTATCCTCCCACACCCCGCGCCACCTTCAGCCCGCCAAAGAATCCCAGAAATAGACTACAGCATATTGCTCAAAATGTTTGACTATGTATCGCTACAGAGAGAAACTGCACCAATAATAATAATTTGCTTGTTTCAGAGTGGAAGTACCATTGGAACACCTAACACAGCCTATACTTGACATGAAAGATGACAATGATATTGATGTGCCGTTGCCAACAGATCAAGTAAGTCCACTTAATTATGCTCCGAAACTTGATGAACTCACCTGAAATAGTTAGGAATATTTTTTATCTTTTCCTGGAGAAACTTAGAAAACAGGAAATATTAAGTTTTAAAGGCATTTTTTTTAATATTGCTTCCAAGGGAACTGTAATTTTTTGACCTTTTATAAAAATATTACTTTGATCGTAATACAGAGAGTATGTATTGTAAACAGGTTCGAAATTTCATATTGTAATAAATTTCATATACACTCAATATCATAATATATTCAAAACGTCGGCATCTTAATCAAGTACTAGATTTTTTTTTTTGTTACAGTGTAATAACCCAAAAAAGTTAATTATTTCACTAGGCAGTAGGCGTAAGCTTCGGGTCCGGCGTCAGTTTTTTTAATACCCCATGTGACGAGCACATGTCAACTCTGCGCACGCACTACAAACTCCAACATTCCTGCATGGCGTAATCAAAGTGTTTGACATAACATACCATATAATATAACGTCCGACGGACAACAGTCGGACCGGCCGTCCCCAGCCATACGATCTGCCTGGCGGGAAATTTGACTTTATAGTGGAAGGGTGATCGTGCTCTTCCCTATACCCCATATTTACCAGATTTTATATTTACGATAGACCTTCAGCGCAGGTTTTATTCAGTATCTTCGCAGCAGTCTATGAAAACATAAGCCTTTTAAAGACAGAATGATGTTGTAGGCGTGTTTGGGTAAGGAACCCTAATAAAACTGGCAAACTTCCTGTCGCCCAGGCCCTAGAGTCTAATACTTATATAGTTTTTCAATAGAATGACATAAGCACGACAATGGTTGTTATTTGCCTCAATTTAGTAGTCTACACAGCAACAGCAGTGCAAGTCATTCCAGCGGTAGAACCCGCGCAAATTAAATAGGCATCTCTTCGAAGAATATCGAATCGTGCAAGGCGCCGAGTTAAGTTGCACAGGTTATACCATTGTTATGCGATTGGTTACTAGACTGCCGATAGTGTGAATGAAACGACCATTAGCGGACTACTATGACTCTATTCAACAACTCTTTTAACTCGTCCCCCAGGACGAGTACACGGCGATGCGGCCTTACCCCTGCGACTTCTGCTCACGTCGCTTCCGCAAGAAGAACTCCCTAGTGAACCACATGGTGGCGCACCAGAGCGACCGCCCGCACGCCTGCAACCTCTGCGGCGTCCGCTACGTGCGAAAGGCTGACCTTATGAACCATCTGAAGGTGCACGCTTTCGTTCCAGAGCACCCCGACGAGATGGAGTATGGTGAGTCTTCGTTGATATCCACCCTTGTATATCCCCACTGCTGGGGCACGGGTCTCTTCCTGCACCGCAGGAAGTTTAGGCCATACTCCACTACGGGGGCCAAGTCCGGGTTGGTGGAGGATTGTAAAACAGTTGCGGGCCTTACTCTCAGAAGTTATCAAGCCGCCAATAAGGCTTCTGACATGGCTTAACTATTGCATTATATGATAGCTGGCACCAACGGCTTAGCGTGCCTTGCAAAACACGGAAGCACTCGGAAGAGAAATGCCAGTAGCGGTAGTCACGGGACGGTCCCCATCCTGCACCTGACTGCGCCTGCTGTTGCTTAACTCAAGTGATTGATTCCAATCACTTGGTTCGGCTAGGCCACGAGTCTTTATTGCGTTTTGTATTATTATGTTTTGAATGTCACAATGCGCTGGTCACATATGACGAAGAACCGATTCACGCTGGTCAATGGTGTGCAGGGACCACAAACTGGCAAATATTGTGTAGGATTGCCACCAGCTCGCTGGACCGATGATCTGAGGCAGATTGCTGGCAGCGGCTGGATGAGGATGGCCGAGGCCAGAAAGAAGTGATATGTCTTGGGGAGGCATACGGCCAGCAGTGGACGAAAATGGGCTGATTGATTGAAACTTCTTAAGACCATTGACGTAGATTCGAGGAAACCATGACGGTTAGTATGTCTGGTGAACAATCGGTGAGCTCGTCACCAATCAATCAATCAGCCCATAATCGTCCACTGATGAAAATAGGTCTCCACTATGGCACGCCACTTCTTTCTGCGTCGGTCATCCTTATCTAGCCGCTGTCTGCTGCCATCCGCCTCAGCTCGTCAGCCCAGCGTGCTTGATGATGATGATGGTGGTATCAACTCTTGGTATGTCCGTACTCTTCGGCACAGGTCTCTTCGTGCATCGCGAGAAGGTTAGGCCATACTCCACCACCAAGTCCGTGTTAGTGGGGGATTGTAATACAGCCTTACTGTCAGAAGTTATCAAGCCACCCATAAGGCCGAGCATGTGGGCGACCTACTCTGCGTTTGCCAGTTCGTGATCTCCACTCGAGTTTCTCACACTGATTGGCAAAAGATTTCACTACGACCTGTGCTATTTCTTCTACAAGCCCTTTGTCGTCGATTCGCTAGGAGACAATAAACATTATTTCCATTTCAGAGGATGTACTAGACAATCATTTCGTCGCCAAAGCGAAAAAGAAACGTGGACGACGAAAAAAACCTGTTCCAAAGCGACCGGAGGAGGTACAACATTCTTCACTTTATATTTTATACTGTATTTAACACGAGTGCTTCTATCTTCTCTGTAATTAATGAAGTCTAGCTGCGCCGCACACCTAATAATTTAAAAATCAAGGAGTTTTTCTGCGAGATATTAGTTGATTTTTTTTCTACATTTCGAAATATTTACCCTATTGTGAACCTAAGAGTAAATTACGCACGCACGAAACCTGTCCATCGGTGATCATAATATCAATGATTTTTTAAAGCTTATTTAAGCTATTTTTGAATACCTAACTCGGTCATATTTCAAGTACTTTTCGTCGAATCAACCTTTGCACAGAACGGCGACATGTGGGAGAACATGACGTCGGCGCGCACGCAGCAGTGGTCGCGCAAACGCACCGCGGCCGAGCCTCCGGCCTCGCCCGCCCCGCCCTCGCCGCCCTCCCCGCCCTCGCCCGCCGAGCCGCCCTCCCCGCCCCCGCCGCCCGCCGACCCGCGCCGCCCCTTCACGTGCAAACACTGCGGCATCGGCTTCGCGCGCGAGAAGGCGCTGCAGTCGCATTCTAGGGTGAGTTTAAAACGACGCAGAAGGAAAATCTTTCACTGTAGTTCTACTAGTATTATAAATGTGAAAGCTTGTTTGGATGATTGTAACTGAATTACGCAATAACGGCAGAACTTACATGAATCTTGGCATACAGATCTGAATTGAGAATCCCACAGGATCGGGATATCAAGTATACACTTGAAAATCGTACAAACGGATTAAAAAACTGTCGATTAAAGAAAGGTGCTGGACTATTTGCTTCTCGCTTTGACAATGTATGGCGTGCAGTAAAAAGTATTAATGAAATCTAAAGCTGGTCTGGTTGTGTGAGAGTGAGGGAACTAGTTATTCAATAATAATTTAAAAGTTTATTTTATAAGTAATATCTAAATATTAGACATGTTGACTATATTTTATAAATAACAATAACAGTTTACAAAAAAAGTAGCCTGAGCCCTTTCATAGATAGCAACTCATTCATCTCGTATATAAAGTTATTTAAGTGCCGCCTTACGTTTATTAGTACTAAATGCGTCAGTCTAGGTGCTCTTTAATGTTTTTGATATCCTTGTTGATTGAATATTGAATCACAGGTAGTAGTAGTATACTGTGTGTGTATGCTTAAGAAAGTTTTAGTTTTTTTTATTGGATTAAATTAACACAATGTTTTTTATTAATGGCAGTACGCTTGACTACTTAAACGCGCTTACATATTTATATTGAAAAACAATCAGTGTGTTCCACTAGGACCCCTATTGTGTAAATTCCCACTGGTTTGTGTGACGTCGATTTTTACTTTTTTTAAGTCACTAAAGCTGGCAAATGCTTACATATTTTAAAACTTCGGAAACATTGAAGATGGACAACCCAACACCGTGTACAGATATATAATAGAGGGGCTGGGCTAGTGTTTGTGTTAGTAAATTATGGTGTGTTATGTAGGTGCACTGCTAGTATGTATTACACTATAAGGCTCGGACGAGCGGTTGTGTTGTGAGTAAATTATGGTGTGTTATGTAGGTGCAGGGCGAGTGTGTACACTTTAGTGTGTACACTTTAGGTTTAGTTTATGTAGGTAACTTTAGTGTGTACACTTTAGTGTGTACACTTTAGTGTGTACACTATAGTAACCGGACGAGTGATTGTGTTGTGAGTAAATTATGGTGTGTTATGTAGGTGCACGGAGAGTATGTATTACACTATAGCGCCCGGATGAGTGATTCTGTTGTAAATTATGGTGTGTTCTGTGGGTGCACGGCGAGTGTGTACACTTTAGTGTGTACAGTTTAGTGTGTACACTATAGCAACCGGACGAGTAATTGTGTTGTGAGTAAATTATGGTGTGTTATGTAGGTGCACGAAGAGTATGTATTACACTATAGCGCCCGGACGAGTGATTGTGTTGTGAGTAAATTGTGGCATGTAGGTGCACGGCGAGTATGTATTACACTGTAGCGCCCGGACGAGTGGTTATGCTGAGCGTCCAGTCCTTTTGCCAAGCTCTTACTTACTTTAGTACTTGTTTAAAATTATAAGCTGATAAAAGTAATTTAGTACATAAGCTATATTGTAAGATATTCTTTGTTCTTGGCAATAAATGGTTATTCATTCATTATGTTAGTAAATTATGGCGTGTTACGTAGGTGCACGGCGGGGAGTCCCCGCTGGAGTGCGGCGCGTGCGGCGAGCTGTGCTGGTCGCGGGAGGCGCTGGCCGCGCACCAGCGGCGCCGGCACCCGCACCTGCCGGCGCCGGCCGCGCACGACTACCGCGCCCCAGTCTCCGGTGAGACCGGCGACTCGTTCGCCCGCTCGGGCCCTGGGCTGGCGAAAAAGTTCCACACGTGTGTTCGCCACGAATCGTTTCGTTCGCATAACGTGTGTAAGCCAGCCTACGAGCGTTAATGCTTGTGGACGCGATGTGTTGGCGTCCAGTGCCTCATAAACTCGCGTATGAGTCGAGCTTTTACGACAACCTTCTGCAATAGAGAAGTCGCACCAAAATCACACTAATAATATAAAGGCGAAAGTTTGTGACTGTGTATGTTTGTTACTTCTTCACGTCGAAACGGCTGGAGCGATTTTAATAAAATTTGGTATGGATTCCGCTGACACCCTGGATTTACATATAGGCTACGTTTCACTGCGGGAAAATATCTTATTCGTAAATAAACCTCCGATAATATTAAATGTTTTACTATATTCGGAGAGGCAATGTTAACGATAGGTACGTGGTTTTTTTTCTCTATGACTAATACTTTTCATAATGTGACCTGTCGAAAAGTCATTTCAGTCACGTGGTACAAAAACGCGCCATACAAATCGAACTCAAACTATTATGTCCCAACTTAAAATCTACAACTTTTACAGAAAAAATATCGGCGTTTTACCTACCATTAAAACGCTTATTAAATTCTTACCTGATTCAAATCCCAATAAAATATATGAGAGGGCAACCCTAATTTCCTTCCCTTTCATTCTCATTCGCCTATATATTGCGGTCTCACTCGCACATCTCCTCTATCTACCACCGCGCAGAGTCGAGCTTCGTTATTGTTCGACTTTCCTCATTGTATCAAAAAGTCCAGTCGGCAGGACTTATATTATTGGGATTTGAATCAGGTAAGAATTTAATAAGCGTTTTAATGGTAGGTAAAACGCCGATATTAAATTATGTACCGTGATTCAAATCCCAATAAAATATATGAGATGTGTTTGTTATCGCCGCTGGTGGTAAGGATGCCAATGTGATCTCCGGGTGTTGTGGAGTCATTGGAATTGAATCCCTGAAGATTGGGTTATTATAGAGATGTGCGGGTATGGTAGATATTGAATGAAAGTAATGATTGAACAAATTTAGCATGTATTTAGCAATCAACCATTAATAGTTATGTACTCTTCACATAACAAAACAGAAAAGAACCAAAAGAAAACCTTACTTCTCTTCAAAAATAATAATAATAATGAGGTAGACTTATACAGTAATCAGTCAC